>OX344798.1:10007500-10607500 GCA_947034925.1 Eudemis profundana
AAAGTAAATAACTCAAAACAACACGCAATGTTATTTTTATTCGAAGATTGGAGTGAAAACGCGGTTTACGTAGAGTCCAATTAAGCTTTATTTAATCTTGTCTTCGGGAATACAATTATGTTAACTTCTAACATTGTCAGAAGTGTTATCGACTATTTGTAGATTAAAAATGTATGTACGTAATATAGATTACGTATATCAAATAATAAACTACGAAATCCAAATACTTATGGATACTGTAGAGCCTGGAGATAACCACTTATAAAAAAGAAAATTCCACCAACGCAAATCTAGTGCAATCGTAAACTACAACAAGAATAAATATTTTACGACGTGATGTAGTACGCGTGAGGTTGACACGCCATTCCAATCAACCGATTTTACTACCGACACGGTCCACGTATGCTATACATACGAGTATACCTAAGCTCGCGTCATGTTGTGCATATTGTAACACTCGTGTACACTGCAACAAATTTTGAGCCAACATAGTCGATCTCATTACACAAAGTAAAACAAATCGTAAAAATCGTTTACCCCATAAAATATATCTGCGAGTACGCCGCAGCGCATCAGAGGCGCGTAAAAGTCATTGCTTCGTGTAAAACTACATGAAGGCGGACGGTATAAAGCCGGTACGGCACGAGACGTGTCCTGAGATCCCGCGAGACCATTGTTATGACCAAATAAAACTAGTTTACAACGTGCAGTCTGAGCCCGCGCTTAGCAACTTTATCTGTGCCCCGCCCACCGCGCTGGCGCTGAAAAATGCATCTCAAAAGAAACCAGTATCTTCGTCATGCCTGTTTAAATAAAGAGTTCCATTGTGACAGACTCTTAAACATAAATCAGGGCGAATTTCATTAACAAAACTATGTTTATTGCAGTTTCACCGAGCTAGTTTCTAGCAGTCCGTTATCTTGGTCTACAAGAAACAAATCTAAAGATAATAGTAGGTATCAGAAACGTGCGGACCATAATACTAATGTGTCATTAATTTAAACAGTTTACCAATAAATGCAAGAAATATCGACGAAATCAACCTTATAAGCAAAAGGAAGTAAATTTTACCCACTCATAAATTGAATTTGATTTTGTAAATAATGTTCTCAACATACAACCGCTTGCTACAGTAAATTCACACATAAATGGAGTCACGTTTTATGTCATTTGTTGTATGAGACATATCAATGCAAGATAAATGTCACAGTTCAGCTATTTCCTATCACATCTAAATTGGTACAGCAAGTATTAATAGGTTACTTCATGAAATAAAAATAACATAACCCAGATATAAATTTACACGACCGTCAGTAAGTCAGGGTTGGCGCAAAATAATTTACGCCAAGTTTCCGTACCCACGTAAATTACAATGAAAATTTCTGGTGAGTGCACCGTTAAGTAATATGAAATGTGGTACGTATGCAGTTGCGGGCTGTGTAACATTATTTCATAAGCCTCGAGCTGCGGCGTGCTCCGAGCCTCATGTAAAAACATGAAGCCTGCCGATTGAAATGTAAATTGGATTCGAATTGGTCGGCAAAGCCAAAAATGTAAGGGAAAAAAGAGCGCTCTCATGAATTGGGACGTGTCGAGTTGTGATAAATTATCATGATAAATTATTAGCAGACGAGCGCGAAACCTTAACGCCAATTATACATATAATCCGCTATCAACCTTGCTTTACTGTAATTGAAAGCTTAGTTGGAAATAAAAAACTGTCATGAGGTATGCTTTAACTTCGTAATAACTAACGAATTCGTTGAAAATGGGACACGAACACAACTAACTCGTCTCGTTAACTAAAACAGCGTCTCGCATTATGAGATCCCTTTGTAGCACTCATGCAGAATATAAGTCCCAGTATTTACTTTCGATAACGAGGAGCTGAAATTAAATTTGCAAATAAATATGAGCCGCCGGCATGGCATCGCATCGCATAGTAACGCGTTGTACCGCGGTTTCAATTACGTCGACGTATTTCCCGCCCTCCCATTTTCTAAGCCTCTGGAGGGTGATAAAGCTCGCGCTCTTTAACGCTGTACTACGCTTAAACAAAACCAAGCAATTTAGTTGCTAAAATATGAAACAAAGGAGCAAATAACTTGGAGGAGAAATGGTTTTGATATGCTCGAAATTTCGCGCAAGGACAAGTTTTAAATTGAAATTTTCGGTGCGAGAAACGTGTAAAGGTGGATTTAGACCAAACGAATTCTAATACATTCTAACCCCACTCTACCAAATTCTTTGTGTGTACACAAATAATTTGGTAGAGTGGGGTTAGAATGTGTTAGAATTCGTTTGGTCTAAATCCACCTTAACACATAATTTCACAATATTCTGCAATATACAAGATAATAAAATTGGTATATTATTATATAACTATTAAAAGATTTTTTAATCCAGTTTATAAGATTTTTATGTGACTTAAAATTATATTTACATCTAATCTGGACCGACATTTCTTTCACTTCTAGTGGCCGAATTGATTGATAGTGTCTCAGAGTAATAAAATAAAGCCATCATGCCGTATATGCATGCGTGTACCTAATCATAATTTAACAATAATTCAACACACAATATTCAGCAAGTATGCTGGAAGGCATTTTCCAAACACTGAATTTTCAAGCGTGGCTGAAATATATTTGCCCTATATATTTTCTTTAAAAATTTTAAAGCACAACACGTAACGGCATCAAGTCTCAAAGAAATTGAACGAAGGATGTTTGGGGTCAAAGTTTGGTTTGTCGGCGACATGTCTTGAAGCTGGATACTTGGAGACCCGCCAGGTCTCGCCGACGCCTCGCGCTGTTATGAGATTGTACCGGCAAAGATTACCGGGACGCTAGCTTATTTATGGACTATAAGAGCAGTTCCGGGAAACTTGTAGTACTTCAAGTTTTTGGATTTTGAACTGACGCGGAATTTGATTCGTGCCGCGTCGAAAGTAAAATGAACACGGTGAGTCTAAAGATACGAATAACAAGAGAAATTTAGCTTGAAATCTTGAAAATGCGACGTTGAAAACTACGTTTTTTTTTGCATAAATAGCGTAAAAATATAAAATTTACAATTTATTAATTGGTTCATAGTTAGAGTTAGAGTTACCTTAAATAAATATCATGAGTTTTTAATTTTGCGATCGACGATCGAGTTGACTGTTACTTACCTGTAACAAAAAGGGTTATTAATATAAAACAGAAAATTATAATTTGTACAAGTAATTTATATGGATTAGTTCATATAGATATAGTTACAGTAAATGGCGTCAAAGCTCGCTTAGTCGTCCTTGCTCAGAATCACTCAAGATACCTACTGTTAAAATTAGTTCAATTTGATTTACTCATATAACAAATTACGTTTAAAGTACAAGTCTGTGAATATCAGGCGCCTATGGAAGACAACAGACGACCCTCATGCAGGCAGTTTTCTCGCTCAAAGGTTCCCATAGCGATACAACGCGGGAACGTTATGAAAAAAACTTAAACGTTTTGATAAAGTTGATTGCTTGATGAATGTTGATAATTTCAGTAACAGCCGTAGGTACCAACTAATAAGGTACATTGGCATTGGCATATCCCTGACGTTGTGCGCAGGCCCAGAGCTCAGTTGGAATAAGGTACATTTTGGGTACAGAACCTTAAAAAGGCGTCCTAGAAGCAGTATTTGCGTTCATACTACTCAGACACCTAAAAATAAATCCTAAATTAGGTACTGCACGATTAAACGAAAATTGGGTCACTAAATTCAAACGCTCCAAAGCTGCAGAAACGAGGACATAAGTAAATGTTTGAATGATTGTATAGTATAACCTAGTTCCTTGGGAAACACTCGGCTAACTATGTTGCCAATATCGCAATCAGGAACAATGAACTAAGTGAGCACCTACGCTCGTAGCTGAGAGCCCTTGCCTTGTGGGAAATCTAGTTATTTAGTCTAATAAACCAATACGGTTTCAAAGCGTTGATGATATGATAATATGCCTGATACGAAAACAGTAGGTAGAAGCGGATACAATAAGAATATACCTACCCACTCTACGGGGCGTAGATATACATACTTCTCTTTTCGGCTAACAGTAACATTTTGATTGAAATAGATAGTTTTATCGTTTTTTCCGGTTTAAAGCTGCATCTCGTCAATTTATTTCATTTATTTAGGACTAGCATTTTCCCGCGGCTTCGCCCGCGTTGTTCCCGTTATTGTCCCAAAGGAACTCTTTACCGGGATATAAAGTATCCTATGTTTCAATCCAGGAAATGGTAGTTACATGCCAAATTTCAGCTTGATCCATCCAGTTGCTATCCCGTTATTAGGTAACAAACATCCAAACATCTTCACAAACTTTCACATTTATAATATTAGTGGGATTACCAATCCCACTTCCCACTAATATTAAGTATAAATGTGAAAATTTGTGAAGATGTTTCGATGTTTAGATGTTTGTTACCTAATAACGGGGTAACAACTGGATGGATCAAGCTGAAATTTGGCATGTAAGTAGACCAAGTGCTGGATTGAAACATAGAATACTTTATATCCCGGTAAAGAGTTTCTTTGAGACAATAACGGGAACAACGCGGGCGAAACCGCGAGAAAATACTAGTAGATTATAACAAGAAGTCCAAGTCAATGCGATATTACGACTGCAGTCTACCTTATGTCCTTTTCCAGCTTATACGGCTTGAACGAATCTAGACACGCGGCAGCGTGTCAAGCCAAGTTCAAGCAAAACTGGCTAGCCAGCGCCGAGTGTAATATTACACGAACAACTTGGTGCCACTTTTGACCCTTCTATAACTCAAAACCTCTTTAACGTAAACACATAAAACTACGTGTGTTTAATTATATCCATAAGGACATCTACAAGCCCAAATTTCATGAAGCTAGCTCAAACGGTTATAAAGATATGAAGGTCAAAAAGTTGTAAATTTTAGCACTGACTGACTGACTGACTCACTGACTGACTGATATATAGTACCTAAACCTAACCTACTTCACGATAACCTAGAAGGATGAAATTTGGAATCCAGCTCGGTAATTGTGTGTAAGCGTAGGAAAAATCTAAAAATAAAAAAAAGTTAAAAAATAGGGGGGGTCCCCCATACAATTTTTTTTTTATTATTTTGTAAAAAAGAAAACCATGCAGCGGAAATGCAAAAAAAAGCACTAAATCTCAATACCTGCCTAGTTTTCTTTACAAAAAGTAATGATATCCCAATAAAAACATAAATGTAAAAAAAGAGAGCCAAGTTCAATACAAAAATTATGCTTGGCTGTGGGCTTCGCCGCAAAAAGAATGGAGATCTAAATGAGTGCCAAGTCCTATGCAAAATCCAAATATGTATTTATAGGAACAAAATAACATTATGAACAAGTATTGAACTCTATTTCTTTGCTTCATTGGATACCTATAACAATTGCTGTTATTTAAAAATGTGAGATCTTAAAGTAGGTTAGATTTGACTTGGCCAGTTTTTATGAGAATTAAAAAAATATATATATATGTTGAATAACTTTATAAAATGACTGATGTAATGAAAAGTTCTACAACTTGTAATACCTAAATATGTGATATCACGTTCCTGACAGAAGGAAATGGGCTAAATGCATGCAGTGGCGGATTAGCCATATAGCAAGAGTAGCAAATGCTACGGGCCCCGCGCATTGGGGGGCCCCGCGCTCACTCGCAAACGGGGACCCCCCCCCTCGTTATGTCATTTCATCACGTATAAAATCAGTATTTAACCATATCTAAGACCAACCAAGAGCCTCTTTGAAGAAATACTACAGGCCCCGCGCTGGCTAAATCCGGCACTGAATGCATGGTTGGACTATCGGACAGCAAGCAAGCAAACGTGCTTTCAAATATCTTCCTGTCCGCCGGAGGTCCGTTAATTCTGCCGCCATACATAAGGAAAAGAGGCACATCAAACATTTTATTTTCGAAGTTGAATCAGTAAATTTTTCTAATTCCGAATATAAATTCGGAATCAGAGAAATTTACTGATTCCGAATATAAATGCAGACCACTCAGTGTCCAAAAAAAACTTAAAAGTGCCCTTTTACGTTACGACGGCAGAATTTTCCTCTACAGGTCGCATTTCTCAACCGAATCATTTCGTAAGCAGGTTCAATAATTATATATTTTTTGTCGATTCAGTTACTGGATTTTTTTATATCGGAGCTATAAGGGTTGGCAGATTCGCGAGGTCTACAGCTGACAGAGCCACCAGTCATAGTTCCGTTTATTCAACTTTTGGATACGCAAAAAACCGGGAAAAATGCTCGGTCCACACCAGACAATCTAGCCTCTCAATCAAGGACTATAATTGAAACTTGTTTATTCCCCACTGGCTGTTTGTAGACAGTCTGTGGAAGTCGTAACAAAGTTATTGTTCGCGGCCGGTAACTCCCGTTCCATAGTACTTACGGTCCACGATAGAATTAGTCAGTAGCCCGATAGGTAGAATCGTTGAACAAAAATTTGATGTTTGCTGACGCCCACAGTTTTTTTTTCATGCCATTATGCGTAAAAGAGCGGCGTGTCTGATGCGGAGATTGTCACATGGATCCAACACTTCCTGAACGTACCTATTCACCCCCTTTGACTTCCCCTTTATGGCTAAATGGATTAATATGCATTGTGTATGTGATGATTATAATTTTAATGATTAATGATAATTATATGACATTATTTTCATGCATGTTTAAAGTGCATTGTTTTTGAATGATTTTAAATTACGTTTTAATTATTAATTATTGAGATATTATTGTTACTAACATAGCTAGTTGTAACTAACCAAAACTTATATAGGTCTAACCACCTGTCAATTCAATTTAATATATTCAAGAAATGGTTTATATTCAATGAAAATGTGTCTTTGGTTTAGTTAGTTAACATTTGATGCTTTTAATGGTTAAAGATTTCATCTAAATTTCACTTTTTCCGTTACGTACTTAATTTGTAGAAAGATTTTCGGCATGTGGCTTTACTAATTGGCAAAATCCTATTTGGTTGAGACCAAAAAACATAATCTGAGCGCTCTGAGGAGCGTCTTTTTTTGAGATCATGTTTTTTATAATATTAGTGGGATGGGATTTCTCGATGACAGTTACATTTTTATAGATAAATACTCAAAAGAATCTACAATCGATTGAAAAACCTTAAAAAATCATGAGCCATCTTTGCATAGCGAGATGAATCCAATAACTCATTCAAAATGCCCACCCTGTGTACACCTTTGTGTTCATGAAATTCCTGAAAACTATCGCAAATATCTATGGGCATCAAAATGTGTATTTTCCCATTTTGATTCTCGTACTGCGATAGCTACCAAGGAACTAGCTAGCTGGATTCCTATTATTAATTATTTTTATTGTAACCTAAGTCGGTACATTTGAGCGAACCGTACTCAACTGACTAGATTGTGAACTCGTAAAAACTTCAGCGCTCTTAATATCACTCAGTGCTCCAGGAGTTTTATATTCGTAAATCTGGTTATAAAGTAACCTATCAAAACTTAGGATTAAGTTAAGCTGTGAGAATATGTCAAGTACCTATAACCTGAAATTAGTCTAAATCAGACAAATGCCATATGAGTTTCCTGTAACATCAAAGAAACTTTAAGGTTAAGTTTGTAAGAATAATTCTGGAAGTTACAATTAAATTACTACCTATAAGTGAGGCAAATGAAATAATTATAACCGTCTCCGTGTAGTCAGCGCTTATGTTAAAGGTTACTTAGTAACCTTTAACTTTACTAGTCTAGTAAAGTTATGCCGGTCATATGAAAAACTCGGCCACGGCGATGTTATAACCCTTTTATAAAATAGATATTGTTGCTAAACCACAATTTTTCGAACACTGTTAAACGCGAATAGCTACTTAGGGCAATTTTTCAAGTATAAATATAGTAATGTCAACGAAAATTACCCAAACCATTTTAGATTATAAAAAGAAACCTAGCTATATAGATTGCCATCCACGATTGGAATGGCGGAGCGTCCATAGAATTCGATTCCCACCAGCTTGCCTATTTTAACCATTTGTGAGCATAAACCACCAACTGCTCTTGAAAAAGTTACGCCAAATTACAATGACTATAAAACGTCAGTACTTAGATCCAATTAACAATTATCTAAAAACTACTCCACTGCAAAAGCTGGTACGTTATTTAAAATTTAGATCAGATTACAAAACAGCCCACCTTTTTTAGTAACCCTGCATTATTTTGTCACGTCACCGCAAAATATATTTTAACGATCCTGTCGCTTATATCACGCTCTGTACTATTTCTGTGGAAATAGCGTTAAAAAGGGCGTAAGCGCCAAGCACACTAAGGTCACTTGTGCTATATTACTATATGTTTGTTCGCAATCCGTCCCCTGTGAGCCCTCACATTGGGCCACGTTATTGCCAATGAGCCGTGAAGCACTGTGGCGGGCAAATTTATTCAGATTAACTGTCACAATAAAATTCAGCCTGGTTACTCAATTGCACGAACGTTTATTAATTTTAATTTTGTGTTGCGCTTGGTATTACGAAACATTTGAAGCATCAGGAAAGTTACAGTAAGTTTTATTTATTTAATCATACGGCAGAATTACAGGTTGAATACAATTTATATTAAATTTGATATTTAATAGCAATTTGATGACATTATCGTTGAGGTTAACTTTTTTAACTGTACTACTGGGCTCTACCTAAACTTTAATTAAAATTATAAAACGCTTTACCCAGTTTTAAATTAGAACCTCAGGGTTGACTGTCACTGTTTTAAGTACTTGTTGTAATATGTCAAAAAAAGTTCACTTCTAAATCTCCCCACGGAGGCCATTTTAAATAACACTCTTGGAATAGAACAAAAAGATTAGTTTTGCTTCTTACAACGGCGTTGAAGACTTAAGTCTTATAAAAGTACCTCTGGGGACGCAGTACATTGTGTTAGAACTTGTAAGCCTTTTACCTCTATTGCAGTCTCTACTGTTATACCTTTTATAAGTAATGACTTTATTATATTTCACCAATTTTTTTGAGCTATAATAATATTGTATCCATTAGATAATACCTACGAACTAACTACGTTTAGTCAACGTTGATCTTCTTAATTCCTACGAATGAGCAAGCGGAATGGCAAATGATGAGAATAACAAAAGTCGACTACGATTACACTTTAACTGTAGGTTCAATTGACGTAAAGGGACGTTGTTTTTCCTATTTCTTACCCAAAATTAACCTTCGGTCGATATATATATTTTAATTCTTAATCTTCTTGCTTTTTGTGCAATAGGGATGATGACTGGGTTAAAAATATGTAATTCTATTTAGTCCGTCAGTTAGATTATGGAAAAATATGGGACACGTATTTTTTGGTTTATCAAAATATTAAAAATCGACAAAGTTATAGATCATCAAACTTCTGGAGTGGGGGCTTGTGACGTCACTCTTGAGTACAATTTGTACTCAAGAGTGACGTCACTCGAAACTTCTAAGCACTCTATCCTCGTCAGTTTTTGTTTGTCAAACAAAACAAAAAATACGTGTACAATAATAAAAATAAAATAAAAATAAAAAAAGCCTTTTATTTCTATGCAGATTAAATTAAATTTGCAAAACAGTTTGTATTAGTGTTAGTACTTATAATTAGGTGTTTTTGATTTGAGGGTTAGTATTTTTTTTTTTTTTTTAGTAGTAGTAAAGTAAATTTATGTTTGCTAATATTTTAAAACTCTGCAAGAACCCCTCTCTGGGTAAAGGCCTCCTCCAAAGAACTCCAGTCTACTCTGGATTGTGCAGTTAGAAGCCAGTTAGGACCGGCTATCTTCTTAATTCCGTCTTCCCATCTCGCGTAAGGTCTCCCTTTCCTTCTTTTGCCTTTTGGGCCCATCCATTCTGTCGTCCTCTTGGTCCATCTCTCGTCCTGTAGGCGTGCAACATGCCCAGCCCACTTCCATTTAAGTGATAGAGCCTGTGTTAGAGCATCTCTTGCCTTGGTAGCTTTCCTTATTTTTGTGTGTCGTATTTTTTGGATTTTCTTTATGTTCATCATACTGCGCTCTATGCCTCTTTGGCACGTAACTATGTAATGTATGTAATTCATTATCTTATTGTTGAATGTCCATGTCTGGCAAGCATATGTTAAGCATGGTAGTATGCAGGAATTAAAGACTTTGGTTTTGATGTTTGTTGGCATATTACTTTTAAATATTTCTTTTAAGGTCCAATATTTATTCCAGGTTTGCTGCACCCTGCGTTCTACTTCCGAATATTTATTTCTGGGGTCGAAGCTAATTTGTTTTCCTAGGTATATGTATTGGTCGGTGTATTCAAGAGGTTCGCTGCCTACGAATATAGTTTTCTTGACGCTGTTCGTCATCACCATTGTTTTTGACAAATTCATTTCTAAGCCCACTGAACGGCTGGCATCATTTAGAGTCTCTATCATCGATTGTAGTTCTACTCCTGACTCCGATAGCAGGACCAGATCGTCTGCGAATCGTAAGTGGCTTAGGTATTTATCCTTGATTTTTATCCCGCATCTTGTCCAGTCTAGTCGATTAATTACAGTTTCTAGTGTGGCTATAAAAAGCTTTGGAGATAATGGGTCGCCTTGTCTCACCCCTCTTTTGACAGGGAACCATGGACCAGCTGTCTCAAGTTTAACTCTGCTCTGACTATTGTTATAGATACTTTTGATAACTTGTATGTAGTCATTTTCTACTTTTTGAGTTGTTAAGGTATCCCATAAGCTTTCGTGAGATATGGTATCAAAAGCTTTTTTGTAGTCAATATATCAGTAGGGTATAAATAGGGGGACTGGCTCAATTTTGTATGGGTTTTTAGCATAGGGGGACTGGCTCAATTTTGTATGGGTTTTTAGCATAGGGGAGCTGGACCAATTTGGTTGTAGTTTTTAGTGTAGTTGAAAAAATGTGTTTACTATGGCAGTATGGGTTAGATAAGAGTTTCCCACCCGCAAAAGTACAATTTAACGTGGTAATTTAGAAATATGTGCATTTTGTTCCTCATTTTATTATACATGGTCTCGATGTAATAGTATGGAGTTGCTGGAGGTGATAAGGATTGCAGTGACGCGAGACAGTGTGATTGGTCGAATGAGCTATGACGTCACACTCAACTAGCAGTGTGGTTGGTTGAAGCGAGGTAGTGACGCAGTCAGTGCTGCAATGACATGCGCTATTTTGTAGGGAGGGTTCAACTTATAGTGGTGTTGGTGGACTATTGAGTGAGTGCGGTTATGAAAATGGGTATTGTGTGAGGTTTGTATGGCTATATGATTTTATTAGCTGTAAAATCTAACTTTGTTTTGTGTTATCACTATCGTTATGGTTGTGGTTAGGTTGGGTTAGGTTGAGTGAGCAGTTATGAAAATGAGTATTGTATGAGGTTTGTATGACGATATGATTTTATTAGCTGTAAAATAGCTGTGTGTGTGTGTGTGTGTGTGTGTGTGTGTGTGTGTGTGTGTATGTGTGTACGTGTTTATGTAAAATAAAAAAGTCAGTTTATTTAAAAAAAACAATCATTTTATTTAAAAAAAATATACATTATCATTAAACTAATTCATAATGACCCCATGCTCTTGTCTCATTGCTACCGTCACCTAAAATACATCTTTTTTCATCTTTACCGCAAAGCACTTTCTTTCTCTTTATTTGAGTGTATAAGTTATGTTTTTCACTCACTAGATTGCATACATCATTATTAAAGGTTTTGCTTAAATCTAAACATTCATAATATTTCTGAAAATTAAGTTTTCTCACAGTAGCTGCATTAACGCCTTTATTTTTCATAATTAAATTAGGTTTGATATATTTTGCAATATTATAATATTTTGCTTAATAATAATGATGAATAAACACATTGTATAATAATAAAACACCATTGTTTCAATCAATCTCCCATTTATTTCACCGAAGATAACAATCTTACATCAAGTCTTTTTTATCAATCCAACTTTTTTCATTTAAGCCGAGCCATTTTACATACACTTTATTTCCACGTCGTTTCAAAACTTTTTCCACTAAGTAAATATCACTGTTTTCAGTCTTTTGCAGTTCTTGCTCATAAAAACAGCCAGATATGGGCTGGTGATTAACATCTTCAAGTAAATATGTCACTGGACTAGTGTTTTGGACTTTAATAATTTTGAATAATTCCGTTGTCGAGTTACCTGTGTAGCCCTTAGCAAATGTTGATTTATATTTAGATATTCTCACAGAGTCATTAACCTTGAACTTGCTTCGTAGTTTAATTTTAATATGATTGTAGACTCTATGTAACAACTGTTTAGAGTTGTTTTTGTTTACACTCGCTGGCGCTACTCCAATAGTACGATGCCGTTTGTTATTATAATAATGCTCCACATCCCTTATCAGTTGTGTCCATTTGTATGAACCATTCAAACTAAATTGTTTCCAAATCCAATGTTTTAAGGTTCTAATTAGCCTTTCCACTATGGATGCTTTCATAATGCTAAATGTAGAATAGTGATTAATATGGTGACGTAACATGAGTGATTTAAACTTGTCATTGAAAAATTCTTTTCCGTCATCCGATTGAATGTTTTTGGGTTTTCTTTTACTTTCACTTAAAATTTTACACATCGCTGTTGTAACATCTTCTGCGCTCTTGGATTTTAACGGCTGCAGCCAAGCATATTTGGAAAAGGTATCAATACATACCAAAATGTATTTATAGTTGCTATTATCTTTGGAATGCTTTTGCATATCAATTAGGTCAATCTGCCATGTATCATCAAGCCCTCTCTGAATAAATCGGCGACGTGGGAAGGTTTTTCTAGCATACTTATGTATCTCATTTACAACTTGAGCTTTACTCATCCTGCTTCTTCTTTTTTGTTGGCGTAATACGTTTAATTGAAGCACTCGTCGGTGTGAATGCTGCTGGTTTTGGTGGGGCAGGTGTGATAATTCTGGCCGATAGTTTTTCAAGCTTCGTCTGTAAATCTTTTAGTTGTAAAGTATGTGTCTTGATCTTTCCTAATAGAAATATAGCTTGTTCATCCAATTGAGCTTTATTGATTGCATCTGTTTTAAGAATAGCCTTTTGTATTCCGGTCAATCGTTTATTTTCAAAATTCACCAAATCTTTTTCCACTATAATTCTATTGCGATAGGAGGCAGCAGATGAAGAATCACTACTCAAATGCTGTCCGAACTTGTTGAGAGGCATTGTGAAAGTGAATGATGTAGAGCACCTTTAACCGTATTTATTGCAGCGCACGTTTTCTTTTAACACCTGCCTCTGTCACTAGTTTAGGTATTATTGGCTTCTTTGTAAACAGGGCTTAGAACAGGTCTAAACAGCTTTGTAAGAGGTTTTCAAACAGAAATAAACAGGTGTAAACAGCTTTGAAACAGGTTTTCAAACAGAAATAAACAGCTTTAAAACAGGTTTTCAAACAGAAATAAACAGGTCTAAACAGCTTTGAAACAGGTTTTCAAACAGAAATAAACAGGTATAAACAGCTTTGTAACAGGTTTTCAAACAGAAATAAACAGGTGTAAACAGCTTTCAGAACAGGTATGTTTTAATGTAAACAGAAATGAAGTTCTGTTCCTGTTTTTACTTTAAAATTATCCCGCTCTCAATCAGTTCCTCTACAATCGCATTGATCTCGTTGGTATGTGAGGTGTTGCCTGCACTCTGTGAAGCGATTAATAGCCTTAAACGATCTACCACTTCATTAGGATCGTCCCAGTAGACATAATCGGTTTTCGGATAAAACGTCTTAGTTGTCAATGTGTCTTTTTTAACCATCGAGCTTAAACACCCACCTTGCTTCTTAGATTTCTGTTTAATGTAGAGCTGATACTTTACACTTCTATCACCGCACAGTTGTCCGTTCGGTTCGAATCCTCTACGTTGAGCGTTGGTCAGGTGTAAAATTTTATTGTAATCGGTCACATCTTCCTTCTTTATCAAAGTTTTATTTGGAATCTTTTTAAAGATTAATTCAGACAGTCCAGGTGTCATCTCAAAGCGGATATCTTTTACATGTATTGCATTATTGTCAACTGTCACTTGACTATCACCAATATACAGCTTGTCATCCTTGAGATAAGCACCAAATGGTATTTTACTAACTTTATCGAGGTGTTTGATGTATTTTTGAATATAACTTTTAGCTATGACTACGTCACGGTCAGAACCAACATCATCATCACCTTCATCTTCAAGAGCTGACTTCATGTCTTCCTCATCACTAATTTCATCATCATCATTATCATATTCATCAGATCCATCCTCATTTTCACCCCACTTTAATGGTTTACTTATGTTAGATTCAGATTTAACCATTCGATTCTTTTTCAGCGATGCATTTAACAGAGGTGTAGAGGCTTTCAAGAATTGAAAGTCCTTCAGCTCATGATCATTATCATGGTTTTCTTTAACAGCAGTACTATCTTTAGTTTCTAATGCTTTAGTCATTAAAACATTGAGCGGTTTTGTGATTGGTTCAAAGGTTTGTGCTAGTGAGGTGTCAAGGGATGTCTTGTCAGCACGCAACGCCTTCACCTTTTTCTTTACACTCTCAATTGAGTCTACAAGCTTCCTTTTTAACTTTTTATCACCAAACATGTTGCCGATGTGTTTCTCAGTAGCGGGTTAGTGTTAAACTAATAACAAATCAGAGGTGATAATCAGTTTTATACATTACACATGTTTAGTTCAAAACAATAAATACATCAAACCCCTTACGATATCGCCCCTTATTTATGTCTCTCTCCTTATCAATCGATAGAAAATTGTACTTTTTACTCCAACACTCGTGACAAATCTCCTTAAATGTGCTCCAACTCATGTCAGTATTCACATGATCATCATAGGCATGCTTCAAATTCATCTCATCCTGTTTAAATAGCAATATTAGATTAGCATTGTCACGTACCAACTGTTTAGGTATCCTACTATAAGTTTGACATAGGTAAAAGCAATCTAAACACCGATGTCTGCCCATAGCAAAGTATTGACGAATCGCATCTTGATCCTCCAAAGCCACATCGTCAAACACAACAACACTATCCTCTTCAGCTTCTTCAGGTGGGACTACTTCACTCTTATCATTGTATGTGTGAAATGGTAAGTCGCCGGCTTGCTCTAATACCTCACCCAGAAACTGATATTTTGGTTGATTTAGCGATTTTGAATATAGATAAACATTATTAAACCTCACACCGTTCGGATCTAAGAGCAATGTTAAGAGAACATTAGTCTTGCCACAGTTTGAGGGTCCACAGATGAGGCATCTAATGTTGTTTGCCAACAGCGGACCGTGTTTAGCGAAGGATTGATTATTATTCAATTTTGCATTATCAACTACACTCCAATCTTTAACTGCAAGTGACGTGTTTTGCTTTTTAAGTTTCATTTTACTCTGATATGTTGAATCGTGAGGACGCGTATTTTATATACTAATAAAACATGTCATCCCTACATAATATATCCTTTTATGATATGTTGATACTCTCCTCCTCCTCATCCTCATCATCGTTATTGAGCGATGGTGGGGTGGAGTCAGAGTCGGAGGTAGAGACTGAAGTGGAAATGGAGACGGAACCTGAGGTGGAGCATGAGGTAGAGCCCGATATGGAGCCTGAGGTGGAGATAGAGCCTGAGGTAGAGATGGAGCCTGAGGGGGAGGTAGCATCAGCGGTGATGGAGCAAGACGTCATCATTAACGCTAATGATCTTGGAGCGATATTTTCATGCAACTGTTGCTATGCATGCTCTTATTGTATTTTCAATGAGGGTGATGAGACTTGTTGTGATGGTTAAATAATAATAAATATGAACACATAATGCATATATGCACAGTCAATTGTAGATACTTAATATGATAACACATACAGGTAGAGTTAGTGTTAATCGTAATTTCAAACAGCGAAGACATCGTCATAGTGGTAGTGGTATTATTAATAGTCTAATTAATAATCTACCATTCGAAGTTCACATACCAGGTTATAATTATTGCGGCCCTGGTACGAGATTGAAGGAGAGATTGACTCGTAACGATCCAGGTGTGAACCCACTAGACGAAGCCTGCAAATTACATGATATTGCCTACTCCCGTGACAAAACTTTGGAGGGACGTTATCAAGCTGACCTGCGGCTGGCTGAAACTGCTAGAAATCGCTTGAGTTCTACTAACACTCCCATCGGTGAACGAATAGCCTCATTCGGAGTAGATAAGATTATGAGATTTAAAACCAAACATGGTATGGGTGTTCCCATATCGAAAGTTATAAAAGCTAGTCGTGATGCCGTCAAACGACACATTACAACAAAAAAGAAACCTACCACCACAGCGCTCCTAAAAGCAGGTGTTAAGGCTGCAAAGAAATGTCTTAAAGGGAAAAATGTCAAGGGACATAATAAACAACGAGTCATCCCAATACCTAAGAGGGGTGGGTTCCTACCTTTGATACCGCTTTTGAGTGCATTAGCTGCTACGGGAACTTTGGCTGGAGGAGTCACCACTGCTGCTAAAAATATTTATGAAATGGTAAAGAATAGAAACAATAAGACTAGCGGTACAGTTGTGGGGAAGGGTTTATATTTAGCACCCTACAAACGTGGCATGGGGCTCTATATCACCCCACCGCTAGGAACGATATCAGGTCGGAGTGTTGTCATAAAGAATAAAAAAAAAGCAAAAAATTAGATTTACCTCCTACCAACACCGCTCTCACTGACATTGATATTGCGAGATGTGTACGCAGAGAGAAAATCCCTTACTTTAGAGGTGTTTTCATGCGAGATAATCTCCCAACGAAACCTCACTACTATGAAACTGGTATTATTAATTTAGATTCACAGCAGGGTGATGGTACACATTGGTGTGCTTATGTAAAAAAGGGTGATTATTGCTTGTATTTTGATAGTTTTGGTGATCTGAGACCTCCCCAAGAGTTTATCAATTATATAAACAAGGGAGGGTGCAGTATGCGAGTGGAATATAATTATAATCGATTACAAAGATTTAATAGTGTTAATTGTGGTCATTTATGTTTAAGTTTTCTGTATGACAGTGCTAAGCATATGTTTTTTAAATAAATATCACATACATTACACCTGCAGTTTCATTCATACATCAATCGTCTACCTATAACCACTACTATAACCCAATCATCATGGCATTGACGTCATTCACATTGAGTTTAAACGGTTATGAATCTGTTTTGAATGTAGACTTTCAACCGGCTCTAGAATTGGACAGTGAGGGTTCCTATGAGTGCGCTCTCATATACTTTAAGACTTTCAACTCTATACCCAATGTAGATAAGAGTAATAATCTATTTCACTATGGTAATCATGTTATAACAATTCCTGAAGGCTCATATGAGCTTTCCAACATTATAAATCACTTGAACTATGAAATGATAAAGATATCTGACGGTAAAGGTGATGAATTGATTGATATTACCGTAAATAGTAACACCTCAAAGTGTATGATGTACTCCCCAAAGCTCGACATTCACTTTGACAGACCAAACAGCATCGGTTCCCTATTTGGTTACTCTTCGAAAACTCTTTCAGCGAAAACGGTACATTGGTCAGATAAACCCATTGATATATTGATTACAAACACTATAAGAATAGAGTGTAATATTGTAGAAGGTTCATTCATTAACAACCTTCCGTCACATGTAATACATGAATTTTCACCTCAAGTCCTACCTGGCTATCAGATAATCGAACAACCCTCCAACATTATCTATTTACCTGTGAAAAAGAGCAATAACTGCATTCAGAACGTTGAAGTGCGTATAATAAACGAGCGTGGTGATAGGGTAAATTTCCGCGGTGAAAACATCTCACTCCGTTTACATATTCGTAAAAAGTAAACGAAAAAATGATTATTCATAATAATAATAATAAAAGCACAGGTAACAATGACTATCTCATCAGTCGAGGTAGAGCTCTCAACGAGAAGACTCCTACTGCACTAAAGAAATTAACTAGAGAAAATAGTACATTTTTACAGAGTATTGGTTTTAAAGTATGTCCTCGTCATCTATATTAGACATTGGGGAGAGGGTGTCCTTCGATGACACCATAGAAAGTGTTGAATTTCACCCCTACACCCCGTATAATGACTCTTTCAAAAATAATGACAACATTCACATTTGCATCAACCGTCAAGATCTAATCCTACTGCCGAGTCAGAGTCAAATATTAGTTGAAGGTACAATGGAAAAGGGATTGCTGCTAGTTAACAATGGTGCAGCATTTTTATTTCAAGATATTCGCTATGAGCTGAATGGTGTGGAGATTGACCGAGCTAGAAATTGCGGTATCACATCCACCATGAAAGGCCTCGTTTCATATAGCAAGGAAATGGACTACGCTCTTCAAAATGCCGGTTGGGAAGTGGGTGTTAGTAAAAAGCGTGAAAAGTTTACTTTAACCATACCCCTATCACATTTCTTGGGTTTTGCGGAGGATTACAAAAAAGTTATTATGAATGGTAAACACGAGTTGATACTCAATCGTGCTAGCACTGATATAAACTGTCTAGAGATTGATAGCACACACACGCCGGCGGCTACTAAATTTGACATCAACATTACACGAGTCGTATGGAGGATGCCTGTAATACGAGTCTCTGATAAGGAAAAGTTACGCTTGATGACGTATGTAGAGACCAGCGTGCCCATACAGATAGCGTTTCGAGCGTGGGAATTATATGAGTATCCCTCATTACCTTCATCACAACGTCACATTTGGTGTATTAAGACGACCACGCAGTTGGAGAAACCACGCTTCCTTATCTTAGCGTTCCAGACTTCAAGAAGGAATGACAAGAGCAAAGATATGAGCATATTCGATCATTGTAATCTCGCCAATTGTAAGGTGTATTTGAATTCGCAATATTATCCATACGACCCCTTTTCAGCTGAATTCAAATATAGTAACTATGCGCTTTTGTATGATGCGTTTACCAATTTCCAAAGATCTTATTACAACCGGGATCATAGCAGTCCCCAAGTAAACTACGCTCATTACAAGACACAATCCCCATTAATCGTTATTGACACTTCAAGACAGTGTGATAGCTTCAACTCAGGCGGCGGAGCTGTTGACATTAAATTGGAGATGGAGTTTAAAGAGAATATACCCCCTAACACCGCAGCATACTGTCTTATTATCAACGATTCGCTGTTTGAGTATAATGCTCTAACCAGTACCACAAGAAAAATAATTCAGTAAACGCTTAGTCTACTTTTGAGTGAGTCAAGAGGTGAACGTCTGCAAAAAAAAAAAAGAAAAAAATGAATATTTCAAACATATTTTTACCTTCATACTCCCCATCGATTGACTGTTGCGGTTACAGGAGGAGTGCTGAAAATTATGGATGGGGTAGGCTTGAGCTATGTAAAAGTGTCTATGATTTCAATAACCACCCCACCAGTACTGCTTTGATTAAGAATATTCAGGTATACCTGAAGCTGCAGTATTCCGAGGCTAAGATTAGACTACAAACCTGTATCAGTTTTAACGGGCAGCATGAACTCACATGTGAAGAATGGAGCGAGACGATTATGGATAAGATTGATTACATTAGAGAGTTTTTTCTCAAACCAGATAACACATTTTCACCCTTAATGATTGCCTCCAACCGTCTTTCTGTACACGTCACTTCGCAACCCTCCACACGGATTATTGTTCTCCATGGTGCGGAATCAGAAGAAAACTTTCACTCCCTGATGATAGATCATTTGGAATGGAGTAATATCGATAGTATTATGGACTGCATCAACGCTCGAATAATACAGGTGGAGAGAACAAAGTGTACCTACGAAAACAGACTCAACTTTTTCAGGAAAAGTTTCAAGACACGATGTCCCAAGACTTTAGAGGAGGCTCATTGCATTCTCAACGGATTATGTAATATGGATGATGTTGTAGATTGTGAAATCAAATGTTATGTTACAGTGCTGTTGTACAATACCTTTTTCCTTATCTAATTTAATAAATATTTCTCTTTAAAATTTGTTCTTTCTAATCATTTACTACCGCAAACCACAAAACCCTCTAAAACCCATCCACTATCGTACCCGACTGCTATTATCATTTTAGTATAGTGTTAAGAATAATAAACCATTATAAAAGTTATTGCGACCGGGTGAAGACCACATACGCACCTAAACGTTGTTATCATCACCACGATGAAGCCACACTTCTGCAGCTACTGCAATGAAGATGTACCATCAAACAAATTGCTGGCTCATTCGAACTCTAAAAAGCATCAAATCTTATGCAGTCAAGAAAAGGACTCTGACTACGCTGTTTACGTTGTTAATAGCGCATTCAAATGCAGAATTATAACGTATAGAATTAACGGCACTGCTGAAATACTCGATCCTAAAATTTATCTACTAAAAATTAAACAAAAGTTTGAAAATGTGCTCAAGACAGAATTACAAATTCATAAACATATCAAGGTGAATGTAAGCTTGCATTGTACTTTCGTTAAAACGGATAGTGAAGGTGAAGTGATAAGAGATTTGAAAACATTCAATACCAAGAACACGGCCCTGTACATGCACTTTGACTTCCCGGAGTACTTAGAAAATGTTGCAGCATCAATTTCCAAGAAGTGTGAAGAATTTCAAGAACGTGATAGTGGATGGGCGCTAGAGAAAATAGAATTTTTCAACATTAATATTAACAAACATCAACCGCTAAAGGCTTCCTCATACATACCCCTTCCAACAGAGATTCAAGCGAAAAAAGCATGTGTGAACGTGAAAAACACTGATAAGGCATGTTTCTTTTGGGCAGTCGTTAGTGCTCTCTACCCGAAGGATAAAAATAATGATCGCACATCATCATATCCACACTACAGTGATGTTTTAAAATTAAAGCGTGTAAAGTGTCCCGTAACTTTTTTGGATATCAAACGGTTTGAAAAATTGAATGAACTCAGTGTAAACGTGTACGGTATTGAAAGCGGCAAGCATGAAGACTTAACGATAACACCTCTACGAATTTCAAAAGTGTATGGTACTATGGAAAAACACGTGAATTTACTATACTATGAGAAGGGCAACCTCTCGCATTATTGTTGGATTAAAAACTTACCACGATTAGTGTGCAGACAAATAACTAAATCTAAGAATAAACTATGGTTATGTGACGGTTGTCTACAGCATTTTTATAGTGATGAAAAACTAAAACTTCACCGTACAATAGGATGTGGAAATAAACTCGTGCAACTACCTGAGGGAGCGGAAAAATTCGTGAAATTCAAGAATATTTCACATCAGATGAAAGTACCGTTTGTGGTCTATGCTGATTTCGAGTCCATACTTACGCCTATTGAACATGAACGTGGAAAAAAGTCTGCTTTCACTTACAATACTCATAAACATGTAGCATGCAGTTTTGCATATTACATTCATTGTGAACATGATTCGAAACTGTCAAAGTTTATCTTACATCGTGGGGAGGACTGTGTGAACAAGTTTATTGAAAGCATCATAGAGGACGCAGAACGTCTTGGTAAGATTCTAAAAACCATTATACCACCTGCAACATCTTCATCATCTGCAGATGAACTCGGTGACTGTTGTCATATTTGTGAAAAGCTCATAGAAAGTGGAGAACGTTATGTAATCGATCATTGTCATCTGACAGGGAACGTTAGGGGTAAAGCTCACAATCAATGTAACTTAAACTACAAAACGCCCATATTCATACCAGTAATCTTTCATAATTTAAGCGGATATGATAGCCACTTGTTTATAAAAGAATTGGCAAAGTGTGATGGGGAAATAAAATGTATTCCTCACAATAAAGAGAAATACATTACTTTTAACAAAACTCTTCCCGCAGAAGACATAACCTTAAGATTTCTAGACTCTTATAAGTTTATGAGTAGTAGCCTGGATGTGTTAGTGAAAAATCTATCGCGAGAGCAATTTAAGCTACTACCTAACTACTTACCACCACGAGATCTTCACAACTCTATCGATACGGAGGTTTACATGGAGCTGTTAACTCGTAAAGGTATTTATCCTTATGAATATGTAGACAGGTGGAGTAAACTTGAAGAAACCTCTCTACCAAGTCGAAGCGACTTTTACAATAAACTTACCGATACACACGTGTCTGAAAAGGATTATCAACACGCGCAAACCATATGGAAAACATTCAATATTAAAACGTTAGGTGAGTATTGTGACTTGTATCTGCAGACAGATGTCTTGCTCTTAGCTAAAGTTTTTGAGAACTTCCGCGAAATCTGTATAAATACATACAAATTAGACCCCTGTCAGTATGTGACAGCACCAGGTCTAAGCTGGGATGCAATGCTTAAGTATACTAACATTGAACTGGAACTGTTCACTGATTATGAAATGATTCAGTTTATAAAGATGGGTATAAGAGGAGGAATTAGTCAAGTGAGCAAACGGTATGCTAAAGCAAACAACTGTTTCATGAAAGAGTATGATGAGGAGCAAGACAGCAGCTTTATTGTCTATTTGGACGTGAACAATCTTTATGGTGAGGCAATGTCTCGTTCGTTACCCATAAGAAACTTTAAATGGTTAAACAAAGATGAAATCGAACAATTTGATATTACAATGCAGCAGCAAGATAATGAGATTGGTTACATCTTGGAAACGGATTTAGAATATCCACAAATTTTACATGACGCTCACAATGATTATCCGTTTTGTGCGGAAACTAAAACACCGCCTAAGGGTAAAATTAAAAAGCTTCTACTCACATTCGACAGCAAAAGCAACTATGTTATACACTACCTCAATCTAAAACAATGCATTGAAAAGGGGGTTGTGTGTAAGAAGATACATAGAATTCTTGCTTTCAATCAAGCACCATGGCTTAAACCGTACATTGACTTGAACTCACTAAAGAGAGCGCAAGCTCAAAATTCTTTCGAAAAAGATTTTTTCAAACTAATGAATAATTCAATTTTTGGAAAGACCATTGAAAATGTGGAAAAGAGAGTTGATGTTAAGCTGTGCTGTGAGTGGAGTAATAGAAAAACACAAACAAAACCTCGATATGGTTTGGAAAGGTACATTTCAAAGCCAAATTTTCATAGTGTTACAATATTCTCTGAAGAGCTGGCTGCAGTTCAGTTAAACAAATCGAAAATCATCTACAATAAACCTATATATGTCGGATTTACTGTCTTAGAATTAAGCAAACTATCAATGTACAGTTTCCACTATGACTACATACTACCCAAGTACAGTACGAATGTAAGTCTCCTGTATACTGATACCGACTCTTTTGTTTATCAAATTAAAACCAAAAATTTTTATGAAGACATTAAACCAGATTTGGAACAAAGATTCGATACATCTACCTTTCAAAAAGATAACATCTACGGTTTGCCTCAAATAAATAAATTAGTTGTAGGTATGATGAAGGACGAAAATAAAGGCAGGATAATGAGAGAATTTATTGGTCTACGTGCAAAAATGTATGCTTACACTCTAGAAGATGACTATGAAGAAAATCAAGAAAAGAAAAAACCTAATTTAATTATGAAAAATAAAGGCGTTAATGCGGCTACTGTGAGAAAACTTAATTTTCAGAAATATTATGAATGTTTAGATTTAAGCAAAACCTTTAATAATGATGTATGCAATCTAGTGAGTGAAAAACATAACTTATACACTCAAATAAAGAGAAAGAAAGTGCTTTGCGGTAAAGATGAAAAAAGATGTATTTTAGGTGACGGTAGCAATGAGACAAGAGCATGGGGTCATTATGAATTAGTTTAATGATAATGTATATTTTTTTTAAATAAAATGATTGTTTTTTTTAAATAAACTGACTTTTTTATTTTACATAAACACGTACACACATACACACACACACACACACACACACACACACACACACACACACACACACACACACACACACACAGCTATTTTACAGCTAATAAAATCATATCGTCATACAAACCTCATACAATACTCATTTTCATAACTGCTCACTCAACCTAACCCAACCTAACCACAACCATAACGATAGTGATAACACAAAACAAAGTTAGATTTTACAGCTAATAAAATCATATAGCCATACAAACCTCACACAATACCCATTTTCATAACCACACTCACTCAATAGTCCACCAACACCACTATAAGTTGAACCCTCCCTACAAAATAGCGCATGTCATTGCAGCACTGACTGCGTCACTACCTCGCTTCAACCAACCACACTGCTAGTTGAGTGTGACGTCATAGCTCATTCGACCAATCACACTGTCTCGCGTCACTGCAATCCTTATCACCTCCAGCAACTCCATACTATTACATCGAGACCATGTATAATAAAATGAGGAACAAAATGCACATATTTCTAAATTACCACGTTAAATTGTACTTTTGCGGGTGGGAAACTCTTATCTAACCCATACTGCCATAGTAAACACATTTTTTCAACTACACTAAAAACTACAACCAAATTGGTCCAGCTCCCCTATGCTAAAAACCCATACAAAATTGAGCCAGTCCCCCTATGCTAAAAACCCATACAAAATTGAGCCAGTCCCCCTATTTATACCCTACTTATATCCTATGTAGAGCGGCCTTCTTCTTTCTTGATATTTTTCGATGACAAGTTCTAGTGAATGGATATGGTCGATCGTTGAAAAGCCTTTTCTAAAGCCCGCTTGTTCCACTGGTTGGCTTGCATCTATTGTAGAGCTTAATCTTTTGTTTATGATTGAAGAAAAAAGCTTGTATATGCTGGGTAGTAAGCTAATTGGTCGATAATTTCCGATGTCGTGTGGGCTGCCTTTTTTGTAAATTAAAATAATATTCGATTCTGACCATTGGGTGGGGGTTTCTTTTGTTTCTAGAATACGATTGAACAGGTTTGTCAGGGGTTCAGCTAGGGTGGCAGATGCTGCTTTTAAAACTTCGTTCGTGATATAGTCTGAGCCTGGGCTTTTATCGTGTTTTAACTTCGCGATTTCTGTTATAACTTGTACGTGTACAATATTTTTTCATAATGTAACAGACGGACTAAACAGTTTTTTTTAGTCATCTAGCCTATTAGAATGTAAATTGTATGATGTTCAGTGGAATACCGTAATATCAAAGTGTGAATACTTATTTTACTACTTTTGAAATAATTCTTATTATAATATTCGAGTACACACAGTGCGAGTTATAATAACTATACCCTTATGTGAACATTAATGAATAATCGTAGATTATTTCAGTATACTATTGTACTTGCAACGACGGGTGAAATTGACACAGTAACGAATGCTAGTCTCTGGAACCCGACTCAACTAAACCTTAATATAAGTGCAAATAGATAGCGGAAACTCCGCTGTGTAGAATGCAAAATTAGATCATTCTTCCCATCTATGTAATATGTGAAAGCAGTGAAAGACATAATGCGCAGAAATTCAATAACGCTATTTCCTTGCAAAGCCCGATGGCTGTCTGGTCCAGTAAAGCTCAGTGACTGTTCTGTGCGGCGGCAGACCATTGCGTATAGCTTTAAAAAATTATAGCAACATAGTCGACACAGCGTTACGGATTCGTCAATCACAATTATTAATCCTATGAATGTGTTCACTAATCAGAGCGATAAGTTTGCAGTGTGTGATGCATCGCATCTGTGCGTAATAATTTTATATTGTTTGTGACAGGCGTACAATTAAGACGGACTGATATGGTATAAATAGATTAGATTAGATTATTTATTTCTCATTTTAAAATTACATTATAAATTGCATTGCATGTCAAGTTATAAGAAGTTACAAGCGCAAAAGCAAACAAGCTACAGTTATATAAGCTATATAAGGGTTATAAGCTTGAATAAAAGAAAAACTCATACTCGTATCATACGATACGAGGCGCTTTGTCTACATGCGGTGTGAGCACGTGCACATCTATCTAAATCACTAACCGTTAATGCTGATCATTTAAAACTCATGATTTACCTCATACCATAATGATTTTAAACGCGAATTCTACCAGCAGACTATATCCTACGTCTTAAAGGATAAGGCCAAAGGTCAAATGACTAATGTAACTCGGTGACCTAGTATCTACCTTGAATTCTAGTTACAATTGAAAGCATTAACTTCTCCTAACTTAAGAATGGATCTTAGACCGACACAATGAGGCTGTGGGTAATTACGAGGCAATATACCTACTATAATTAGCTAAATAGGACTAGATTCCAAAGATAACCAGAAAGTAATAGCAATATTATTCTACAGAGAGTATTCATAAGAATTCCTTTGTTGTATAAATAGAAACAAAACATTGCCTATTTCTAAATGTTAATGATAGTGTCATCATTTGATCATTTAATCGTTATTCCAGAAAATAAAATTCCATCTCTCACGAGTCATTTTTTTTTCGTTGTTATTAGGCCTAAGAAATAGATATTTTTCCACCTCCGCTAGGAAAAGACTGTAGACGAACTGAATGGATAAAAGTAGTATTTTTATCCTCCGTCATTACGAGGAAGACCAGGAAGAAATATTTACCTTCATATCAAGTCCTCTTGATAAAGCAAAATATCTGAGCGGATCAAACTAATATTCTGCATATATAAATGATTTATCTGTGAATATATGAATGGAAACTATGCTGCGGTGGAGAAGAGGCCGATAGGATTCGCTAACGTGTGTTTGTTCCTCGCAAACGGTGCTCTATGCGCGCCCTGGCTAATATTAGCTAGACTATTCTGTGTACCTGAAACTTTTTCATACCAAACTAGAACGTTGTTGTGGGGTTGCAGTTGATAAGCTCAATATTTTCTCTTTGTTTTCCACACATGATATGTACAGAGTAACTAAGATTAAGTATGTTGAAAATATTTGAACATATGTCTATGTTCCAATATTTTTTGAACTTCGCACATATTGGCAATTGGCATAGATACTTAGGTACTGTCAAATGGGGGAACTTAGGACACCCGGGGTTTAGACAAGAAAACTACTGTCCAATTCCAGAAATGATTTTACCAGTTACATAGTAATTCCTTTAACTGCCTACATTCGTTTTTATAGTAAAAACAGTTGTCTACAGCTACTTCGCGAATCACATTTCCCCCCATTTGAAGGTATTGAAATGAATGTCACCGCGTTTATGGAAGCTACAGACACGAGAAAATATAAACAGAATCCAAACGATTCTATCGAATTATTTCTGCTAGCGTTGTTAAAATAATTATATTATAAAATAACTTTCAGTCCGCCCTCGAAAACTCAACCCGCATTAATGGCGGCCGGGATTCAGTTTTTTCTACAACCAATATAATATATGTATGTATGTATAGGTTCACTTGTAAAATTTTCTAGGTAACTGCATCGTCTTAGTAAGAGGTCTATGATTTACGCGGACTAGATTTCCGCAACCCGACGACAGATGTGCGCTTAATAAAAGCATGTTCTAGGTAGCTGCTTTGCTTTATCTTAGTAATATTGTTATGTAGTTTTTTTCTTTATATGCGTCCGACATAGTAACAGTTACGACATAGAAACTCTCATTGTCTAGCTGACAATAGCTAACAGTTGGGAGGACCGATTGACATGTCTGGCTTTTTTCATTTCAACTAATTTAGACTAATAAAAACTACTCAATATTTTAGTAGTACCTACCTTAATTTGTAAACGTTATTCAATGGCAATATCGGTTGTAGATCTTGTAGAAGTACATATATAATAATTTAATCAGTACTCAGTACTCGAGTACGACAATATGAACTGCACCTTGTCTTGTTTTGTACAATGAAAGGTTTAGGTACATATATGAAGCAATACCTAGGTACCGTTTTGTGATCCCTGCTCAACCAAATAATCGCTTGTTTATTAGACATCGTCCTATCGTAAATGTAACAGTGCCAGAATTAATTAAATATTTCCGTCGAATCAACCGACCGTGCTATCTGCTACATGGCAGGCGATGTAAACTGAGGTTTACTGTGCCAGTGTAGACAGTGGCCCGAAATAGCTGTGCATCGAACATATCCGTTGACTCGAACCGATGTCACAGCCACGCTTTTAGGATTGGGTAAATGTTGACACGAGCATTGGAGTTACATTTTTCAACTTAGGGTTGCCGCGCGTTTGAAAATTTAATAATCTAGCGTTGTGATTCGCTAAAGTAAAGGGACTAAGTAACTAACATAGGGGCACAGCGAAGCGTCTCTTGGCCTCCGACCCTAGATGGCGCCGCTTACCTCGATCCTGAGGCGCTTCCCGCCAGCGGCCTGAAAATCTACCTCGTCAGCATCTCATCAGATACCTGGAACGACCGACCAGCCGTCGTCCTGCTGGTGGCCCCAAATAAACCATTTGAGGGCCACGATTTTCACCCATTCTTTCGACGTGGCCAAGCCAACAAAGACGGTTGCGACGGCCTCGCCGATGTTGTTAAATTGGTCGGTACCTGATTTTATTTATACGATGTCCATGCTACTGGCTTCATAAAATGATTATTTATGATAACAATATCAACCACTAGTAGTTTAATCATCAGGTTCAGGTTAGGTAGTGCCATTTCGGGTGCAATATTTTTTATATTTTTTAATTGGCTCTGGTAAGCAAAGTTTAACACTATTCCAAATTTTAAATCGATAGCAGCAGTAGTTCCGGGCTGCGACCGACGGACAGACAGACAGAGTCGCATCATAAGTGTTCCTTTTTTACCATTTTGGTATGGAACCCTAAAAATAACACTAAAACTGGTATGCTAACCATATGAAACACTCAGCGAAAACTTCTAAGTGTATACGCTATTCGCACCCTTGTACGCAAACCGCAAGCATTCTGGTCCCATTTAGGCAAAATGTTGCTAAGGAGCTCTGAAATATTGGGTTAGTTATATTCTAGTCTAAGATATACATGAGCCCGCCTAGTGGCAGTTCTAAGTTAGCCATCGTAAATCATAATTCAACCGGCAGTTACGGTAATGGCGAAGGTTTAACGCTCGGCTAAATCATTCATCATCGCTTGTAACTTGAAGATAGTATTTACAACTTGGAGACAGCATTACAGACACTGTTTATCCGGCAATTTATGAAATGCGAAGTTGAAGTAAAATGGCTACACGTCGAAACTTTTATTGAGGACTTGGCTAATTTTCTTGTCATTGCCCCTAGAGAGTTAAATGTAAGAAAACGTTTCTCGTTTTATTATAAAGAGTTTTTATATCTTCCATAGTT
Source organism: Eudemis profundana (assembly GCA_947034925.1). Taxonomy (NCBI): domain Eukaryota; kingdom Metazoa; phylum Arthropoda; class Insecta; order Lepidoptera; family Tortricidae; genus Eudemis; species Eudemis profundana. Next base: position 10,036,740 of record OX344798.1, read on the forward strand.
CTGTATTTTAAGTCAATAATAATACAAACAATCCAATATACTAGATATGCGTCGGTATTATATTGCTATTTCATTTCAAAGTGTTAAAATGTACCCCTAATCACCACAATTTCACAAAAAAAGTATAGTTAAATTCTCCGCGTTTGCTACTCTAGCTTAAAGCTGCTTACCAACTTTGTGAGTGACCTAATAAATGGTGAACCAACCAAGCTCGAACCGCGAAAACTCGAATGCCTATAAACTTCTATCAAAGATACATACTCGTATTATGTACGCTGAATGTTTTTAGCATCGAAACGTAATGTATGGAACCATAACGCCTAACAAAACTGACGTTGAAATGCCGCATAACGCCCACTTTTTAAAATCATAATGTATCAAGTGGTGTTGATAACCATCGTAATGTTTACTATGTTTGAGTTTATAGTATTTTTTCTACTTCTGTACTGTTATCTGTCTTTTACTTGGTCACGAACACTAATATAAGAACATATATAATATGAGTTCAGAGAAGTCTATACTCTATTCCCCATAACAGCACTAGTGTCGTTATAGCCACTTTACGTTATTGCTAGCAACCACAGACTTCTAAATCTAGGTTAAACTGAGGTCAAGGATTAAGCGCTCAATTTTAACTTTACGGTAAAAATGCACAACTACCAACTTAACAAACAATTAAAATCCTACGGCTTTTAAGAAAAACAAAACTTTCTGAACTAAATTCATTGATGCCAACATGAAAACAAAAGTATTTTTAATATATTCACTGCGTGTCAACTTCATTTAAAAAATAAAAAGTTTACCATAGACACATACTGACAGTCATACGTCATATTTGCCTTCTTTGCAGGTTATGCCTTGTTTGTATTTTATAATTTTAAAACCTGTCGTAGAAAAAGTATTGTATGCAACGTTGTATAATTAAGTCAAAAAACGCTCATTGCGTCTCTATTTGCGATACTCGCCGCATTCGCGGCTCGTATCGCAACTCACGCAATTCGCATTTTTTGAACCTTCTTATACAACTGTTGCATAAAATACTATTATGCAACAGTTGTATAAGTAGGCTCAAAAAATGCGAATGGCGCCAGTTGCGATACGAGCCGCCGCGGCGGTGAGTATTACAAATAGAGTCGCCATAAGCGTTTTTTGACTTAATTATACAACGTTGCATACAATACTTTTTCTACGAATAGGTTTTTAAATATAAAATACAAAATTAAATTGAACAGTGATTGTGATAAAAAAACATTGTATGTATCACGGGCAGAAAGGGGATTACAAACTAGAGTCTTAGACTCTCGTTAGTAATCCCCGTCTTACTGCCCTCGGTGCACAATGTAATATTTTTAGATGTTTTAATAGTTCTGTTTTTCTGTTATTCGGGGCAGAGACAAAACCCAAAAACTCAAAGATCATAAAATTCGGTCCACTCGTTCTCGAGTTAATGGTCTAACAACCCGACTTTGTTTTTTGTATATAATATAAATATATACACGATGTTATCTAATCGGTGATCAGGTACCAATTTTTCTAACTCAGTAATTGATGGCGGTCACGTTGATGTCGTAATTAGTTACATCTAAACAATTTTTTTTCTGTGATAATTTTTATTTCGAAATCAGTTTTATCCTAAATTCCTTGTCACCCTACTAATCTGTATCTGTGAGATTACAACCTCTTTAAAAAATTAATGGCAATGATAATTTATGAGTAATAACTTGTCACTGTCATGTATTTAAACAAAGTCATAGAAGTCGCAAATATTGAATGAGAAAGGTAAATTATTAATTTAAAAAACATGCCTCGACCATATTTGTGCTCAAAATATCGAGCGTTACAATATTGTAGGTACGTTTATCAATACAAACCAAACAGCTCAAGATGAACTCAAGAATTATTCCACGAAATTCATCCAAACGTACCAATTCTCACGCACAGTTTGATAAACCGCATGAACTAAAACCTCCGTGACTTCGGACAGTTCACAGTGCCAAACCACGCTCAAGCACCCGGCCGGCCTCGACGTCGTCCTGACGATCTGGATGACGCATTTTAAGATACTTTGCTCGGGATCCTCGTAGGAGCAATAGGCAAGCAGCGAGAAGGTTTCATGTGAGTCAGTCCTTCGTGTGGCGGCTACTTAAATCGTCGGAATTGCATTCTTTTCATTTTCGGCCATTATATCAATTTTAATTCGTTATCTATCACGCCCTAACTACTCATACTCGTAGAATAGTTTATTTACTTAAGATCTGTCAAATTTTCCGCGAAAGCGATGGCACTTGACGTATCGTGATCACGTGATTTTACTTCAATAATTAATGTAGGTGACCATGTATCCAGTGGTTATTAGTTTAAATTATGTTTTAACTAGGGATGTAACGATACACAGTTTTGCCGATACGATACCGATACCGATATATAGTAGTTAATATCGGCGATACCGATACCGATATCTTAGCTAAATAATGAAGTATGAATTTCAGATATTTTTATGTCCTTATTATAACTAATGGCAATGACTACTGGTTATATTTACCAGAGAGTCAACCTTGAAAGTGTAAAGTAAAAATAATAAATTGTCAACTCAAAATTCTTTTTTTACCCGACTGCGGCGAAGCCCAAAGGAGGTTTATGTGTTTGACCTGTATGTATGTATGTCCGTTCCTGTGTCCGCTCGTAACTACTCAACGGCACATCCGATTTTGATAAATGATACATCATTAGATTCGTCTTGATGGTGCGAGTGTCACTGGGTATGAAGTTCGTTAAAATAAACAAAATGGCGGATTTTATGCAGTTTCAAAGTGCACCGCGGTCGGGTTTTTTTTAGTAAAAATGTGGTTATTTTATTAAGAACCAAAGATTTCATTAACATAGTAATTATAATTGCACAAGGTAATAGAATAGACCAATACATAAATTAAGTCAGAAATTGAAATTACTTTTTGCAGATTTTTTTTCATACAGCAAATTCTTCAAATATCGGTTGTATAATATCGGCGATACCGATATATCGGTATCGGTATCGTTACATCCCTAGTTTTAACCTTTAATTAATTAAACAGTGAGGTATTTGTGTGAGACCTCGCCTATTAAGTTTGATTTTAGCTAGATATTAATATTTGTCTACTCCTGATTACCGATTAAATTTCACCGTGTATAATAGATATTCATATAAAGTTTGAGAGCATTTTTTCGGATAGGTTGCATATCGTTTAAAAGACCAAACTCTGTGATAGGCTACAAACCTACTGATACGACTACTACTACTACTGAAGCCGTTTTTCTTTCTTCTTTTCCATGACATGTTTTTTGTAAGAGTTTAATCTATCTTCTACTCGTCTTTGATTTCAATTAATCAATGCAAATAAACTAAATGCAAACTGTGCAACTTTCATTCGTTTGATTCAGTCAAAGATGTAATAACAATGAACAATCTCCATCTCTGTGGGACCGTTTAGAGGGTTCTTAGCTGTAAATCGAAGCGTTAATTAATAGAGGCACCAAAATTGTTTTACAGAACATATTTTGTACAGGTAAAAACGGTTTTACTAAGCAGCTTAATTAAACGCGATTCAGGTGCAGATTTCTTTGAGGTTTACTTATAGAAGAGGTTGAAAATTTAAATTATAATAGTCTTCATTATGAGTTTTTTTTTATTCTGTGCACTAAGAAAATTCACATTAAGAGGTCATGTAGATTTTAAGTTATAGAGGTAAGAAAAGATAACATTAGAGTGATCATTCACCAAACGGACATCTTGGGGACAGAAGTCCAACGAGAGTTGATCGGACGTTGTATTTAAGTAACCGACTTAAGATTATCCAGTAGCGTGACACAAAATGTCAGAAAATTTCAAACTGATAGATAACAGGAGTGTCGCCACAAGGAAATATCCTGTATGTTCAAACATGCCTCTTGATATATCGCGGTGTAATATTTTACATAATATATTTGGGTTTTTCATAAAAAATCAGTTTGAAAGACTTCACTTCAAACTGCCAAAATTCAAAGTAATTAAGTTTTTTTTTCCTTATTTGCACCCAACGAATGCAAATATAAGCTTCATTCATTTGGTCATAATTTATATTTAAAAAATATGAACCTTTATGTTTAAGGCACAATTTCGCCAGGTAATGTTGATTAGGTAGCAACGTAACAAATATTGAACAAAATAGACATATAGTAGAAGAGACCGCCTAGCGACGACTTTATCTCATTCTTTTTCTTGATAAAACAAATTTTATAACCAGAAAGAGGTAAATAACACTCGGTCTCGGTGTACTGGCGCTTCAAAATGTAATTTTTCTAATTTTTTCCTATCTGAGATAGTAGGTAATTTTATACTCGCCATAACGGTAAAGGGTTGCCGCGATGTTCGTGTTAAAAATATAAACCAGATGTATGGTATTGCAAACAGGAAAACTGGCCAAGTGCAAGTCGGAATTGCACACTTTTAATTTATTTTTTATTATTTGTTGTTAAAGTGGCACTAAATATACATATTCTGTGAAAATTTCAAGTCTCTACCTATTACGGTTCAAAAGATACAGTCCTATGACAGATAGATAGACGGACAGACGGACAAGCGGATAGACGGACAAGCGGATAGACGGACAGACGAACAAACGGACAGACGGATAGCGGAGTCTTAGTAATAGGGTTTCGTTGGCAGTTAGCGTAGCTCTTTGGGTACGGAACCCAAAAAAATATACCACAATTTGTTGTTTTGTTGATGTTTTTACTATCGTCTGGCATATTTTTTCTAAAAAAAATATCTTAACTGTCAAATGAACATTTAAAGTTAATAATTGTCAAATAAATATAGCCTTGCCGGGATATGGGGTCCACCCTTGAGGATTATGTTTATTTTGCCCTCATTTATATACGAATTTGGTTTCAATGGGAAGAAGGATGAGGGACGGTCGATGTTAGGCCGTATCTTAGACTAATAGGACCGAGAGCGTTCCATCGCCGGAAGCAAATGCCAGTAGTGGAGGTAAGTTAGTTTGTGAACATTGCCTGCGTTTATTGACTAGTTATCTAGCCAATATTATTTAGAAAGCCTTTCAAAATTACTTTACAAAGCACTCTGATGATTATGTGCAACAGGAAACTGTCTGACAAGGATTCGTTATGGGTTTAGATTCTGAGCGAGTAACTAGAATATTTTGGGCATTCTGTGGCTGTCTACCGAATTCTCTATTTTTTCCGAAATTCGGTTGTAGATTATTTATCTGTTCTATTTGTATTGCTGTTGTTTAGAAAAAATGAAACTATAAGCAAAAGCATTCTAGCAACAGGACTTCTGAAAAGTTTTTGGTAGTTTTTCGAGATAGCACAATTATTATTTAAACCTACTAGTACCAGCTGGACGTTTTCCAAAATAAATACCGGGGTAGCTACTTTCTCAAAATATGGACTTTTGAGTTTTTTTTTGGCTCAGAATCGTTAGTACTTTCAAACCTTATACGTAAAAAAAAGTGTCCCAATTTTTTCTCCATTACGTCACTATTTTGCATTAAATTTGTATGAACGTGACGTAGTGGAAAGAAAAACCTCCATACAAATTTTGGGACACTTTTTTTTACGTATAAGGTTCGAATGTACTAACGATTCTGAGTCAGAAAAACCTCAAAAGTCCATATTTTGAGAAAGTAGCTACCCCGGGATTTATTTTGGAAAACGCTCAGCTGTAGTAATGTAGTGTTTTAGTTATTTTTATGAATAAACCTATGAACAAAGCGCCATCTAACGATAAACGCTTGAACTGGCTCAGTCGTGTTCACGAATTAGTGCAAAGTTTCCCAGCACAAAACGGACATCACATCTGTAATTAGTACAAAGCTGACTTGGCTTACATTTTTGAAATATCAGAATGAAATGGGTTAACTATGAATATACCCAATCTGTCTGTCTAGTGAAAAGGGGTACAAGTCACATACAAACTAGGTACAAAAGGGTACAACTCTATTATAAGACTTGAGGGCATTTCTCCAGAAATATGTCTGCGGTCACCTCATTCATCTGGTCCTTTTTCATACTAAATGTATGGAGACAGATGAATGAGTCGCAGACATATTTCTGGAAAAATGCCCTTGAGCGCCTTTGCACTTAGGTTATATGTAACTTGTACCAATTGTACCAATTTTCACTAGACCCACAGAAATAATATATTCTACCGATATTTAGTAGGTGCGTTAATATTCGCTTCGAGCGCCTGCGACTTGCTCGAAGCGACGGGTGTTTGGAAGGGAGGAATCATTCTCTGGTCAGGCGCTCGTCTTACTCTGTATTAATTTGCACGTCTAGCGCAACTGCGCTGGATTAATTGGCTACACTTGTGGCTGACATGTTTCTGCTTAGACCCATTTCATTTGCTTGACAATCAACTGGAATCATTTCCAATATCTACTTTGCCTTGTTTACACATTATCGGTACCTAATCCTTAGATTTTTAACGATAAGACTTTGTAATGTTTTTTTCTGTCATACAATAATAGTATATTAGACATCAATGGCCGGTAAATTAAAGATTTGCTAGCTCACAGACCTTTGTGCATTTGTTTTCTTTAATAACGCCCATGGTGTGTAGATAATTTTTAACACACTTGCCCATAAAGTCGCCCTTATTTGGTGGTTCTTATGCGCGCAACGCAGCTTATTACACACAAGTGCTTTTTACTTTACATTACCGCACAAGTGCTGTAATTATCGCCAATTGACCAATGAGAGCACACCGCGTCGTGGGATTCGGCGTGCGGATATGATACCCGCGCAGCGTTTTCATGAACGCGCCCGCACTACACCGACACCACACGACGAGGTGACGATAGACGAGGATAGTTAAACCACTAAATAAATATGTACCTACAAATCAGAAATTCTAAATGATAAGTATTATTTTTTATTCGCAAGTGTGTTGAAAAACGTCGTATGACACTTGTGGGCATTGGTCATTCATTACTACGGCTTGCTCCCGGTACTGGATTTCCATACAAATACGCTATTGGAATCCGGAATTCCCGGTTCTCGCCATACAAACTCAGTACCGGGAGCAAGCCCTAGTCATTACAGTCTCGGCTATACAGCCCTCGCCTAACGGCTCGGGCTATACAACACAGCCTCGACTGTAATGACCAACGTCGCCCACTCGTATCATAATGTACTATTTATTACGTCTTCTTGGGAAGTCACTTACGTCGTGGTGTGACATAAAGTGAATTTGTATTGCATCATCGAACATACCTACTTGATTGCAAATAACTTTAAATAGAGAAGGTCCACAAGGACCGTCGCTTCTTGTCACGCGACATCTAAACTTTGGCAATTAAAGGGCGATTTTAATGACTACCTTTTTTCAATTACCGATACTTACGCCAATTTAGTCAGGTATAAGAACCCGTCGTTGTTTATTGTCTTTGTGAATTTTCACTCTGTTTCCAAACGCTTAGGCTTGTGTCCTGATTTTTATTTCATGATCCATCAGTTTCATTATCAAAAAATGTTGGAGGCGTATTTTTTCTTTTAGGAATTATACAAAAAATAATGAAAATATAGCCCGTTAAAGTTCCGCGTGGCGTCACGTCGTGACTCAATTTTTTTACACGTGGTAGCGTCACGATTCCCGAAATTTAACGCACCTTATCTTGGTCATTTTTTGTTTGAAAAAAAAAAACAATACGTGTTCAATATTATTTGAAAATATAACGTTTGGACAAATTATAATTATGTTTTTTTTTCAGGAAACAAACTTATTCCGGTGCCCTGATGATAATAATGCTACTAAGTATGTATGGAATACCTCACATTTTTTTCATCAGATAAACATTTTGCTCTTTTCAAATATTTCTCTTTTTTTGCTCTCCCTACATACTAACTTGCCTACTTCTTTCCAGTTCTGCATGTTTAACTCCGAGGGTTCGTTAGTTTAGTTCGATAGCCAAACATTCAGGCAATTCCCGAAGACGATGTTTACTCGCTCGTAGCTACCTGGATTCCGTGCAGATTGCCTGAGCATACCAATTTGTCGAATATGCGCTTCTCGTTACATGTTCAAAGCATGCAGAGATTGCAGAGCACCCATGCAGAGAGCACGCCGTGCGCCTACAGACAAATGTCTCGTATATTTCAATTATGCTTAGAATAATTGGAACAAGTGATACCTATGTATATGCGTAAAAATGGTTTATGCTAAACTGTCTAAACCTACTCGACGACGCGCGAGTGTGTCTGATTTTGAAGCGTATTTTAGCTTAGTTGGATTTAGATGATATGTTATTTTATGTTTGATATCTGGGGGCACGGCAGTGCCCCCGCCAAGTCGAGCAAAAGAAAGGCACGGCGGTATCCATCCTTTTCTCGAAGCCATTCAAGCCATTTTCAGCCTCTCGTAATTTTTGTGCTGGCTAAAGCTAGAACCCTGAATTTTCAGGAATATATAGGGGACAATAAGACTTAAATACATTCTCAATATCATTCAATTTGAACATGTAATTTAAGAACTATTGCACGTCAAAGTTCCTTAGTTTTGTCACTGACTCACTGACTGATTCACTGACTGATGATCATCATAATTATAAGGTACTTCTAACAGACCTACAAGCTCCAAATTTTAAACACAGTTAGTTTTTAGCCTATCAAGTCCTACAAAACCTAAAAATATTGCAATTTCAGTTTTGTAGTTCAAATTGGAAATAGAATGAATAGGAATGTAGTAAATAAAGGAAGACCATTCACAAAAACAAATGAGATCCCATCAAAAACATTACATGTAAAAAGATGCAAGTCTCGCAACGTGGAGAAACACATTTTATAGTTCTCAAATAAAGAATCCTCCACGGGTAAATAATAGGCAAGTCGGTGGAAATCGAGTTCTGTTGACACCCTCCCGGTACTGCTTTGGCATCAACATTACATCTCAAAACTTTTTTGTTACTTATAAGAAAACTGCGTTGCGAGACTTGCATCTTTTTACATGTAATATTTTTGATGGGATTTGTATTTCTTAATATTGTTATAGCAAAAGGGTCTATATTTAAATTGCATAGCGCTCAATAGACAATACATGTTGTTTATCGTATTATTTATATCAGACCTGACTTACGATCGTCCTTATATAAGTGGCACTATCCAACTAGCAAAATCGCGCTTACAACAGTCTCAAGACTACACATTTTCGCTCTTATATTGAAGCCTGGATTTGGGCACAAATTATAAGCGTATTTATTAATATAGACCTAATATCAGTCTTATTGAAGACTATTCGCATTTACAACAATCTTGCTAAAACTAATTTAAGCGGCCTTAGGCTAATATCGCTTTCACGTAAGTGTTTTGTAAGCCTACATAGGCTTATATTGATCTAACTTTAGAAGCTTGTAAGCCTAAACAAGCTTATTTTGATTTTTTGTATGACCATACGGTATTTGAAACATTTCGCCGTCATCTGCTTGAGTGAAACTGCAGCATGACATTAAAAAATAAATGTTATGAACTATAGTAAATATAATTCCTATTCTATCTCTTGATCCGACATACACGTATGATTATAATTCATAGAGGGCGCTTGTTAAAAGACGATAACAAATCAATACAGCTCATTATAGTCAATTGCCTCGGTACAGTTGCGCAAATAGTGGCGTTAACTAAATTATTTATAGCCCGAGACCACGCGCCATGTTGTCTTGAGCGTCTTGTTTGATTAAGATTGGCTGTTTAATGGTATTCTACTCGTAGATAGATTTGTCAGTAAAATCAAAAACAACATCTTCCGAAGTTAACAGCATGAACGGCATTTCACAACGAACCTTTTCCATTTGAGTATGATAACCAGGACTATCTTTAAATCTAGGGAGATTCGTCGCTAAAATCTTGGGACAATTACAATTAACGGGACTATTTAGGTACATTCCCAGCCGACTGGCCAGATGCTACTACTAATTGTGAATGTCACATGGAGAAACCTTTGCCTAGCGGGACATTAGGAGCAGTGAAGCAGTGAGATTCTATGAGGCTAGTAAAAATAACAATTAATAAGTCCTCATTATTAAGAACAAAAATGAATTGTATTTTTTAATCCAGTGCACAGTAGTCAAAAAACATGCATAATTATGTATCACATGCATGATATTACAAGCGTAATTTTAATTATGCATGTTTTTGCAATGAGAAATGTACAGCAATCAAAGCTGCCAGTCAAACCGGATTTCGCTATTTATAAAGGAATCACTAAATCGCAAGCTGGTTCTTAAGCTAGGTACAACAAAATCGGTATTTAGTGATCAAAAAGCTTGCGCTATTCAACGAAGTCGAATCTCACCGGTTACCTATTGTTCTGGAAGAGCTTAACAAGAGTCCGAATGTAGGGCTATGGTTAACAAAGCCACATAAGTTTTAAGTGGCCTCCGGGTCCCAAGTTTCCGTCCGTTTATCCTTCACAACAAAGTTATCTGTTAAAGTGTCTACCTAAAACGTTGTTGATGCTTACGCAAGTTTGATGTTAAGTTGTAAAGTGAAAGTACCAAGGGTGGATCCCCGATTGTATACAGTGATTTATATGAATGGCTTTTACTTGTGAATAAGAATAAGTAGCTAAGACTACCATAGGAACCATTGTGTTCCCTAATTTGCAGTTCAAAAATCGGAAAAACTCGGAACCTAGCCACCACCTGTTGTTATAAAAGTAGATAATTTCAGAAAATAGTGAACTCAAAAAAAAAGTGGAAAAATATGAGAATCAAAGTTGTTTTTGTGCTTTGCCGTTGTTTACGAATTAATTTACATAAATAAAAAAAAGTAACCTACAATGGCAACCGTCTATGAATAATTCGTTGAGACAAGTATGACTTGAATAATCATTTTTGTTCTGAAAGACATTAATATTAAGGACACTACAAAGTCCGCCTGCTTACATACTAGGACGACGTTCCAAGCGAGTTCTAAATGACTTCGAAATGTACTTGTCCCGTTTGTTACTTGTAAACTGTGTTCAATTCTGAAACTAGTTTCAGCAAAGGAGACTTCGAGAATTATTAGATGAGGTCCCGTTTGATATAACAATGCATTAATATAGTTGTGAGTAGGAATATATTATGACACATATTTAATCCTAATAATATAATAATAAATATCATAGTTTCTGAATATGTTTGGATGTTTGTTACTAAATAACGCGGAAAAAATTGCATGAAATGGTGAGTCTTGGAAATAAGTAGAGCAAGATAGACATACATAAGATAGAAACGTAGGATACTACATGTTCCGGTAAATAACTCAAGCCGTGGGTAAAAGTAGATAGTTTTTTTTTATAATCCACTTAACTTGATAAAAACAAAGCCGTTGTTACCTAGCAAAAAAGAGAACGAATTGTTGTAATTTCATTTTAAAGAGATGCAATACACCCCTTCAATATTATGGTTTTATTCGCTAGGTACAAAACCAAGTGGATTCGGCTCGGTAAACAACATACAGTCAAAACCTACATTTGTTCAAATAATATTGTGTATTGACGTGAACATCTTCTCGCACCCTTAATGCACTTGTGTATAGTTGGACCGCCTAGTAGATTTCTTTTACTCGTTATTTGGTCGGCTCGATGGACACCTTCAGTACAAGAAGGTATTTTACATACCTTCCTTTTCATGTAATTGCCTTGAAAGGTGACATCGGGACAAAATCCTTTGGGTGTGCGAATAAAAGACGACCTCCATCGCTTTTTGTCATTTCTTACCCTTGTCAGGATTGTTAGGAGACGTGTAGTGCTTTTAAATGTAAATAAAATGGCCTAGTCCGCACTCAGTGTTGCCAATTTAGCAGTCTCAGTGCTAAATTTAGCATAATTTGGACTGGTTTAGCAGAAAAAATTTACATTTAGCAGTTAGCATAATTTTGTAAATAATAGAAATGTTACCTGTTGGTGACAAACACACAGATAAATGGTAAAGGTCATTGGGCGTTTTTGACCCGCTTTCCGAACTTTCGCGTACAGAGACCAAACTAGTTTTAAAATATGTATTTTTTTTTTAATTTATCAACCGGCAGAAAAAAGTTAGTCAACAGTATGTGTACGATTTTTTATCGTGGGTTTTTAATCAAGTGCTTGACGCGCCTGTTGCCCTTTTAGACAAATTAACAATTGATTTTGATCAAGCAGAATAATAAATTGGTTTTTAGAAATGGATTTTATTTTTGTTCCTCTTTATATTAAACAATATAACTACAGCAACGCACTATAGCAACCGCTATCAAAGTATTTTTAAAATAATTGCAATAGTTCTGACTTAATTCATTGCAAAAATGCTATAATGATAAGAAATGATTTTATTTTTTTTTCTCCATTCTCCCATGGTTTACAAGAATGCGACTCATACCACTGAGTAGCAGATACATTTACCTACATATCTACCCCTATTTCGTTTGTGTACGCCGTGGGTAATTGTCTGAACAAAATGCCCAATGACTTCGAAATGTACAAGGTGGTGATGACATAAGTTTGTAAAATAACCTTCGATTGCATGGTTGACAATAATATAACTTTAACTATCTAAGTCGTAATAAACATGTAATGAAAGCTTAATTCTTTGGCCACTTTCATTTTTAACATATTTTACTATGATTGTTTGTATGCTGTAGTAAAAAAGTTAATTTGATTGTACTATAAAAAATGCCGATTCACACATTGACATTCTTAATTTTACTAGGTACTTATCTTTAGCAATTTTTTTGCTGAAAGTTTAGTATGGGCCACAAAAAGGATTATTGTAAAGCTGTAATAAACACAATACTTTAAATTTGAAAAAATAATGCTTTTTTTAGTCAGCACATTTTTGCATTGAATGAAATTCGGAGTTGGCAACACTGCGCACTAAATCGCTCTCAGTACAGAACAATTTTACTACACTTACGGCGTAGTAGGTATACACTAATTGCAATAGGTTTATACTTTATGCGGTCTTTAAAGTGACTTAAAGCAGTTATCTTGCCGTGTTAGTATGTACCTAGTGTATGTGTGGTGAAGCTGAAGGTGTCAAATAAAATTAACACCTTCAGCTTCACCTTTAACACTTTCGTACCAAGCACCCAAATGTGAACCAGTTAGCCGGGTTCTTGGCACTGAATGAGTTAAATTACATGAGATAAACCCAAAGTGTTTGGGCTCATTTGATTGGTTTTGACGTGCATTTTGCGATTATATAAATAAGTACAATAGGGAATATGCGTCATATTTTTTATTTGCTTTAATAAAATCTCATTCATATAAGAAACAGTAGGAAAAAAATATTTTTCGAATAACTATAAAAATAACCAAGATATAACACAACAAAGATTTATCTCTATCTCTTTCTCGCAAAACAGAATATAGTATGGAGATTGTATGGCGGCGGTGTTCTATAACGTCATAGTCCATATCGGATCTCTCTCTCTAATCGCTGTCTTATTAGTGCTTTAAAATGTTTATATCTTCCGTATTTCTCGGTCGATTTCAATTTTATTTTGACTGGGTGCCATCTTTTTTACGGTATTTTCAAATTTTGTTAAGAAATCTGTTAAAAAGAATTCATGCATATTCCCCATTGGCAATAAAAAGCTTGTCTCAAAAATAAAATGTATAATACAAATTTATTCTATTTATGTACGTATCAGTAGCGTAGTGTCAAACTTTCCGACGTCAAACCGGACTAAATTTGCAGTATTTTCAACAGCAGTAAAGAGAAGATGTCTGCATACCGAAATATAGGCAAGCTGGTAATCGGGTTCTATGACTACCACGCCATGATAACTATTATCATTTAATAGTTACAGTGCCCAGACCTTAGTTTAGCACTAAGGTCTGATTTTCAAAACCAGCATAAATCATATCCGCAGTTGTTAAATGTAGATGTATAGTTTTCATTAACAAGTAAAAAGAATAAACCTCTTGTATCTATAGATATATACAGCGATTTTGATGAAGTTTGAAATATGAGTCTTTTACATGAGTAAAACTCAGAAACCGAGCAAAAATCAAAACATTGGAATTTTTAACACACTACGGCGCATGGAATATGAATACAGGCGTCTAATAATACAGTCCGTTTGAAGTGTATCTTGATGAAGCCAGATAACACAAGGGTACAAAGGCAAACCACAGCGGGCTCCTATATCTGACGGAGATATCCTAGCCTAGACCGAGTGAATGGGTAATGCAAATTGTGTTATCTTTCAGAGGCTGAATTTATAGTGATGATTTCGACATATCAGTTATGGTAAACGCACAAGACGTAATTTGAGACTTGGAGTTGCAGAAATCTGGCCCGCGTTAAGGAGAGTTAAGGATATTGACTTGTTAATGAGAAGTACCTAGGTATGAGTACAAATAAATTATCAGAATTTGAGTAGCTCAGTCCTACATACACATAAAAAGCGGGGTTAACAATACGTTTGAAATTTTATCTCCGTCGAATATGGTTAAAATTAGTTAAATTGTATAGATAACATTTTGTCTTCGTAAAACAACATGCGAAATCACAAAAATGCCAAATACATGCAATTGGCTATTCATGCGTCAGCGCCATCTATTAGCATCATTCAAAACTAAAGTTTTAATTACTCAAATTACATTTTTATTTTTTATTTTAAAGGCTTCTGATGTTATTTTATGCATAGATTCATGTATCAAACTATAAGATATGATACTCGTATAACACATTTCAACCAAAATTGAGACCGTTATAGTATATTACTTACGTAGGGCGGTAAAACGAAGAATGTCTCAGATCGCAGGTATTTGACTATAAATATGCTTTCTGGGGCTTTCTTATTACCGCCCGTCGTAAGTACAAATTTTTACATGTCCCCCAGGCAAGGAAGTGGAATTTACACTTTTTAAATTAATTAATTGCCACTTTGTGTGTGCCAGGTTTGACGTAAAAGTAAGTTCATTATCAATCTACTTTTCGTTTGTGATTGGTTTAAAATAAATTGTACATGGTAAAGGATTTAATTTAACTAGTTGACTTATATAATTATTCAGAGAAAGAAAAACTTATACTTTTTACAAAACAGTACAAGATGGTGATTGTATTTCATTTTGAAATGTCTGCTGCCTCAGTCTCAACCAGTGTTTTCTTTTTTAAAGCTTCTTTAATAACGCAAACAAAGCGAGATTGCGGTCTCATGTAAAATATTCCAGCACATTTGATTGAAAATAGGTATTACATCCGATCCGACTCGCATTTAGGATTCACTAGAGTTAGCATTTGTCTAAAAACGCTGATTCGGCGCGAAGACCCAGTTCCATTGTAAAATATCGAATGCATACTATTCGACTTCACATCTCGCTTTTGTAAAATAATAAATTATTAGCTTTATTTCCAGCCGTATAGGGTTGTTTTTGCGATGATACAGTTGGGTTAGATTCGAGGTTTTGAAAGTTAAAGTCGTTATTAAAAAGTCAAATGGCAAACGCGGACCGCCGAATACTCGATGCGAGGAAGCCGAGCGGAAAATTGATTTCCCGATGCACATATCATTTTCATTTGTGAAGATTAATGACGAAGGTGATGTTCTGATTCAGTTTCCATTCGAAATGGAAAAGCTTTCAGTTTTGAATTTTCCTTTTCCCTATTCGCGCGTGTACGTTTGCAATTATACAAGTTTCAGAAAGCCTTACGTGGGAGTAGTAAAGTATGTATTTATTTCACCAGTATGGACATAAGCATATTATTACCCATCAAAAACATTACATGTAAAAATATGCAAGTCTCGCAACGCAGTTCTTTTACAACAAAAAAGTTTTGAGATGTAATGTTAAACCAAGTCAGTACCGGGGGGGTGTCCACAGAACTCGATTCCCACCGACTTAGCCTATTATTTACCCGTAGTGGGAGGATTCCTTATTTAAGTAGTATTAAATGTGTTCTTCCACTGTTAAATGATAGGCAAGTCGGACAGATTTTAGAATAACTTTTCTAAAAAAATTGACTTCAGGTACTGAATCTACGACACTAGCAAATTCGCGAGATATTGAGAATATTGCTGTACATCCCAGTATATCATTATACTCGTAGGTACATAAGTTGCCTATAGTATTTGACCTTCTCCTTTTGTGAAGTCGACGGGACTTATACGCGTAAAAACAATGTACGTTTTAAATATTTGGGTCATTAAAAAAAAATGTCCGTAGTTAAGGGATTAATTAAACAAAATGTTAATCTTGTTCCTTGTGTGTAACGAAAATTACCATACAATTTATATGATTAACTGTCGTTACATAAAGGAACGAGATAGAGGAAGGACATATTTTTTTTAAAACGACCCTTTTCTTTATTTTTTTAGCCAATAATTAAAAATATGCTCATATCTGTACATAATAATTTTTGTTAGGTCCTTTTACCTGAAGCACAGCGAATGCTAGTTTTAAAAATTTATATTTATTCTTATTCTACTAAAAGCTTACATAGGTAAACAATTCCCACAATTAACAGGGAAATTCTGCTAGTTTTCGTGACATAGGAATGTCTTTGAGCCAAATACGACAAAAGGAAACAAGTAATAAACATGTACATTAGCATAATATTAGCCTTCTAATCACAACCGTCGCTCGTACCACTCGCACCACAGTGTCAATTAGACGGATTTTGATGTACATTGAAAATACTAATTACTTTGTATGAAAAAGAGATAATCTAAGGACTACATATTTTTAAAAAGTGGTTGAACAAAAGTTTTATTATTTGAGGAATAGAATCTACGGTTTAATTTTTTGCTCGTATTACAGGCCACACCCAGTATTATATACTCTCTGCTCGTACAAACAATCTCCAATATTGATACACCAATAGACAGACTGTGCCGTTTCGCTAACAGGCAATTCAATTGACGAAGATGTCGTCAAATCTATTTAAAAAAACAAATTAACACAATTACAAAATGTTACGATTACTTTAACCTAATCTATTCAACAAATGCATTACAAATGCAAGAATTAGGTACTATAAAAAATATCCAAACCGCCTGGGTCTATATTATTTGAAGAGTTCCCTCGGTTTCTCCATGATTCCATCATTAGGTCCTGACCTGGTGACAATGGGACTATCTCGAAGTATACCCTGTGAAACAAAAAAAAAATTCCAAATAGGTCTAGCAATAGATAGGTCTTCGAGTAATAGATTAACATTAATAAAAAAGGTTCCGATAACTGGGAAACTCCTCTTTCTTGATGTCAGTTAAAAACCAGGTGAAGATAAATTTAATCGTAGTAACAAGGCATAAAAACTCTGATCATCAAAATAATTAAAACGTAAATTATACTCAATGTGTTCAACATTGTGGAATCTTTATTACGATTATAGATACAACGATTAAATATATAGAAAAATTAATTGATCCAATTTTTTCAAAGTTGCAAATTTGGATTCACAGTACGCTAACTGATCCATACAGCATACCAATAAATCAGAACTACATCATGTTTAGTGTCGATTCTACTGGCGTAATATACCTAGATTAGGTACTTTGAAACTTACGGAGACCGACAACGCATTCCTACTGAACGGACGTTCATAAAATAGTTCAGAAACTACGTCAAATGAATTCTCAGTAATCAATCGAAGAAGCCGGGGGTTATGTGAAGGGTTTGATTAGATATTCTGAATAGATAAGCTTTGACAATGAAATGGAAGGGTCACCCGTCTAAATTAATCACATTGTGCCTGAGATACTGAAAAATTTGTCAACAAATGGAAGTCTTATACGAGGATGAAAGAAAATAGATTTCTAAAGAATTTGAATAAACATTCTTTTCAATTCAACAAGGGACGACAGATGGGAAAACAGTAAACAAATGTACCGTTGTCGCGTAGTGATGTGTGACGGAGTTCAACTGTCAACTTGTGTTTTTTCCAGGCGATGAGACAAACGAATAAAAAGCGTTAAGCTTTTTCCATACAGCAAAATGGGGACGTATTTTTCGCTACTTTAGTAAAAACATTGAACAGTTTTACGAACCTATTTTCTGCAACAACTCGAGAGCTTAATTCGAGTTTTTACAATAAAATTTCACCGTTGCAATTTCATGAAAGTTTAGTTTTAAACATCTAACCGAAATGCCCATTAAAATTTTTCGAGAGCGACTTTAATTACAAGGGCGTGTTCCGATATTTTTGATCGGAAATGAAATTCACTCCGATATAAATAAACTCGACTGTACTACCAATTTAAAGTTTTGGGTAGCTTATAGGTGCTCCAATTTGGATCGTTTTAAGTAAATTTGTTGAATCGGGCGGAATTAAAACTTTTCGGTTTATGTTAAGTTTAACATTTATTCATTCGCCGCCATCCTACAACGCTCTAGGGCAGGAAGAGAATGTAACGACGCCGTGTTATGAGAAAATGGGGAAAACGTGAATAGCGAAGTCACAAAGCAGTCTAGCTCGTAGCGCATGGGGAAATCCATTTGACCAGAAAATTGAATTCCTGTTGTTATGTCGCCTCGGACAAAATTAATTAAAACGATGATGTCCACCGCTATAAATCCCCCGTTAATCACTTATAAATTTTCTCTCCATATTTGTATCGTTGACCTTTTTAAATAAAACACCGACGGTGTTCAGCTTAGTATATTCAGTCGACCTTTGTTATGAATGAACTTAAATTCAAATGTTGATATAAACACAAAGGGTGTTATAAATAAGGAGGCGAAATTTCATTGAAGACAACGCAGTGGGAATTCGGGAAGGCTTTAGGCTCGCATGCCACGAGAACAAAGGGTGCTCGCCAAAGCGAGCCCTACGAATGACAAAACAAGGGCAAGGAATTTTAATAAAATCCTTATTATCTATTCACAGCAGCAGTTAGGTACTTTTACGAGCTAAACGGCCACGGCGAACTTCGGTGTCGAGATCGCTTCACGCGCTTCCTTGTCGCAACTTTAGTAATATCGTTAGAAATACTTAACTCAACTTAATTCCTTAGCGACAACAGACCCGCGCAATCTGCCGCCTGCTAGTAAGATTAACTACTTCAGCTTGGACTATTTTTTACACCGGTTCAATATCCCAGCGAAAATTGGATTATAAAATCGTTAGGTACAGTTTTTTTTTAACAACTAAGCCTAAAAATTATCTGGTTAGTAAAAACTATACTACGCTAAAGAAACCGCTTTGTCTTAAAACCGCTTCCTTAATAACTCTACTAAAAGTGAAATGAATACTTTGGGCAACAGAGCGTAACAGAAAAGCTTCCCATATTATAAAAGCCAAATCCTGAACTCAAAACTCCCACATTTTTATACATACCTATCTTACATTGCAAATGTATTAAATCTACTTCAGCCATAAATATGGATGAACGAAGAAAGACTTGGTTTAGTAGGTATTTACATAATGCTGCGATAATCTCTCGTATTCCGTACGATCGTTCAGCGATTTAATTTTAACAACGGAAATTTCAGTTAAACGCACCAATTGAGTATTTATTACTTAACAAAGGTAACCGTTTAACTCGATAAATGACATCGCTTTGGTCGAAAAATCAAAATGTATAGGAAAACAAATGGTTACATGAAATTCCCCCTATCTGCCGACCATCCTTCATTCATCAGTGTCCCGATGTTCAGCAGAAAGTAACCAGCTTTTACGCACAATGCCAAACCGTACGTAAAATATGAAATTCATTGCGGAATGAGAAATATTTCATTTGATTTTTGGACTCCGGGGATTTAATGGGCTGCCCGGGCTATTAATAACCCGTCTGTCTACGTCTCTTCGTCGACCACTTCCTGAACAATTTACATTTGATACGTTATTATAAATTTATATGTAGTTATGTACTCATAAAACAAAACCAACTTCATGAAAGCTACCTGAGCGAGAGATAAAATTGCGAAGTTTAAAAATATATTCGACCTGCGCTGCGTGTACGGGGGTGGGGAATAAATTTTTGATTACGGCTCTGAGGTTCATTGGTATTCTTGGGAGAGGCTACCGATACGACCTTCAGGCCGGGGCCGCACTTAGCGGTAATTTACAGTTTAATTACTGGCCCTTCGGACAGGTCCGGGCGAGGGAGGGGTGAGGCGCGAGCGCACTGAAGATACATGCGTTCACTACATGTCCCTTTACCACAAATGTCTTAATGGGAAAGAACCCAACGGTTTATTTTAAATGTATGTATAGGTATCGATAAAGTCGTTAACGTTTGGAGAGCATTTCATAATTTGAATTAAAACGAATACAGTCTGTCTCGCTCTATTCTTTAAGAGATTGTTTTAGTCTTAACTTAGATTTAGCTCCGTACATACGGAATAAAAGCCAGTCTCTAAAGTAACCATATCTTTAATTATTAAACACCGCTTTTACAGTACCTATAAATTAATGTTTGATAACCCACTCATTCAATATAATAGGTGCTCTTGTTATTCATGTTAAGCATCAATGCAAATTTCCCCTTAATTCGACGTATAGGTACATTTAAGCAATGTTTACTGGGATGATACATTAAAGCATATAAATACACATTTGTAGAAAGCAATTACACTGCTATTTTATTTGAGTATCGCATCTGATTGATACTGTTTTCATTTCTAAATACTGTTTTCATTTCTTTTTGATCGCGTTACCGTGTAATTTACCTACGAATAGGGGCGATGAAGATATTAGATACACAAATTAAATGAGAAAAGATCGTAGTAACATGGATCGACGTTGAAAAATCGTCAGCAATAAGTCTAGTTTCGCGCTCGTACAACCGTTCGTCACTGTCGCCGGCCGCGGCGACCAATAAACGTCGCATGTCGCGCTACGTGACGCCGCGACGCGTCATTGCCGCGCGGGCTAACTACCCGCACGTCACTATCACTTGCTACAACATTGTAACCAATTTCAGTTATAATGGATGCTACGGGAGTCGCAAAAGGGCTATTCAATTAGATCGACAAATTAGAATCCGCAATGCCTTTTATACTCACATTTGCCTTTTATTACAAACTAGCGACCCGCCCCGGCTTCGCACGGTGTTTCTCTATTATATTATGCATGTATTATAAATATGAACCTTCCTCTTCAATCACTCTATCTATTAAAAAAACCGCATCAAAATCCGTTGCGTAGTTTTAAAGATTTAAGCATACATAGGGATATAGGGACAGAGAAAGCGACTTTGTTTTATACTATGTAGTGATGATAAACCAAATGCTATAATATCTGTGCACTTATTGTTCCATCCCTCCTAAATTGGCATAATTAAGTACGTTATCTATTACCTCGGAGTTTGTGTGTTTATTATATTCCCACGAAGATTTTTCACAGGCTTGATATTTTGTACCCAGTCAGAATAAAGTTTCATACCCGTAATACCTATCATTCCTAATTTATTGACGTTACTTTTACCTGAAATGAAAGATTTTATATGAAATATTTATGCAAATTATTTTAAATCCAAGCCGTAAAATAGAACGCGAGCGGGTTTAAATCCCATCTAAGATAATTGCCTAAAGATAGGCTGCAAGTTAGTGCGCTAGTCAAATAACTCAGCAGTGATAGTATCCGGAGAACAGAGAACTTCTTTCTACTTTAATAAATGTGCCTGATCTCCCAATTCCACTTTCATGCAATGTAATGAAAACCGTACTAAAATGAGCATTATTCCACAAAAATTTCATGAACTAACTAAAGGATAAAGACTGTATACGAGTAAATTGAAGGGATGTTTACAAAAACAACATAACTAACCAAGCTGGTTGGCACCTACTGTCATTAAAAATAAGTCAACCAGTCTAGTTAGTTATGTTTGTAAATATTCCTTCAATTATTGTCTATGTAATAAAACATACGTTGTGATACTTGTGATTCGTCAATAGGTAAGATAAAGTAAAAAAATTAATACAATCCTAAACGTGCACTAAGAACGTCTATGACAACATTTCCGAGCAGTTTCGTGAAAATACATTCTACAGCAACATCTAATCTTTATTGCACAGAAAGAACATTCAACTCGCAATTTGGTGTTATAGCGGAGCTTACCAGCTTACACTGGTGCTAACCGAGTGCGAACGAGATTTAGTCTTCAGGTACGAGACAATGGTGGCACGTTGTTCAGGGAGCAAGGAATGGCCGGCGTTAGCATGCATAATGTGCAAGGAGAAAGCAAGATTTATTTCAGTGGCACACTAACGGATCTACGGCCAAGACAAGAAGAATAATAAACAACACAGTACCGTCTAAATCTTGATAGTTCGCTTCTTTGTTTCAACGTATCTAAACACAGTCTTTACAGTTTGAATTGGCACGCAAACTCATGCAAATTACTGCTATAAAACATAGGGGTTGCAATAAATTAAAAGTGTGTTCCGAGGTAGAATGGAGATGCTTGCATTTTCCTGTAAGTTTAAAATATTCTACTGCAAAAGTTTCTTTTATTATTTGACTACACTTTGGAAATGAAAGCTTTCTTACTGCACCGTGTTGAACGGTAGCTATAGGTACTATTTCATTTTGTCTGTGATAGTTGTGTAGCGTAACTTTCAGCCTTCTTTCAGACTCAGATCAATCTTACACCTATATTTGGAACACATATCTTCTAAAGTGTTCAATAATTGCTGATATAAGTCGTAGTTATAGTAGACTTACCCTTAAATTTAAATCTTTCAGTGGCTCCTCTAATAGAAAAGAAGGTGCAAGCTTTGGCAGTGGCACAATTTGTATCCGTTGCAGCTGCGGTACTACGAGACAACAAGAAACGTGAAAGCAGCAATAATAACACGAAGTTTGTTACAATCGCTAGGAAAAAGGAACTGCAACCGGGGATGTAAGCGGGAAGGAAATGCCTCTGCATTGCACGGAAACGCCCCCGCTTGTACGAGGAAACAAACTCTATTTGTTTTAATTTTAACGTTGCTGCTGTACTGAGAAATGCAAATAGCAGAAATTTTATTTTGCCAGAAAAAGTGGAAGCGCTTAAAACGTAAAGTTAAAAAATATTTTGAAAATTTAGTAGAGAGGATAACCAATGGGAGTCCATGAACAGAATAATCTTTAGTTCGTAATTCATTTGAAGGCCCGTTATTATCCGAAATTGATACTGAACTGAAAACTGAATTCGTATATACTGAGCACGGTACCGAACATTTCAATCTAAACTGACTACCGCATGATAAAACAAAAGCCATACATTCCCTCCGGTCTCCGGTCCGTATTGCGGTATCGGTCTTTTGATTGATAAACAGAGCCGCCGCTACATTTACCTGCGAGCCCAAATGCCGCCGGACGGCAAACATCGTGATGTGAGCTATGTCAGGCAGGTTGACGTGGCATAGGGGATACGATACGATAAACAAACGGCAAAAGGAAACCAGTAATCAACGTTACTGAGTATTCGGATCTCTGAATACACTATCTAATCTATCGCTCGCGCAGTAAACGTTTTAGAAATTTGACTACATTAGGTAGCTAACCAGACATTTTTTTAAACGATTTTATTTCATATTATGACAGCCGTTAGGAATATCAGTAAATTTGTACCCATTAACTGGGTAGTTATCTCGATCATTCCCAGAAAAAATATTTTTACTAAAAAAAACCCGACCGCGGTGCAATTTAAAAGTGCATAAAATCCGCCATTTTGTTTATTTTAACGAACTTCATACCCAGTGACACTCGCGCCATCAAGACGAATACAATGATGTATCATTTATCAAAATCGGTTGTGCCGTTGAGTAGTTACGAGCGGACACAGGAACGGACATACATACATACAGGTCAAACACATTACCCTCCTTTGGGCTTCGCCGCAGTCGGGTAAAAACTAATGCTTATATTAAGGAAGGAAATGAAAAAAGGAATTATACTTGCGCAATTGAAAGGCAAGAAAACATTAAATTTCTTTTCTTTGTTATTTTCTAAGCAGCTGCCTTTGTTTCATAACTCGAGTTCTTAAGTCGTCCGTTCGTCGCTTCCTGAACTTTTTGATTTATGGAATTACCCTGTGTTTCGCGCGCTTACACCCGCGACGGTTAGCTTCCAATGCCAAAAGCAACGTTTTACACGCAATTTCATCCACAAATCATGAAATTAATTATTTCTAATTAGTATCATAGCGATCTTAAGATTATGCATAGGTATCTGTTTCCGTAATTCGTCATTTCGAGCAGTTTCCAGTCATTTTCGTAGCTTTATCATTATTTGAATATCATATTTTCTATATAAGTGTATAAATCTGGATTTCCGCACGTTGACTAAGTCTGAAATCTCTACGATAGATAAATTTCGGATTTATATACATTTTCATGTTTTCGCTTCAATTAGCACAAATGGAAAACGCTTGTTACCACTTATCGAGCACTTGTGCATTGGCAAAAAATCCGATCAAACGTGAATCTGGCTTAGCGCCAGTTTTCAAAGAAAACTCACCTTAGTGCCAAATTTGGCCCAGCCAAGTTCGGCTCAGACAACTGACAAGAAGGCGCATTATCGTTAAGCTGATAGAAAAAAAATACACACCGTGCCGAGGACAGCAACATGCTAGTGGACAATATCCAGCTTTCAACTCGTCATCGTCTGCCCTCTTTTGACTTTGTAGCATTCGAAAATCTCATTAGAGCTTAATATTAGTAACTGAATTGATTAAAATTCAGCTGAATAGCGAATACCTCTTCGGAGCTAACTGTCTCTGATTGCAATTCGGAAAGATTGTGTTTAAGGTCGATTGAAACTATAGAACGCAAAAAAACTACATAATAACTGGCTGACCTTCCAAATTCTATCGTAAATCCCTAAGCGAGCAAAATTTTGGCTGTGAAAAATAAAAAGTAAAAAATACAAGTCATAACGCGATGCTGGCAAGTTTATAGCGTCGTTACCAAGGGATAATCTAAACAAACGCGAACTCTATTCCATCCAAGGCGTTCAATCAGACTACACGGCGTAACTTGCCCTGGGTAACGTAACTTTATATTCGCTAAGGAGGATATTCCAAGTTTACGCATTATGCATGCAAAGAGAGGTCGTAAGGACCAGCAGCTCTCGCATATCGGCAAGAAGATACCTAAATAGCTATGATTATTGTAAATGAGATGGAAATGTCAGAGGTCGGCCGGGTTGACGTAAAAATGTGGGGATATTTTGTATATAAAAATACTGTCGCAGATAAAGTAGGGACGAATTAAGGTAAGGGCACTACCAGTAAAACGCACAAGTGAAGGAATACTAAAAATACACGTGGGGAACACAAAAGTGTGCATAAATACTGTATTGCATGTAATGCTCGATTGAATATGATATTATTTTTTTATAAAACGTTATAAAAAACATAGCAGAGTATCTTACGAGCTGAGAATCCTCCCACGTGGAAAAATTGATACACCGGAAGAGATAAGTTGTCAGCCAAATGGCTTTTTAAATTATTCATCGAGCACTCACTTCAACTGCCAAAAAACGCGACTACCGAGAAATATTCAATTAGGTACGTAAAAGGTTCTTAAGGAGAATGAGGAATTAAAACAATAACAGTCCACACCACACAGATCTGGTAATGGAACGAGACGGAAGACGTTTTCCTTTAAGTCGGCTTAATGAGACCATTTTAGGGTTCCATACCAAAATGGTAAAAAAGGAACCCTTAGTGCATTGACGGGCGAGCTGCTGCGGGCGAATTTCCATATAAAACCAGCCAGCGACATTTGTATGGAACTTCGCTTCTTACTCGCCCGCAAATCGCAAGTGTGATAAGGCCCTTATGGTGCGGCTCTGTCTGTCTGTCTGTCTGTCACAATCAGATATCTCAGAAACTACTGCTGCTTTCGATTTGATAAAATAGTTTTAAAAGTCACTAACCCGGGCCTATACATAGATACGGTCGAAAATTTAAAGTTGTGCTATTGTATCAAGTGCGGTGTCAAATGGAAGGTCTTAATATGTAGATTCCAAAACTATTTTTTTTTCTTAATCATGTACTTTTTGATTTAGGACGAAACACGTTCAAAAAAATACAATTCCCCCTATTATTATCTTCGAAGTTACCGAACAGAAAAATCTGTAATAATTACCAATTATTAATATCATCCTAAATATTACAGAAAAAATATAACGGTTTTCCTATCTTGCACCGTTTTTTAGAAATTTGCAAAAATCGTAACACAAACTTATTCGCTCCTACTAAACTAACCGCCATACAGTTTTTCTTAAACTATTCACTTATCTACTTACGAGTTTGTACGGAACCCTCGGTACGCGAGTTCGACTCGCACTTGACCGGGATTTATTAGTCGGGCACAAAATTTTAAGATTTTCAAAAATAAAATTACAAGGTGATTTCTAGGTCGTGATCCCGGACCAGTTTTTCTGAGTCTATAACTGGTCAATATTATCCTATGACAGCATGTGATCAAAACAGCATTAAAATGTTCTTAATTTCAAGTAAAATTAATCTTAAACTAAGTAAATCATGGTCACCCTATGACTTTTGACATACGCAGTATGGGAAGCGACAAGACGTCACATTGAGTAGGGTGACCAAATTATATGCAATAATGTTTTTTCCTACTTATAATCTGAAAAATAATTACAAATATTGGTGATAAGAAATTAATAATTAACATCATTAGGTTCATCTTTGAACACTGTATTATACCTTATTTTCTTGGTCCACGACCCAGAAATCACCCTGTATAATTCATGAATGGTGTTAGATCAGATCGTTGTTAAAATTTGACTACTAGGTATTACGAAAGCTTATTAATCGCTTAAAAAAAGCCGTTATAAAACGTAGGCTCTAAACGAAAACAAACTTTTAACGGTAATTTGTTTTTTCGTTTATTTACCTACTTTTTTTAATCCAATTTTTATCGAAACGAAACGACCAAACTTTATTAACGCTACTTCATTTCACTTATACCATTTTAATTACTTCTTACTGCAACATAAAAGTCCGACGAAAGATTGTTTTATTTGAATGCTTTATGATCTCATGACTGATAGAACAAAAGTGCCTCATGACTTATCAAATATCATTTCGAAACCTTTGTTAAAGGCAGGGGCATCGCATATTAATGACTCCGATGCAATATTTCAGTGGAACATGACAGGACGCGAGGTAAATGCGGTGTGGAATTTAACATGTGTTCGACCTGCGTTAGAGCCATATTTTTAGACGTCCAATATTGATAAAGGTTTTATAGGGAATCCAATTTATTTAAAAATGGAATGAATCTGTGTAAAAGTTTCTGTATAACGAATTATTTGTGGCTCAAAAAACATGTATCAATACTATCATCGAAACAGGCACCTAAAACAACCGGAACGATAAAAATGGATTTCCTCGTTTATAGTTTTACGATGCTATAGTGAGACAGTAGTGAAATATCTAGTTTTAATCATCTATGTTTATTGTTAAGATCTTGTAACGCTTTGGTTTTTATACTGTCATGTTACTTGTGGATCTCTTGTTGAATAAATAATAAATAAATAATGTGTAGTATGTAATACATATAAGGGAAACTGTTATACAACCGAACACACATTTGTAAACATTATGTCAACTTAATTGCAACGTGTTAGTCTATGGGTGGTCAGTTAACAGTGGCTTCGTTTGTACCTATGGACAGTTTTACCTGTGGACACCAGTGATAACTTAAAAAATAAAAACAAGAACGCAACAAATTGAATAAATTGAAACAAAATGCCACAAAAAGACTTCATCAAAAAGACTTAACGTATACGTCCAATTCGTTGCATTCTAATTTTTCTTCTTTACGTTATCAATGGTATTCACAGGTAAAGCAAAACCATCCCGTCCATATGCTATAAACCACAGTTATAATGTGTCGATAGCCAATAGTGCTCACTCACTTCATAATCATCAATAACTACGGTAGCCCACAGAGACCGACATTATTACGACACACTAATTGCAAATTACCTGAATAACACCCACACCGAATACCTAATTATTATTGAACTTGCGACCTATGCGACCCTATTGGATAAAACTTAAGGTAACAGGAAAATGCCACGCAGAGTAAATCACTAGATTTTTTCTTTAACCTTAAATTCGATAGACATTTTCACATAATCACAGCGCACAGTACAAAAACACACAGGACACACACAAACCGTTTGTATACACATATATATTAGTCATTGGGAATGCAACACTTGGATTGGCTTCGAAGGGCTTTAACCACCTCACTCACTCGCCTCATTTTCCAGCGACGTTTAGTCCGATCTTCACCTTAAACTTGTTCCTTATCTGGGAGCATATGGAGCAGACAAATAGCGGAATGGTTGTAGGTTTACGCGGGCTACTAACAGAATGGTTAACTCTGTGTCCGATACAACTCAATTTGCTTTAGTGAGTGCTTCTCGTCTCGAAAACCCAGTGGAACCGCACGAATCATTTAAAATGTATAGATTCCAGCTGGCCACTCTTTGCGGTGTAGATTTGAGATCATCGAGTGATTGCGGGCGATCCAATCATTGGCTCAAAGGAATAAAATGAAAAATCAAACCAAAACCTCTCCCGATTCCGAACAAAATGCAGTAAAAATAACTCGCAAATCGAATTTTCTACATTCATTCCACTCTGCTTTGTCGTTTTTGTAATACAAGTTTATTTAAGCTCAGCGTATTTTCCCTACAAAATTCTTATTCAAAAAGGGCGGTGATGAATTTCTATACATTACTTTCGTTCGATGACTAACAGATTGGTGCGCTATTGAACCCGGGTCAAGAGAATGCGCGGCGAGGTCACTCCGGAATGAGCCATCACCGTTTTACGATTCAATTACTAAGATGCGATCTTCATGCCTAAGTATAAATTAACTTCTGTCCCTTGTCTGCTATCACAAAGGAGATGATAAGGCAAATGGTTGTATTTTGAATCTCTTTTATGGGACCATCTCGATTTTTATCTAGGCCCCTTGTTCGGTGTGCAAAACTATGTTAGTCATATCATTTCAGAATACATCTCCCAGTTGCTCGAATGAGCTTTAGGTATTAGAAAGGCAGTTAATGTTGTAAGGCTAATATTATGCCAGATTGACATTGTTTAGTTTAATACAATTAAGCTATTTCGAGCAACAAACAGTACGCATGTGTAGCTAGCGCGAAGCGTACAAATTCCATTAACGCAATACAATAATCTATTATAATGTAGTTTCCTTGATAAATTAGATTGGATTGCTTATCTAAGCCGTCTCAAATTTACCCGCACGGGTAATATAATGCAAATTTTAAGTTTGTTCAGTGTAGATTTGTGTAAGCAAATTATAAAGGGAATGTTTATACTTTATTGCACCGTGCGACATTTTGTGTTTAGTTATATGTGATAATGGGACATTAAATATAAGGGTTAGTAGTGCTTAAACATTACAGCAAATCAACTTGTAATTAAGATAACTCGAATTTGGCGTAGTTTGGAGAGCAGTAAGTACTAATTTAACATGGAATGTTCCAGTGTAAAATATAGCGGTTGACCGCAATGGAGGCGATTGTTGGCATAGTTGGAGCACCTACAGACCGGCGCCTAACTATCCCATCTGCCTGGCGTCCACTCAAATAATCAGCGGAACCATTAGAGCCATTGAACTCATCTGTGTATGAATAAATGATGATGCAAAAGCCACGAAAATTTACGAACCAGGCTGTGACTAAAACGAGGGATGGTCTAGAAATGTGGATGGCATATACCGACTCTTGATAATCTAGTCTATAAATTGAGATAATGGCTAGGGAATTGGGATTTTAGCATAATAATACGATTTTCAACTCGTATAACATGTAACGTAGCATTCAATAATTGAGCTATAAATAATCTAATTGATTCTAATCCCTAAAGATCATCCATCGTAGACTTTAAAAGATAAGATTTTCTCGTTTTGTATTTTTTTAAATAACATTGCACCAATTCTTGCTTATTTTTAGCAGTAGTTAATCTAAAAAAACTATTATAAAATTTTCTAAATTACATGAATGTTTCTGCATTATTCACTCAGGAGTCCAAGAAAGAGGTGAACAGGATCGCTTTTCTTCTAGTAACAATATACACCTCTGTTTTTATTGCCCTTTAATTGTCATGAAATTTAAGTCACTAATAGAAGGATTTTAATGCTATTCTATAGTGGTTTCATTCTTGGACGCCTTCCGAATACTAGACTCAAAAACCGATCATTTCTACTGGCCCTTGTTTGTGACAGCACCGGACGATCGTAAATATTAAATTCCGAACAGAAAACCGGGCACCTTCGGGGTCCGAGCGCGCGATCAATATTACGGAAATATTCTAATCTGTATACTTTGCAGCCCTTTTTTCATAAGTTTTTATAAGGGGTACGCGTAGGAAAATGAAAGTTGTGAACGGACCCGGCTCTGAGGGATAAAAGATAAAGTTTTATTCAAACAAACCGACAGTTTCGGGACTGGAATCGCTATGCCGCTCGCTTGGGTACCAGCTGTTACTTAATTTACACCGACTATGTGAGTCACGCCGCAACATTCTAGTCTATGTTCCCAACTAAACAAATAATTTACATTTTGTAATTCCCAACTATGCCAGTTGCAAAGCAACTTTAGCAATTTTTTTGGTCGCCCTAAAGTTTTATACGTGCGTTGTTAGTTCTAACTTGAATGTGTTTTGTTTGTTCTGTCACGAACACAACGGTCGTCCTTTTAGAAAAATGTAAATAAAATACAACTCCCATTTATTATGAGTAACAGGCAAAAGTATTGAGAGGCGTTAGAAGATTTGAAATGTGTTCAATCAAGACTATCACAGAAGAAGGTATATATAATATTAAATCAAGTGATTGAAGCATATGATAGTTGTTGTCCGTTGCAAATATATGAATTTTAAACGGCTAGTAGGCATTTAGTTTTATGGCGTGTAGAGTGGGAGCAAAAACACGGTTTAAGCTCGAATCTTGGCAATTGAGAGTGACGTTCAAACAACATTTCTTTATGAAAGATTAATAAAATACGTGTCGGTTAACTGGAGGCTATTAAACTTGAGGTAACGGAAAAACATCAAGACTTGTCTTGAATCATAGAGAAAACAGCCTAAATTGATAAGAGCTTCAAACGTGTAATGCCTCTTAACTGATGGAGAAAAGATAAGAATGAATTCTATAGATATTGTCTTGTCAGGCAAAAATATTACCAGTAACAGTCGACGGAATACTGATCTACATTTACGCCTAATTTTTTCCTCATATATACATATTTCTCATATTTTTTACTGTCATAAACATCTAACTTTATCTATATCAAAGGTTCAATGAAATGAAAAGCTTCCTATAAGCTTTTTCTACGGAACTGTTTAACAATACAAAAAGGATTTTATCGTGCACTGAAAAGCTAATATGATACGGGTATAATAACAAGGCTTTACAATATAATCCCATCGTATGTCATATGGATAGATAACGTTTGTTGCTAATACAGTCTTAGTAACGGAGTAAAACGATATCTCCCAGATAATCTTCTATCCAACTAAATTTGTGAAGTATCCATACATTCTTGATTAGATGTAAATAATATATTAAAACCATCTGTATAAAACTATTCTTGGAGTTTTGTTATAATGATGTGTTGTACCTCCAAGTATTTATTTGGTGTAAATACAAGTAGGTAGGTGTATTACGAGTACAATAACTGATTTTAGATTCAGAGATCTGAAACTATAAATAAGTCATATTTTAATCATATTATATTAAAGAAGATTTATAAGTAAACTAGCAATAATGGCAATTTGCTAACCAGAAAATAAAA
This sequence comes from Eudemis profundana, assembly GCA_947034925.1. NCBI lineage: Eukaryota > Metazoa > Arthropoda > Insecta > Lepidoptera > Tortricidae > Eudemis > Eudemis profundana. The sequence continues at coordinate 10,068,482 of OX344798.1, forward strand.
TTATGACTGTATGTTAACATTGTATTGTATTGCATATGAATGAAGACGATGTACCAAAACGGGGTGAGTAGGGAGGGACAAGATTGACATTAAAATCTCGATAGCATTTTATTTTTAAACGGTTTTATTTAGCTTACCGTGTTTGTGTCAAGTTTGTAAGTTTGTTTGGGTCAAATCTTGCGGCAGCTTTTTCAACTACTTCTACTAAACCGATTTTTATGAAACTTTGCACACAGATTTTGTTTCCGTGACAATACAACATTATGATAAATTCAAGGTGGTCTGATGATGGAGTCAGGAGCTGGAGAGTGGAACTCTTCAACCGTTACTACTAACTCCATCGAGCGTGGGCTCATTCGCTTGGTATTGACGAGTCCGATTCGTTAAACCTGGTGACGAGGGTCTGATGATGGAGTCAGGAGGTAAAGAGTGGAACTCTTCAACCGTTACTACTAACTACATCGAGCTTGGGCTCATTCGCTTGGTATTGATGAGCCCGATTCGTTAAGCCTGGTGACGAGGGTCTGATGATGGAGTCATAATGTACAGAGTGGAACTCTTTAACCGTTACCAATAACCCCTTCGACTTAAGTCTTATTTGGTTGGTACTGACGAGCGCGTTACGTTAAACTTGATGGCGAGGATCTCATGATGGAGTCAGGAGGTAGAGAGTGGAACTCCTCAACCGTTACTATTAACTCCATCGAGCGTGGGCTCATTCGCTTGGTATTGACGAGTCCGATTCGTTAAACCTGGTGACGAGGGTCTGATGATGGAGTCAGGAGGTAGAGAGTGGAACTCTTCAACCGTTACTACTAACTACATCGAGCTTGGGCTCATTCGCTTGGTATTGATGAGCCCGATTCGTTAAGCCTGGTGACGAGGGTCTGATGATGGAGTCATAATGTACAGAGTGGAACTCTTTAACCGTTACCAGTAACCCCTTCGACTTAAGTCTTATTTGGTTGGTACTGACGAGCGCGTTACGTTAAACTTGATGGCGAGGATCTCATGATGGAGTCAGGAGGTAGAGAGTGGAACTCCTCAACCGTTACTATTAACTCCATCGAGCGTGGGCTCATTCGCTTGGTATTGACGAGCCCGATTCCTTAAACCTGGTGACGAGGGTCTGATGATGGAGTCAGGATGTACAGAGTGGAACTCTTTAACCGTTACCAGTAACCCCTTCGACTTTGGTCTTATTTGGTTGGTATTGACGAGCGCGTTACGTTAAACTTGATGGCGAGGATCTCATGATGGAGTCAGGAGGTAGAGAGTGGAACTCCTCAACCGTTACTACTAACTCCATCGAGCGTGGGCTCATTCGCTTGGTATGGACGAGCCCGATTCCTTAAACCTGGTGACGAGGGTCTGATGATGGAGTCAGGATGTACAGAGTGGAACTCTTTAACCGTTACCAGTAACCCCTTCGACTTTGGTCTTATTTGGTTGGTATTGACGAGCGCGTTACGTTAAACTTGATGGCGAGGATCTCATGATGGAGTCAGGAAGTAGAGAGTGGAACTCTTCAACCGTTACTGGTAATTCCTTTGAGTGTGGGCTCATTCGCTTGGTACTGTTGAGCTCAATACGTTCTACTTAATGCCGACGGTCTGATGATGGAGCCAGGAGCTGGAGAATGCAACTCTTCCACCGTTATTAGTAACTCCTTCGAGTGTGGACTCATTTTTTTCGTATTGACAAGCCCGTTACGTTAAACTTGATGGCGAGGGTTTGATAATGGAGTCAGGAGGTAGAGAGTGGAACTCTTCAACCGTTACTAGTTACTCCTCTAAGTGTGGGCTCATTCGCTTGGTACTGTTGAGCTCAATGCGTTATATTTGATAGCGACGGTCTGATGCTGGAATCAGGAGGTAGAGAGTGGAACTCTTCAACCGTTGTTAACAAGCCCTTAAAGTTTGGTCTCATTTAATTAGTATTCACGAGCCCTATACGTTAAAGTTGGTGCCGAGGGTCTGAAGATGAAGTCAGGATATGAAGAGCAGATAATCTTCAACCGGTTATAGTACCTAACCTCTTCAACCAAACGGTTGGTCGTTTGGTATTGACGAGGGTCTGATGATAGAGTCAGGAGCTAGAGAGTTTGACTCGTCAACCGTTTTTAGTAACCCCTTCGAATTCAGGTTCATTTGGCTGGTATTGATGATTCCTGTACATTGAACGGCGAGGCGGCGGTTTGGCGATGAAGGTTTGATGAGGGAGTTTGGAGGTAGAAAATGGAAGTATTTTGACGTTACTTAATCCCAACGAGTTTTGTGTAATTCGGTTTGTATTGACAAGTCTGGTATGTTATAGGTACTTAGTGCCAAGGGCCTGATGACGGTGTAAGAAAACGGAAAGTAAAAATATTGAACTGTTACTAGTAACCCCAAACCGTAGGCGTATATCGTCACAGTGTGGCAAGGCGAGCCCATTCAGGTATTTACCAACACCCAAATGCCTTTAACTCGGTCCTTACCTATGCTTGCGTAGGTGCGAGCTACATTGGGATAATATGCGTAGTTGGTGATACGCAGAAAGTTACTCTTCAGCTCCGCAGTATTGAACGTGCAATCATCGGTTTTGCACCCTGGAACTCGTCATTGGTACTCGCAAAAATTAGATGAGACTTTACCTTTAAAATTGATTAGTAGCTTTCGCTTTCCAATTCAATCATCAGTTCCTCGATCCCAAGTATAAAGTATTGACCTCATCAATGCCAACCAAATGAGTCCAACCAAACTAGAGAGGGTTACTAGTACCTAATGTTTGAAAAATTCTACTGTTCTGCTCCTGACTTTCTTCGGGCTCACAAAAATTAAATGAGGATAGTTCAAAACAAGGAATAGTTTGCGGAATGGTTTTTAGTCAAAAGTTGAATATTAAACTAAAAACTAGAAAATAAAAATAGGTAAAAAAACTTTTTAAGTTAAACGGTTTTATCTTATGTTAAAAATGTACCAAAAAGTAGAAAATAAATTTAGGACACAAAACTGGATCTTTTCGAGATTTTGACATCTGTTAGGTGGAAAATCGTCCAATAAGCGGAATAACTAATAATCTGGGACTTAACATACTAAATAAAAACGTGGGGCGCATTGTATTTGCATCTATCTATATCTCTACATATTATGAAACAATATATCCGCCCGCATCTGTTTGTCTGTCCGTATAAACATGAAAACTGCTGGACTACGTTGATGCGGTTTGCACTGACTGCTTGATACTTTGAGATGGTTTTAGAACATAGCTACTTTGCTTAATGTGTCTATTACCCGTGTGTTATAATCCAGGCAAGGCATGATGCGGGTGTTATTAATTATGTAAGTAGGAAAACTCATGTATTTGAAAGCCCGTCCAAAGGAATATTATTTAAAAATTGCGCCCCACGTTTTTATTTAGTATGTTAAGTCCCAGATTATTAGTTATTCCGCTTATTGGACGATTTTCCACCTAACAGATGTCAAAATCTCGAAAAGATCCAGTTTTGTGTCCTAAATTTATTTTCTACTTTTTGGTACATTTTTAACATAAGATAAAACCGTTTAACTTAAAAAGTTTTTTTACCTATTTTTATTACATATGCAAACTGAATTTTATGTATAAAAAATGTTCCGGTCGTTTGTATTTTAGTTTTATGATTTTGGGTAGTTCCATTTCATAACTTTAACGATAAACACAACATCCCTCCTCATCCCGTAGTGCCTCGTAGTTGAGGTGAGATAGGATTTCAAACTAAGGTGAGTTGGGCAAATTGTTGGATCGACACTTTTGGATTATGAACATTACTATAGCTCCATTTGTAATAAGAATATATTATTTAGGTAGCAGTAGCCTTTAAAAACCACCCCACTCCTCTGTCATCCCTACTCTCCACATTCATAACCCAACTGCCCTCGCAATCCCTACTCACCACATTTTACAGTATATTGTTGACAATATTATACAATGTGTGGCCTGTAACCGGGGCGAATGATTAAAACGAAGATTGTACTCCTCAAACTGAACAACATTTGTTCAGCCAGATTTAAAAAAAAATTATGTTTTAATTTTTAGTACACTTTAAAGTTTATTTGAAGCCGCAATGTATTGCGATGTTTTTTATGTTTGTAGCGTGACAACTGTGATAAGCGACGTCAATTAGACGTTCGTTAACGAACATTGAAAATACTATTTAATTTGTATGAAAAAGATAAAATCTTAAGATTAAATAATTTTTAAAAGTTGTTGAACAAAAGTTTTATTGTTTGATGAGTAGAATCTTCGTTTTAAATATTCGCCCCGGTTACAGGCCACACATTGTATTGTATACTATCAATACTGAACATTTTGATACTAACGGGCCTATTTTTCATTTATTTACAACAATGTATGTTTATACAGTCATGTTTCCCCGTTCGTATCTATCTACTCGCAATTACCTCGAAAGTTTTGAACTGATTTAATGTCGTGTAGCTTAATTATTGTAATTAATAAGATAAGCATAGTATGCGTTGATACCGCGCCGCTCCGTGTTGTCTTTCGATTCGCCAACTACACAACATGCCTCTACACATACTGCCAAAATCTGGTTAATTATATGAGTAGACACGTATAGCTTATGCCAACTTTTCCAGCACGACGAAACCCGTCAGATGCCAAATATATCGAGGGCTAAAAGAAAACATACGACAATCGTGCCAGAGGTTTGATCAAGAGAGAACCATCGTTTTCATTGTGGGGCGAGTTTCGTCATATCAGCGCACGTGTTCAGAATGCCCCCGAACGTGGTCGAAGCAGAGGCAAAAAGGCCAAGTAATTAAGTCTCATTAATCCCTATTTATGGCGTCAGCTAATCCCTGCGGATAGTGTTTTCCGCTGAATTTATTTTCATTAAAGCAAATAGGACGTGACGCGAATGTGGCTGTGTCAACCATAAATGATTGCATCGAATATTCCAGACTGCGTACGCTATTTTATTCATAACCGCGCTCGCATTTGTAGCCGCCTAACGATTTGTATGTTTGTAATTAGTTGAGTTGGCATTTACCAACAGCTATTTTAAGGTCAGAAATGGAAACAGGGCTAATTCTAGGTATATACAGTAAGCATTTATTTGATTGCAGCTCAACAGATTGTTCTGTAACTGCGTTCTCATCACTTTAACTGATGTATGGAGTGATGGTATAAGAAACTACCTTACGTAATTTACACAAACTCAGTTCCCCTAGGTCAAAATTTGAGTATGGTACCTTTAACTTCATCCTACAGGTGGAATCAAAACGCTACAGAAATAAGTTTCTATACTACTGTACCTTGTTTGTGCGCCCGAACTTTAGCTTATGTAATTTAGATGATACGATGGCCATCTTCTAGTTCCATCATCAGATCATCTCCATGGTACCAGTTAGTACCTATACCAAATTGGAGCCCAAAAAAACGTCAAGAAGTGGTCCTAATTTAGCTTGCAAGATTTGCTCTAAACATGCTAGTATGTCTATAGAAAATCTTGCAAGCATGATAAAACACCTTTTAAATATTATAAACAATTAATATCCATCAACAGTCAAGCAAAGCCAACTAATAAATATTTCCTTTATGTGTCCTCGCAATAAATAAGGCAGTTTACAGTAAAAATGGGCAATAAATACGGCGGAAAGGTGCGTTTGCGCTTCAAATTTGTCCCCGGCGTCCTCTCTGCGAGGCGAGCAGGGTCACAAAGTCGTATGTATTACGGACAACACTACATTATACAACTTTTCATTGTTTGTGGACGCCGTTACCGCATATTTTATTGCATCTGCATTCATAATTTACATCATTAAGGCTCCATTCCAAAAATAAAAGGAAGGCGGGTAAATTGAAGAGTGTTAAACGCCGCTATTATTCGAACAATATAGGTAGACATACTTATGAAATACCAATAACCAACCTGTTTTCACGTCAATTTTCAAGCAAATAGAGAGGGTGCGAACAAACAGGACAGTTTACCCCAATACTCATTATTTACCAAAGCAAGGGAACGACTAACTCTGGATTAGGGAATGCAATCTCGATCTCGCGAGATCTCGAGCCGATTTTCGAGATTCAATCTCGTCTGCAGGAAATCTCGATTTTAGCAATCTCGATTAACATTTTCGAGATCTCGAACGAGATTGAAAAATTGACGCATGTGAATTATTTAGTGTTGATTAATGCTTTTAAGGCTAAGCATACAACTGCCGGATCACTGTGGTGCTAACCAGCGTGGAAGCCGAGCGGGCGTTCTCTGCTACTGACCTTTTAGCAACAAATATTGGATAGCGCATGGCCGATAACACCTTAAGCACCTTATGTTTTCTAAGAAATCATTTTCAAAAAATGAAGTAAATTGTAGTGACAGTAAATTTACGCATAATTTTTCACATCGTACACGGTACAAGTTTACTTATATCGTTAACACTTTTACTTACTTACGTGCAGATTGCAAATTAGAAATTAGTATGTTTTTTATAATAAAAGTTTTTTCTGTAAAATTTTCAATTATTGCGTTGGTTTATTTTCAAATATAACGGCAAGTACGCTAAATAGTTAATATATACTAAATTCTTAGACAATTTTATTACTTTGTCAAATCTCGATCTCGTCGAGATTAATCTAGATCTCGACAATATGACGGTCGAGATCTTGAAACACCCAATCTCGAATCTGATTTCTCGCACGAGATCTCGAATCGCCAATCTCTGATCGAGATTGCATTCCCTACCCTGGATACATAACAATTCATAGAAGAGCGATACTCTCGGCCTTTACTGTAACTACCTCTATTTAAGTCACTCGCGACGCGAATCCTTTCTTCCCTTTTTGTTTTCTCTGCATAATTGGGACCTCTTACCTGAAACAAAAATAATTTTCGGTTAAAATCTAAAATCTTTTCCAAAATTCAGAGCGATGTAAAATGTTTGATACCGTACTTGATGTATATATTATCACAAACACGCTTATTTTATTAGTAACCCACGCACCACATCGCCTTATCGAATAATTCTGTGGTAGTACGGAAGACCCCGAGAAATTATTCCAAGCGAAATATCCACAGGGCGCAAAGGAAAAACCCGCAATAGCGGATGGCTGCAAATAATTAAATAATAAAATTCGGGTAGCAGATTTGGAATTACGGCCTGTAGACGGGAGAATAAATGAAACATTTATCAATGTCGGGATTTAAACCAAGCCAACGACCCGCCTTACATCACGACTTGCAGGGGGCATACGCTGCCCTCCCGATTGCCCACCGTGGCATTTGTTATGGCTAGCTTGGCTGTGGTGGGGCTTAGCAAAACGTCGCTGTGTGAAATTCGACAAATGTATGAAAAGATTTTTCAATAATTGATTTAATATAAATTGAGAGAACGGAAAAAGGAAGTCCGTGATCCTGTTATTTAAACCCAGGAACTTGAAATAACAAAAGAGTCAATCTTATTTTCTCAGTCGTATAGATTTGACTAATTTTATATTGATCACCTTAACTTTTTATAATTCTGTTTTGAGTTGAAAATTGACTAGTGTTGCATAAATTAAACGACTTGATCTGATTGATCAACAGGAAGAGAAAAAGTTTTAGTCTATTACAATAATGTTTCTTCTCCTAGAAATTTTGGTGTAGTTTAAGCAAAGTTACAAACAAGATATTTAGGGCCTTTAATAACTCGGCTGACAAGCAAAAGTCACTAAGTAACAAATACCTACTTAAAGAAAACCTCGTATCTCAGTATTGATTTACTAATTAGATACGACCTTTTGAAAAGCAGTGACAGAAGTTTTAGTGAGATTTGCTTGTCAGCAGACGAACTTTAACTTGATTAGTAGTTTGTACTATATGAAAGAAACATAATGTTTTTATATCAGTTTTTTTAATTCGGGTAAATTACACCACATTTTTAAGTTACATATATAGGTTAGTTTAGTTACAAGAAATAAAAGTACACAGAAAAATTTAATGGTACCCGCCTATGGTCCAGGCTAGGCAGGTAGGTGGTAGGAGTTTGTAGTCTTAATCTGATGTACTAAATTATTGTAAAATTTTAGGCTCGTAACTGGACGAACGCGCAGTGAATGTTCATTTTACCCTGTTAACTTTTAATAAAAATATTTTTTCGCCGGCCATAAGTTACGTGTTGTTTTAACACTGAGCTGTCATGAAAATGCTTGAACAATTTCACTACAGTATTCTGAGAGATAAATTAATAAACCGCTTCCAACTCACGAACAATGACAACGGGTCATTTTCAATGAACATAATCCGATATAGATAATGAGCCGAAATCATTTTCCGTGAGATTTGAAGCAGTTAAGTATGACAATTATGACTGGAAAGTGCTGTCTAGATTAAAATATAGGAATAACATATGTGTATTTAAGATTTTGTATATTTTAAGTAACGCATCTTTCAAGTAACTATCAGTTGAGAAATGAGGGTGGGACTCCAGTGAAAAATCATCACATTACTAGGGTTTGTAAAATGATCCGGTGATAACTAATATTAACTATTAACTGAATTGTAAAGAAGCAGTTCGTAAAGAAAGCATACAATCAAACTAGGTAGGTAAATATACGATATTTGTCTGAAGTTCGTTAGTGCTCCTGCCAAGAGACGCTGAACGTTGTAGTGAACTATAGTTAAAAAAATGAGGCATTGGTCTGTTATATGTCCTAATACACTTCCATCAAAGACGTTATTGAATCAAGAACTAAACTCTTCATTGCGAACTGATAACGTTTTAATAGTGAAAGCATTGAGCTGAAGCAAACCAATTTACATGAAATGTTTTTGGCAAGATTGTGATTTCAGTAAGACGCTTGATATAAATACGTTTTCACGGTAAGAAAATCCTTAAATGATATCTAAAGGAGACAACGCACAATATATTTAAATGTATTCGCAGCAAAGCGAAGCGACCTCAGCCAGCAAGCATCCCAAATAAAATCCGCCCGAGCCTTGGAAAAAACTTCAATTCTCTCAGGGGATGCGAGCAGGTTAGAATTAACTTTCTCGGCACCTCGTATTTTGGCTCTCAGGGAAAAGAGTGTGTCTAAGGTGTCAATTTGTTTGTCAAATTTATGAGTAATAAGTTGGCTTGATTTACTTGGGAATTCACTGGCTGCTATCAGGGGCAATAATATCACAATGACAATGGTGTCAACCACAAGGACTGGTGTGGTTATAATCATTGGTTATAATGGGAAAATCATCGAATTTTGTTAACACACGATATTACTGCATAACATAAACCCATTGAGTAGGTAACATGATTTCACTTTATTAAATATTTATATTAGCATATATTTTATGCCATCATAATACAGAATGATTTGAAATTCGATGCATTCCTTGAAAGGGGTTATTCTATAGCTCATTTGCAATCAACCGGGGGTCAAAACTCAATGATTATCAAGTTATTTGTGTTTTAACTTTTTTTTAAAACCCGCCTTTCGATTTAAAACTGCTAATTGTGAAAAGACTACTTAAATTAGGAATGAAAAAAGCCATCATCTAATAGCCAATAAACGGCTGATTACGAAAAATCCAAAAAACATGGCAAAACCTTTCACAATGTTACCAATAAAAGGATTTGAAGTCAAAAGTATTTGGATTTTGTTCAAAATTTTGTAATTCTTTGAGGCATTACTTAAAAAAAATGTCACTTCGAAGAGTTGAAACTCTTCATTGTCAAGACTCACAATCTTCGGTTCAAACTGCCATGTGAGGCGATTTTATGAAGCTAAGCCGTTTATGTTAAGCTCTGTTTATAAAACTTATAGACCGACCGACGGACGTAAAAGCTGGGTCTAATAATAACTTCCATAAACTTGAAATCTCGCTATGGACAGGGATATCGAGGCGAAGAGCGGCTAATCCCGTCGGGGTCTCTCGATAACGCCACTGATCGTTTATTTTGCTGTTGAATACAAACAATGCCCTTAGCAACTAATTACGATAAAGTCCTTTTATACCTAACACAAACAAGGCGAGGTCATGGAGTCGTTTCACGTCGTATTATGATAAAGTTTATTGTTATCTGATGGTAGGTACTAAACATTAAAACTATTAGATTTACTTACAAACACCAGTTGTATTATGTAAATATAATCCCATCAAAAACATTACATGTAAAAAGATGCAAGTCTCGCAACGCAGTTCTCCTACAACAAAAAAGTTTTGAGATGTAAAGTTAAACCAAGTCAGTACCGGGGGGGGGTATCAACAGAACTCGATTTCCACCGACTTGCCTATTATTAGATCTATAAAATGTGTTCCTCCACGGTTAAATAATACTTGGGTACTGACTTGGTTTAACTTTACATCTCAAAACTTTTTTGTTGTAGTGTATTATTACATTCCAATCCATTCTTTTCAATTTGAACTGCAAAAATAACTACTTTGTAATCGCATGTATTTGTATAGGATTACAAACTTATGTGTGCAGTTGTGACTGAAATTACAACATATTTAGGTTTTTAAGGACTTGATAGGCTAAAAACTAACTATGTTTAAAATTTGGAACTTGTAGATCTGCTAGAAGTACCTTAGAATTATGATGATCATCAGTCAGTGAGTGAGTCAGTGACAAAACTAAGGAACTTTGACATGCAATAGTTCTTAAGCTACATGTTCAAATTGAATGATATTAAGAATATATATAAGTCTTATTGTGCCCTATATATCCCTGAAATTTCAGGGTTCTAGCTTTAGCCAGTACAAAATTACGGGAGGCTGAAAATGGCCTGAATGGCTTCGAGAAAAGGATGGTACGGCTGTGCCTTTGTTTTGCTCGACTTGGCTAGGGCACTGCCGTGCCCCCAGATTAAAAGCTTCGCGGTTTCGCTGCGTGCATAAGTGAATGCACATTTATGGGTTAATAGCAGGGTTTTCTAAGAAACGAATCCGATGAGTATTTATCAGTTTATATTCTGACTCCATCTATATTTTAATTTTGAATGCTAAAAAGAGCAAAGGTGTAACAGGCATGGCAGCTTTTATTTTAATGATGAAAATAATATAAAAAGTTGATAGGTATGTAGTTTTTTTCATAAATTTCCCGAAATATTTATTAAAATAAAATATTAATTTATAAATATTTGTCAGTTCACTTCTTAAAATATCTTTATATTTGGCTGTGAATGTGCAGTTGTGCACCAACTTTTGTACGAAAATGCATCCGAACGCAAGCACCCTAATATTCTGACGATATCAGAAAGAGCCTGAAAACTTAACAGTGAATACATAGGTGACTGATAATAAGATAACGCAGTCTCATATCCTAAAACCATGGGAAAATACGATTTTGTGCAAAATACAGCACAGCTTATATGCCATATAGGAGCATTAACAAAAACTTGATGAAGATAAAATAGGGGATGAAATTCTGCGCTTCTCATGATCGAAACAAAAATTTCATTAGAGCTTTACGAAGCGAGGCTAAAGTGGTAGTTTTAGCCTGTAGGGCAATAATGAAATCCCCATACAGAGGCTAGGTGTGGATGCCGCCATGACCGCAAACGACCCCTGACGGTGGCGCGCCTCGGGACATTCCACTTTCATATACTTTATCTTGTACAATAAGTACTTACTGCTAGACGAAAATCCATTACGATACTTAAATTGTAATTATTGTGTCATTATGACTTGTTTCAGAATCATTTTATTCCCAAATATTGTCAAATGCAGTTCTAAGATTGAATATTTAAGTGTTTAAGTAAAATTCAATCGATAGAAAAAAATCATTTCCCAAAAATACCTAAACGTAAAAAATATTTTTGGCGTTTAGTGCACTTTCGTCGCAAGCGTTATATGCATTTATTGCACGTGAACTCGTGACAACTACCTCCGCTACCAAGTTTATACACCCTCTTATGCTATAGATATGCAAATCTCAAGTACACAAAGTAAAGTTAGTTATTTTTTTCTTAGAATTAGGCATAGCACGAATGAAGTCCAATACGGGAAGTAAATACTAGTCGCATTATGAAAAGAGCAATACCTAGGCACTGGCTATAATACCACAGGAAACGATAATACTTACGGAATGATTCAATATAGGTTGGCCAACGTGTCCGTGTCACCATATTGTTGAACATAACATAGTATTCGATCAACATTGTATCCATGATCAGATTATGAGCGATATCGACACATAAATTCCGACATTCATTGTCTAGCTATTAGGGACAGCTGTTTGATGTTTTGTGTTTCAAGTTCATTTGCGTTTCAATGGCGGTTGGTTGTTTTTGGATGTCAATATAGAATTAATATCTCATACGGACATAACGATGAACTCATTTGTAATTGCATCATTTTGAAAAATATCATCAATTCAATTTATCAGCCCCACACGTCCGCTGCTGTACGTAGGCCTCCCTCATAGACTGCCACAGAGTGCGGTCTTGTGCAGATCGCATCCACAGACTTCCTGCTACTCTCACCAAGTCTGGGGCAATTCTACGCTCATTTCGAGACTGCTCATTTCTTCTTGTTCAGTATCTTGAATTCCGAAGGTCGTGTCCCTGAAAGTTTCTTGTGGTTTCATGAACCAGCTTTCTCCATATAGCTGAGTTGCCGGCTGTCCTTAAGGCAGTTGTAACAGGAAAACCAGTGATCGCCAATACATGGTTACACCAACGGCTGGGAGACCGGCCGCAAGGTATTTTCTCCTCCACCTTGCCAACCACAATCAACTTTTCAAGATTACCCGGTTGCCAGCGAGCAATGTGACCAAAATAACCAAGAATTCTTTGGTAGATAATTTTTGAGAGTCTGGTCTTGACCTATAGCTGTTCCAGTATAGACTTCTTTGTTCTTTGGCGATCCATGATATGCGGAGCATCCGTCTCCTGCACCACATCTCGAAGCTCATTTGTTATACTTAAAAACCTCTTGGCTTGTAGAGCAACCCAAAAAGTAAGTACTCCTGCTATACAAATGTGTTGGCTTAGGTTACGTCAGATTGGTACGGTTAGATACTTTTCTCTGTAGCCGACTATTAGCTGCTGGGTAGTATGGTTAGTTAGCTGACAAACATGACCGCTCTCACAGAATATATATAAGTTAAAGCAGTAAGGAAGCTACAAACAAAACGATCGAAACGCACGCACACAGACGCGCGCCTTTACAAGGCCCCTAAGGGAATCTCGCGGTGCCATCAGTCGCGAGTACCGCATCATATTATAACATACTTATCTATGAGTACCGCATGGATTTGGCATGGAGGCGAGTGGCCGCGCTTTGCGTTTGTTACGTGCGCGCGCCCAGACAGCCCGCGATCTTTTCATTTTAAACGACCCTAACGCTCTAATGGAGCGTAGGTATTTATTTCAAAAAGTAAGAGTAGCTTCCGTACTGCTCTATTTATATTCTGTGCCGCTTTCCTGTAGCACTACAAACTACCAACCGTTTCTTCAAAAATATAGGTAGTATACCTACAATCTAAATTATCAAGTGCAGCTGTAGCTAACTTAGTTCACAATGCATAGAGAGACTTACAAAGGAGCTCAATTCTATTACAATGGTTTTGACAGGGCTAAAGACAATGTTGCAGTTAGAGTATCAAAGGGCTTAACTAATGCATGCCATATCGAATGCAGCTTCAAAGGTTTCTGCATACCTGCCTACCTGCTAGTTAGGTGCTGCTCAAATTAGGACAATTGCGGGATAACGTTGAACGTAGGTAAGTCACCAATCGAACCTCAATGTAATATGATTTTATTTTTTACTAGCGACCCACCCCGGCTTCGCACGGGTGCAATGCTGATACTAAATGCATGTATTATGCATATAAACCTTCCTCTTGAATCACTCTACTCTATCTATTAAAAAAACCCGCATCAAAATCCGTTGCGTAGTTTTAAAGATCTAAGCATACATAGGGACAGACAGGCAGCGGGAAGCGACTTTGTTTTATACTATTTACCTAGTGATTAAGTAATTTGGAGCTATAAAGTATGAAACGAATAAACGAGATCAACTTGGTTTCCCACTCCTTGACATAAGTAGTAAATAATCTTCCAAAGATTTTAATTCTATTATTTAAACAAGTCCAAGCGGAGCGTAGTTCTTCAGAAATGTTTTAAAGTAGCGAAAACTCATTTCTCGTCTTGGGAGGGTGAAACAAGCCCGTAAATTTACGTTACCGTGTCATTTTCCATAACAATGTCAAAACTCTTAAGTTATGAACACATTATTTTGTTTGAGGGTAAAAATTATGCGGGGGATGAGTTTGGGTAACTGCCACTGTTTCTGGGTGAATAGTGGCGTAAAGAGGCGTTATTGACCAAAAAATGTTCTGACAGAAATACCACTAGACAGTTAGTTTTGACAGGGGTGCAAGGCAAATATGCAGCGAAACTGGATAATTAATTATTTTGTGCCCTCGGCAACTAATCGGCATACTCGTGCATCGTGGAGATAACATGAACGACATGAACGTAGCTGGTGTTATGTTTAGAATCTACAGCAGCGGACGGCCACCTTTTAGCAGCCAAGGGCCACATAGTAGCTAACGAATTTGATGCGGGCCGCATTTTGTTAATAATTTGTGATTTTATACAATTCTGAATATAGCAACCTTTACATACAAAATAGCCAGGGAGGCTCGCGGGCAGCAAAGGGAGCGGTTCACGGGCCGCATTCGGCCTGCGGGCCGCAGGTTGCCGACCGCTGATCTACAGGATGGAAAGTTTTGATGGGCCCTGGAGAGGAACTACCTTAAATCCTTTAGTTAGCTCATTTCACTGAAATGAAACATTCCTTTATTTTTAAAATTAAACAAATCTGCATTTAATAAAGTTTTTCTAAAATTCTCTTGTATCATCGGGAAATCGAACCAGCTAAAAATTAAAAAAAATAAGCATTAGTCAGGATAAAATCTCTCTTGGTCTTACAAGTAACAAAGATCGTGAAATCTATCACTAATTTTATTTTACCATAAATTCTAATAAAAAAGTCAAGAAAATCTAAAAAAAAATCTATGAATGCAGTTTTGTTTAATTTTAAAGATAAAGGAATGTTTCCTTTCAGTCAAATGAGCTAACTAAAGGATTTAGGGTAGTTCCCCTCCAGGGCCCATCAAAACTTTCCACCCTGTATGTTATTTAATTGTTGTATTTTTCTTTTTGTTCGCCATAGTCTCTTTACATTTCCTGTATTCTATCTTAGGTACCTAATTATGTTTATCACAAACAGCGTTTCTTTAGTTTGTGTATTGACTTTAAAACAACTAGAGTAATTAGAAGCCCGTGATGGTTTTGGTTCATCTTATGCCTCGGAGCGACAATGCATCTACAAATATTTGTAATAGATGCCACTTACTTAACACTTGCTTGCAGTCATTGTATTGAAACACGCACTAGTATACTATTTATTGTCAAAGCAGTACCTACTTTTCTACACACGTTCAACAGCTTCCAACAACAACAGCGTCCAAATTAGATTTAAGCCACACTAGAATAAAACACAAACCTACCCTAAAAACCTAGATACAAAAGGGAGGGCGGATAAACTAATAATAGTAGGTACGTACTTTTATGTTACGACCCCGAATACCTTCATACAAGTGAAAGTGAGACCAGATACTTTATAACTTGAGTAAAACGTAGCAACCGCAACGCATTCTTGGGCACATCACGTTTGGAAAAATCTTTTATGGACAACGGAGGGTCAACAAGGGCGCATAAAATACCTAGCTACGTGTGGGTTCGTGACTTGCGTTACATTACTGGAGCTTGTGCCAAATTATGGCTTGACTAACTTTTTACCACATCCGTTCGCACCAGCACGGCTGAATGCCTCTTAATTATCGACGTTCTCATAGGTCCCTAATTATAATTAGGGACCTTTGAAAACGTCGATAATTAAACCAATTACGAGTGGCTTAGACTAGTCTGGCCCGAATTAAGGATAATTCAGTTTAGTTCCTGTGTAATAAAAACTTTTCCGATATTTTCTTTAAAAAAATAACCTTGATAAGATTAGAAGACCCCATTTAAATAGATGGGGCGAGAACTCGTATCCGATTTTCATTTCACTGCGGCGGTTAATCGATCAACTGTACTCATCATACCTAGGTAGCCCGCATTGTAATTAAACTCGGATACCTACGAGTTCTCGCCCCTTCTAATTGAGGCCTATATATTGGATTAGGTATCAATGTAGAGCATCAAAATTATAGTTAAGTGTAAAGTGCTAATTGTAAAGTGATCTAACTTATAGAGGAACAAAACTTACCTTTTTTTATATCATCAAATTAGCTTACAAGCCTACTCTAACATTCTACATTAGAATGAATGGGCTGTAGTCCCCACGTTTTCCCAGTGAAGGTTGGAGACTTCACATGCACCTTTGAATTTCATTGCGGACGTATGCAAGTTTCCTCGCGATGTTTTTCCTTGACCGAGAAGTCGTCAATGACAAATCATATTTTGTACATCAGTTACGAAAATTCATTGTTACGAGACAGAATTCAAACCCTCACGTGTTTTTATTTATTGTTTATTGAGAAACAATAAAGAACAACTTTCAGCTGAGTTATAGAAACTGTGTTGACATGTGAAATAGTCTATGGGCATACAATATAATGAGAACATATGGCTAATACTGAGTAGCTTACAGCTTGCCACAAAAAAGGGCATTTATACCTGCCTATGGCGGATGGGTAAACATGGATTATTGGTTGATTATTTACAGGCGCATAATGCGAATCCAAATTATGTACATCCTTATACATACGTGTCAAAGATCGGCTTTACGGAAGTCAAACAACTAAATAAAAGTGTCTCCATTAGAGACACCCAAGCAAATAAACATTTTAAGAATTTAAACATAATACACTAGAGGGAAACACGGTGTGAGAAAATACACGTGCAGGATCAACTACCACTAACCCTACGCAAAACCTTTTCACGCGACCAAATATGTGTAGGAGGTTAAGGCATTCTTACAGAGTTCGCAATATCGTTATACACTGCAACGGTAACTTTGTTGAAAAGGTTTTCCTTTGATTATCAGAATGTTGCTACTTGCTAACGATTTATTTAAACAGTGTTTCTATCTATCTTTTTATACAATAAACTCAAAATTTCATGTCAAAGTCGTGATTTCAAGTTTCAAGGATTTTTTTACAGCGGTTTGTAAGATTTTCTAGACAAGTGAACAGCTCCATCTCTTGGTCAATCGCGGACGTCGTTGTATGCACAATCTGCTTAGTAATTCATCATCATCAGCCTATATACGTCCGACTGCTGGGCACAGGCCTAGACGAGAGTGAATGGACTGTAATTCCCACGCTGACCCACTGCGGATTGGGGACTTCACATACACCTTCAAACTTCTTCGCGGATGTATGGTCGTAATTGGGTGAATCAACTTTTCTTCGTCAACAAAATTTCACCTTCTCCAACTAAAATTGAAAGGAAATCTTTATTCGGATATTTTTTGAATAAAGTGTCAAGCTCATTTAAAAGCCAGATAATAAAACTACGTAATGCAAATATTTTTTATTATAACTTGTTTATAAGCAGTGACCCAGCGGACATAGCTGTCCCCCACTTTTGTATGAAAATAAGGATTCGTCCGCTGGGTCACCCTATTTATTCGTTAAAAACGAGTTTTATTTTTACCTAATCTATCTCTAGATGTAAGATCTTATTCCATTTAAATCACGTTAAAACATGCAAAAGATGAAAAAATAAGGAGAAAGAGCAATTTTTGCATAAAGCAAAAAAAAGTTGATTCACCCGATAGGGATGACGACTGGGTTAAAACTTTAGTCCGTCAGTTCGATTATGGAAAAATATGGGACACGTATTTTTTGGTTTATCAAAATATTAAAAATCGACAAAGTTATAGATCATCAAACTTCTGAAGTGGGGGCTTGTGACGTCACTCCTAGGTGAAAATTGTACCTAGGAGTGACGTCACTCGAAACTTTTAAGAACTCTATCCTCGTCATTTTTTGTTTGTCAAACAAAGGAAAAAATACGTGTACAATACTTTTTAATAATCTAACTAACGGACTAAACAGTTTTTTTTTAGTCGTCTAGCCCATTATTATTAATTTATTATTAAGTTCCGTAATACTACACATAGCAATTGAGAAAGAGTCATGAGAGAGAATAGTTGTATTAACTTACTACTACCCTAACCTAACTTAGAGAAATAAACTACTCACCACTGCTCCACTGTTAACTTATATTATTATGGTTAAGTAAACCTCTTAACTAACAAAATACCTAACCCAAAGAATACAACAGATAACAGTAACTTATGCGCAAGCAAATTTTTTTTTGTGGTTGTTTTCCAATGACGTTAAAAACACAAAGCTGATTGCAGATGTATTTACAAATTTCAATTAAAGTCAAGTACCCAATTACACCAGTAGACAATAACAAACTCATATCAATGCCATCACTCCATTCTGTTCTTGTTAATAATGTAATTACACTTTACTTTAATTAGTCAGATTGCTCATTAGCACAAATATCCATTAAATTGATTGCAACCTTAAGGTGATTCGAGTCTTGGTTCTCTTTACAATCAAATTCGGGGTAAATAATCCAATTAAGCAATATCAATTTTCGTTGAATTTTGTAAAATTTTCTAGTTTGTAACATTTTATTGGTGCAAAACAACATGAAAAGTCTTAATATACGTCAGCGCTATCTATTTTCATTGAAACTAAACTTTAATTACACAAAATACTTTCGATTTTCGAGACTTCTCGTGTGTTTTTGCGGAGATAAAATGTATGAGGCTAAAAATTTAAACAAATTGCAACCAAAATTGACTTAGTTGAAGTGACTGTTAAACCCCAATTCGTTTGTATACAGAATCAAACAACTCGGATAACGAAATCATAACATAAGTTACTATTATTGACCCATAGTGTTGTAGCTTGTCTACTCTAAATATAGTATTCGCTTTGAAGTACTGTTATAATATTTTAAGCTAACTTTATTTCTGAAAAATACTAAATCCAGTTTCATTTTAGATGGCGTTTCTACTCCCACATCGACAATCTAAGTAATCGAGAGCTGGAGCACTTAACGAGTTGAAATTTTCGATGTTCAAATTGAAAGATATTTTAGGTACAGCTTTAAGAATAAAATCATTTTTGTATTTTCTAGTACCGAATACAGTTGGTACTTAATGGATTGATACAAAAATATAGGTAACATTATGTGATCAGCCGAAAGAAGTCGACTGCTGGACAAAGGGCTCTCCCAAAGACCGCCACCGTGATCAGCGTCTTGTACCAGCCACATCCATCAGCACTGCCGTCCTAGTCTAAAAGACGACTTTTTACTATGAACTTCCATAGCAAAAAGTCGCCTTTTTGCTGCAATCTTCACCAGGTCCTGACCACCTTGTGGAGGTCTACGTCTACGTCTTAGGGACTTCGTTATACATCGCCCTGTACCAACTTACATAGAGTATGGAACAATATTAATGAAATGTCACAAGAAGTAGGTAGGTACATGGAAATTTCAACAATGATGAATAAAATAAGGAATACTTAATATTTAAAAAGTAATAAATATTTTTATATTTTAGGTTCTTTCCAACGCAAGTTTCAGCTTTTTTAGACTTCCGTATTGGAATTGCGAATTATGAGACCATTTATTTAGTTATGACACCACGTATAATCTCTATCTGTTTACTTACTTTATTTACTAGCCACCTACCTATCTTCTAGCCGAGTAGGTAAATTAAAGGGACTGGGGGGGAATTGTTCAATGTACTTCAGGAATACTCTACTTTGTTCATAGATGCATCACTCGAGTACAGTCAACTTAACTTGAGTGCTAATCAAGTGTACTTACAGTAGTGTTGAAAAACAGCATTGTCTCTAAGCGAATAACGTTATGCTCTCTCACTTTGCTTCTATTTTCATTTTAACATTTCACGCAGACTAACAAAGTTTCATATTAATGAATATAAACATTTCAATAATATGGTAATTTATAGAAACTTCGGGTCTAATTGTATTCCGAATTTTCTCGGTGGCAAAACATTATTCCCTAGATCTTTGTCTTATACGTCGTATAATAACAAAATGATAATATTATTACCTACAGATGAAAATAATGACGCCTCGGAAGATTGATAGCGTAGCAAATGACATCATTTTTATTGAGACAGAGAAATAAATAATCGTCAAGAGCAGGCAGGAATAAAAATGCCCGCGATATATGAAATTAATGCTCGAACGTAATCTGGGAAGTCGCAATTACCTACTTTATTTTTTGGGTATAATAATATATTACCGGCAGCCAAATTTATCTGGCCTATATTGTATGAAATTTAATACAAAACCTTCGGTTACGTACTAAAACCGACGATTATTAAGGTAGGTGTGGATATAATAAGGCCTTGCAAAATGTTTAATTTTGTTTATGAAATAATATGGAAGCTAACATTTTCGAAGTGGATACTTCTTTGCTTGCAAGTTATATAGGGGTATAGTTGAAAATTTAGTACGTCACATCCGGTAACACTTTTTTACACGAAGGCTAATTTGATTTCTGATAGTAGTTTATTGTGTTTTTTAATCGTTCTTAATTTGTTATAGTAATTCCTTTACCGCCCGTGGTATACACAATGTTTTCATCACATTTGCGAGGAAATAAATCCATTGATAATGTAATGCAGAAATTTACGTACACTAACTTACTTGTGGTAAAATTCGGATACATTATTCTATTTTGGAATTGTGAATGTGTGATACAAGTAGTCGTATTGAGTCCGTACCTAGTTGCAATAAAAGTAATCTATAACTGTTGTGTAAGTTTAATACATGAATTTCCGCGGAATAAAATTTGTATTTCGGTATATTATGCAGGATAAATTTAGGCTATTAATTTCCACTTCACATCTCATGTGTCGGATGTTCTTCTCTGAGTTTTCAAATCTGGACCTGGCAACATTGCACATTTTAAAATAACGTCAAAATAAAGTCATTAATGTCATTATCCATCATATTTCTTTACCGAACACATACTGAACACACTCCTTTCGCCTGAAATGGCTACTCGTCGACATTGACAAAATACCCATGTGCATATATTTTCGTGTGATTGGTATATAAAAATGTGTGTTCGTGACCAAATCGGCAGTGTTTGGATAATGATATCGGTGAAGACTGCCTCAGGAACAAATAACCGAGCAGAGGCCCTTAAGGCCGCCCTGGGCACCGTCTAAAATGCCATTCCATTAGCCATATTCTACTTACACAAAATGTACAATAAAACTGAATTTTGCCGCCCTTGGGAATTTGCCGCCCTGGGGACTAGCCCCTAGCACTCATAGTGTAAATCCAGCGCTAGCAGGAATCCTCACAATGTTTCCCTCACCGCACGAGCATAAGTAACCAGATTTAGAATGATTCAAAGATGAAATAAAGGTCCAACGTTAACAGTGTTCACTAATAATTCACTTCTATCGCAATAGAACCCGTTGGTTAGTAATTAATTAATAAACTCAAAATTTGTTTTTTCGGATACATACTTAGTTTTTATTTTAAATCACTCTTAGACTTTAGCAGGTGTATGCGGGTAATCTACTTTACTTATATCAGATCAGTTTTAATTATTTGTATTTTCTAATTATTCTACACTAACAAAAGAAGTCAGAGCAGTACCTATTTTTAACGTAGTAACGAACGATACGCAAACATCACGATGTTCTTATTCAATTAAATTTATTTTCATTCAATAAAAACCCCAAACCATTTAACGCGATAAAAAATGGTTTCGGGGTAAATTGTTTATTACCTCATTAAGAATCAAATAATTATAGACAACTTTAAACAGTTTCATCCTATTTACCGAGATATAAAATAAAATATCCTATGTTTCAATCCTGGAGTTGATCTACTTGCATAGCAAATTCAGCTCAATCAATTCAGTTGTTACGCGTTATTTAGTAACAAACATCCAAATATCCAAACCTCTAAACATTTAAACATCAAAACATCTTCACAAAGTTTCACTTATAATATTAGTGTGATAGTGTGATGTGATGTACAAAAATTCCATATTGTCATACATTTTCAAATACTGAATCATTTCTACACCAAAGTCGATAAAAGGGCGAGTTTTATAAAAGAGACTCTTGACAGATTTCAATGGCTTTCCAATAGAGAAAAATCAATTCAATTTTCAGCTTACAGTCAATATTAAATTTACCAAAACTTCACTTCATTGGAATGAATTATTGGGGTATATATTATTTAGCATTTACCTAGTTGCATGATTGTGTGAATATGTAACAATCACTCTACAAATTGGGATTTAATTAGTGGTGCAGCTTTGGTTTCATTCCACAAATGGACACAATCTATATATATATATATATAAAAAAAAGAAGAAGTCCTGACTGACTTACTGGCTCATCAACGCACAGCCGAAACTACTGAAGCTAGAAACTTGAAATTTTTACAGTAGGGTGGTTGTATAACGTAAGTAAGGGATAAGAAGGGATTTTTCGAAATTCATCCCCAAAGTATATTGTAACTTTGTATGGGGACCAAACGATTTTTGAAGTAGGAAATCTGAAACTTCGAACATAGACTCTTCAATATAAGCTGAGAAAAGTAATTTCACCGTTTTGTGAAATTCACCCCCAAAAGGGTTAAAAGGGGGGTTGAAAGTTTATATGGGGTACACACGATTTTTAAAGTAGGCGATCTGAGAGTTCGGACATAGACTCTCCAATATAAATTGAGAAAAGTAATTTCACGGTTTTTTGAAATTCATCCCTGAAAGGGGTCAAATGGGGGTTGAAACTTTGTATAGGGACGTAACGATTTTTGAAGTTGGAGATCTGAGACTTCGTTCATAGACCCTTCAATATGAGTAGAGAAAAGTAATTTCACCGTTTTTTTAAATTCACCCCCAAAAAGGGTTAAATCGGGGTTGAAAGTTTACATGGGGACCAAACAATTTTTGAAGTAAGAGATCTGAGACTTCACACATAGACTCTTCAATATAAGTAAAGAAAAGTGATTTCACCGTTTTTTGAAATTCATCCCTGAAAGGGGTTAAATGGGGGTTGAAACTTTGTATAGGGACCTAACGATTTTTGAAGTTGGAGATCTGAGACTTCGTTCATAGACCCTTCAATATGAGTAGAGAAAAGCAATTTCACCGTTTTTTGAAATTCATCCCCAAAGTGGTTTAAATGGGGTTTGTAGCTCTGTATAGGGACCAAACGATTTTTGAAGTAGGAGATCTGAGAGTTCGGACATAGACTCTTCAATAAAAGTTAAGATAACAAATTTCACCGTTTTTTGAAATTCATCCCCAAAAGGGTTTAAATGGGTGTTGAAACTTTGTATAGGGACCAAACGATCTTTGAAGTTGGAGATCTGAGACTTCGTACATAGACCCTTCATTATGAGTAGAGAAAGGTACTTTCACCGTTTTTTGTAATTCATTCCTAAAAGGGGTATAACGGGGGTTGAAATTTTGTATAGGGACCATACGATTTTTGAAGTAGGAGATCTCAAATTGATGAATTGAATAGATCTGAAATTATTTCAAGATTTATTAAAATTAATGTCGGGTTGAGTAGGGGTTGAGTTTGGTTAAGGACCGTATCATTTTTAAATTAAGAGGTTTGAAACTCCATACGTAGTATATATTAGAACAGTAATGACAATGATTTGAAACTATGTACTCTTCAATTAGTAGATTATGTAAGTAACCGGTGGTTTATGAAGTGAATTTAATTATTTTGAAATAATCCTTAAATGCACAAAGGAATTGATTTTTGCGGTAAATGCTCGGTTTTAGACCCGATATTTGAGCAATTTTTTTAATTACAACATTTACACCCACATCTGTCAACAAACATCAGAAACTATTTATGAATACTAATTGCCTAATTATAATTTACATCGCAGACGAAGTCGCGGGCATAAGCTAGTTTAAATATATTGGTACTGAACAATCCTATCCTACTAATACTATAAATGTAAAATTCGTGACAGTTTGGATATTCAGAGGTTTAGATATTTGTTACTAAATATTAACACGGTACCACCGAATAAGTCTCTCTCTCTCTCTAATAAAAGTGTCGTTCGGGTCTGACCACCGGACGGAACGCACTGAATCCGACCGTCTATCTCTTTAGCATTACGCGTGCTCTTTCTGGTCGATGACTAAAGCCCCCTCACGGTGGCCCCAAAACCGCGCGGCGGAGTCGCGGAGTGGGCCACTCCTGACGGTAGCCATTTGACAACTTTTTTCTGTGATATATAATAGAAACACCTTTCAAGTCTCAATAACAGTAATATTAGTGAAAAAACCACTTCAATATCATAAAAACTCACCGAGATACTACAATGTTAAAAGTCACATTTTTAGTAACTTATCGCACTAGCGATTTCCGATTTCCCCATCCTGACCTACGGTGCTCAAACATGGTCACTCACAGAGTCAGAAGTCCAAATTTAAGGTTTGCCAACGCGCAATGGAACGCTGCATTCTGGGTATTAAGAGGACAGATCGCCTACGGAACAGCAGGCTGCGTTCCAGAACATGCATAGCTGACGTTGGAGTAAAAAATGCCAGGCTCAAGTGGGATTGGGCGGGCCACGTAAGCCGCATGCACCCGGACAGATGGGCTCACGTAATCACCAAATGGGTGCCCCAGAATGGGCGGCGACGGCAGGGCAGGACAAAACGGACTTGGCGGGACGATATAGATGCGTCTCTATCCGACTGGCCGGATGTTGCTGCCAATAGGAGTTGTGGAAGTCAACTGGAGAGGCCTTGGCTCAGCAGTGGGACACTACGAAGGGCTAACAAAAAAATTTGATTGACAGTAAACATCAAACTCTCTCTCTCTCTCTCTCTCTCTCTCTCTCTCTCTCTCTCTCTCTCTCTCTCTCTCTCTCTCTCTCTCTTATTTCAGTAGTTTCAATACTACAACACAATAACAAAATAAGTAGGCAAGGCACCTTCGATAATTCCTCAATCGAACACAAAAACCGATTATCTCAAAAAACCAATAACCACAAACAGATAAGCACATAGAGGCGTCATACTTTGAGCGTTTGTGGCTTTAGAGGTTGAAAAAGAATATATTATTATCAACCTTAGAATCTACTTAAATTTCTTTAACGTTACTTCCTTCATAATAACGCAATCTCTCGAAATCAAATTCCAGCAACAGCAATATCAAACCAAGTGATGAAATTCATCATTCATCTGTTCCCCTAAAATAGCAAAAGCAACGTCTAGCAGCGGGTTGACCTAGAAAGCGCAGTTTCGGCATGAAATATGTTTAGCCATCAAATTTGAATAAAACAAGCTCAGGCGAATAGAGGAGCTGCAAATAAATTAACATGCCTTCACGGAGATAGCTTGTCAAACGGGAGTCTGATATTACATTTTCTGAATGTAACGTATGCACATCGTTCCTTACTGAGTTAGAAGTGGTACAACATTGTTTTTAAGACCTAGTTCATTCCAGTTTGGAGTTATGTTACGTTTTACATTCTTCGTATTGAAGAATTAAAGTGATTTTTACCACTGTACACACTTGAGTGTTTTACTGTTTAGTCCTTTGGTTTACTGTAAAGTGTGGAGAACCCTGTTCTAGAAGAAAGGATTAATTCCTATAATTCGTTACATCATTCATGTATTCATTTTACTTTTCTAATGAGCCTTAGTATTTTCGTTTTGTTAAACCCAATTTTATTCTCACAAACCAACCGTTACAATCGTCTGGATAAAACAACAGATATTCCACTTGTTGAGAACGTCCAAACAAACTGAATTCTTTATGAGCAATCCGGTAATAAAATAATGTCTTAAGACAGCTAACAATAGACCCCCGACGCCTCATCACAAAATTCAATTCTGAAATGCTTAATTTCTGTGAAACATTAATAAAGTTGTTGGTTGCTTTACTAATTCAGGCTCTTTCGGAATTGAAATAATAATGATATTATTAAACGTGA
Source organism: Eudemis profundana (assembly GCA_947034925.1). Classification (NCBI taxonomy): domain Eukaryota; kingdom Metazoa; phylum Arthropoda; class Insecta; order Lepidoptera; family Tortricidae; genus Eudemis; species Eudemis profundana. The sequence goes on from OX344798.1 coordinate 10,094,458, forward strand.
TGACCTAATAAGCTAATCAATGTTACCTAGCATTAAGATGTGTTTATTTAGCAGTTCTAGGTTCATTTTAGTTTACCTACTGCTTTTTTTACTTAACACGCATAAAAATAAAACAACTTAAACGGATTAAATCACGTATATTACTAAATTTTTAAGACGTTTCGTAACCCTTTTCAGGGTTTTGGTTTAATCCGTTTAAGTTGTTTTATTACAATGAGTGATAATCGCGGAAACCAAAGACAATATTACTGATTACAGAAGATGACATTTTATCGTTAGCAATGTAATCTCGCACACTGACGCGTGTCTAATGAACACCCAGTGATGTGTTAGGAGATGCTGATGGACCGACGGCGTCACCACATCATTGCACCTTTTTAGTCATGGTTCAATAGTAATTCAGTTTAGGGACGAAGGAACCAGACCTATAAATAGACATACAATCAGCAAGAAAAAATGCCTCCTTAAAACTCGTGCCTAGATTCATAGAGCAGTTTTACTAAACTATTTTGTTTCGATTATAAACGATGTCAGGTCTCATCAATGACCAAGTGTATAAATCACAGTAAAAAAATAAAAAAAAGGGATGTGATATTTTGTGCACGCTTGTGTTGAGGGATGACATTGCTTCGATATGCTCCTAGTGTATTTTTCAGGACACGAGAGCACCAGATCAAACACCAGCTAATTTAACACAAAAGCAAAGAAAACTCTTCGCTCTAATCAGCTTTAGTGTCTCATTTTTTCAATATCACAGTTTGATCGCATATTTTTGAGCACATTCGACTTGAACAAGGGACCAGGAAGCGGTAGTTAATAACGATTTATGGGACCCTCTTGTTCCATGTCCCTTATCTACGCCGTGTGTGCTATTCACGGTTGATTTATTGGGCCGCGGTGTCACAGGCGAGCGGAAAGAACAGGGCCTCTCTTTATCCTCATAAACTGGATGACATACGCATACGCCTTTATGAGATCGTGATAATGTGTATGATTGACATTCTTTTAACAAGTTATTAACGTACTACGGGGACTTTACGGCTCTCAGCAATGGGGAACACGACGCAAGGACGAGGAACGTAGTTAAGTCAAATCTACGAATGTGATTCAGATAAAGGTACAATACAATACAGTCAAGGGCACCAATATTTATACACCACAAAGTTTCAAAAATACGTATATATATAGGTCTTATTATTATGGCAGTAAGGTTTATGTATACTTATTTTGGAACTTTGTGTGGATATTTATCTTTGCCCTTGACTGTACAGCTATGCCAGCTCCGTTAAGCCTTTACCGTAAAATCTTCAAATCAAAAATAAAATAAAAATTGTACATTACCTAAAAAAAAAACAAAAAGGTTACCAAATTTGTATACTATGTTTTAAAAAAAACCGTATACAAACTTGGCGACCTTTGAGTGGAACTCGCCGGTTTAGTAGCAACCTATATATACACTCTGTGTCGCAATTACTAATTACTACTAAAAGTATTTTAGCACGTTATTTCGTAAAATTAATGTTTTCAGTATATTTTTTTCTTTTATTCGGGATAGGCAAGCAATGTAAGCATTTAACCCAGATCTTACCAATTCAGAAGTTGCAGCACAATAAAATAACTACGCTGCCGATGATTATTTACAATCAATTTCTCGTTGCTTTTGTTATTAAACTAACTTCCTATTCGCGTCATCTGTAAGCAATAACCTAAATTGGTCCGTTGCAATAATACTTACCTTTTGAACGTGATGTCAAATATCACGAGTATTATGTAATCTTGCTCGCTCGTACACACCTGGATATTGGGATACCAACGATCGAGTGTGGCAACGGAATACTAAATAGGAGGTAACAGCAAATTATACTCACAAAAATATGATTGTTTACTCTTGCGTTGAAATTTATTCGATGTCATTTTAAATTCAAATTATACAAAAGTTTGTCTAGGTAATTGTTTTTTATAATAAATCAAGGTTATAGCTACGTACCTACGAAGACCAGGGTTTATTAGGTATGTTTTACTAATTCACGTATCACTATGGTCATTTGCATCTGCATGCCAAGTCATAAATATGGGCAGAGCAGAAAGTAACAAACACGACCTTAGCACATTCATTAAGAATAGGGAATATGCATGAATTTTTTTTAACAGATTTCTTAACAAAATATGAAAATACCGTAAAAAAGATGACATACAGTCAAAATAAAATTTAAATCGACCGAGAAACACGGAAGATATAAACATTTTAAACCACTAATCAGACAGCGGTTAGAGAGAGAGATCCGATATGGACTATGACGTCATAGTACACGGCCGCCATACAATCTCCATACTATATTCTGTTTTGCGAGAAAGAGATAGAAATAAATCTTTGTTGTGTTATATCTTGGTTATTTTTATAATTATTCGAAAAATATTTTTTCCTACTGTTTTTTATATGAATGAGCTTTTATTAAAGTAAATAAAAAATATCATGCATATTCCCTATTAATTTTTATATTCTGTGTTGAAAGGTTTACGATTACACGGTATATTTAGAATCTCCGCTGTGACCTATCACATATTTCATCCAAAATGTTTGTCCCGTTATGAATTACTGCTAAAGTTTAAAATACATAAATATTAATCGCATGCCAAATGCCCACTCCAGCGGTATCCTGGCGATTATATTTTTAAATGTACAGACAGACACACGTCAATGTATCGTTGTTTTCGCCAGTTTTCTGAATCCGTCCCGTTCTCCGCTACATAATTTATAAGCGGATGAGCTCGGCACTCGTATTTCAATGGCGGACAGCGAGCGTTCTTTCCACGATCCGTATTTTTCAGCTTTTAGAACGATCGTATGCTAATAAGACCCTCGGCGAACATCGTGCGCGCGTCAATTGGCTGTATACCTACCTAAATTTTTTGAGTTAAATATAAAGAGAAAAATAAATTTGAATAAAGAAGCTCTTAACTATGCAAACGAGAATAGTTCGCCAAGTTGAAGTGTTGTTTTGTTCTTACTTGGCTCCACATGGATTATTATCCTTACCAAATGTGCAGGAAAAATCACCGGCAAAAATATAAGATAGTTAATTTGAATGGAGGAAGGCCACTATCAGCCAAAAGAATGACAACTCTATGAAATCATATGATACCTTTATTACTTTTTACGGATATTTACAGGTTATTAGTCAAATTTTGACTTTGATGGTACAAACGAAGCCAAATATTAACTGACCACCCGTAGGCTTTAGGTATAACACGTTGCAATTCAGTTTAAATCCGTTTACAAATGCACTATGAACAGTGTCTTCGATGGTACTTCTTCTTCTTCTTGCAATAATGCAATCCCACAGTATTACCTAATCTCATTATGTTGCTAATCATGCAAAAGTAACGTACAGATATAATAATACGTAAGTCCATTAAAAGATGACCACAGACACTTTAGAAAAAAAAACCGGTCAAGTGCGAGTCGGACTCGCGCACCGAGGGTTCCGTACAAACTCAGAAGTAGATACGCGAATAGTTCAAGAAAAACTGTATGTCGATTTGTTTAGTAGAAGCAAATAAGTATATGTTATGACTTTTGCAAATTTCTAAAAAACAGTGCGAGTTAGGAAAACAGTTATATTTTCCCTGTAATATTTAGAACCTGACGTGTAATGATTCTATTTAATAGCAAGGACCATTAAATCAAGAGGACTGTCATTCTCCATACAAAAAGGAAAGTAAATTTTTGGTCAGCCGTTATTAAAATTGATCCGCAAAAAAAAATAAGCAGTTAAATCATTTGGGCAGCATACAAAGATTTGGCTGGCAATAAATAAAATTGGGCAGCAACTCTTGTTCAGCAAACAGTTTAAAAACGGTTAGCATTTTAACCAATATTAATCTGCTTTTTTTATCATTTGGCTGCCTAATAAACAGTCGAGCTGCAAAATAATTACTTGGGTAGCAAGATTTTACAATTGGTCAGCAGAGAGTTTAATTGAGATATACAGGGTGTCACTGTGATATATACTGGGTGTCACTGTGATATATACAGGGTGTCACTGTGTTATATACAGGGTGTCGCTGTGATAGATACAGGATGTCACTGTGATATATACAGGGTGTCACTGTGTTATATACAGGGTGTCACTGTAATGTATACAGGATGTTACTGTGATATATACAGAATGTCATTGTGATATATACAGGGTGCCATTGTGTTATATGCAGGGTGTCACTGTGATAGATACAGGATGTCACTGTCAGCAGAGAAAACATGTCTGTAAGCAGTTTAATTGAAATATACAGGGTGTCACTGTGATATATACAGGGTGTCACTATGTTATATACAGGATGTCACTGTGATATATACAGGGTGTCACTGTGTTATATACAGAGTGTCACTGTAATGTATACAGGGTGTCACTCTAAAAACGAAACAGCTCCCAAAAATAGGTAGGTTAGGGTTATTTTTTTTTTGATGACCCTAAAACGAAACGGCTCCCAAAAATAGGTAGGTTAGGGTTATTTTTTTTATGACCCTAAAAACGAAACGGCTCCCAAAAATAGGTAGGTTAGGGTTATTTTCTTTTTGATGACCCTAAAAACGAAACGGCTCTCAAAAATAGGTAGGTTAGGGTTATTTTTTTTGCTGACCCTAAAAACGAAACGATACACGTTGTGAATAAATAATATAACTTCTAAACATTATGAGATGTATAAAAAAACGAAATACCAATTTTATATGAGCCCATCACAGTGACACCCTGTATACATTACAGTGACACCCTGTATATAACACAGTGACACTATGTATATATCACAGTGACACCCTGTATATATCACAGTGACATCCTGTCCTGTATCTATCACAGTGACAGCCTGTATATATCACAGTATCACTCTGTATCTATCACAGTGACACCCTGTATATATCACAGTATCACTCTGTATCTATCACAGTGACACCCTGTATATATCACAGTATCACTCTGTATCTATCACAGTGACACCCTGTATATATCACAGTTACATCCTGTATCTATCACAGTTACACCCTGTATATAACACAGTGACACCCTGTATATATCACAGTGACACCTGCTACTTGACAGCTGACAATTACCGAATAACAAAATGCGCACACGATTGGCGGCAGAATAGTTGCGCCCAGTTAGGTTTTATTGCCCCCTTTTTTTTTATGAACAAAATGAAATATTTTGCTTACCTACTGATTGCTTACCAAAATTTGATTTACCGTAGATCGCTTAATGCAGCTCAAATATTTAATTTGCTGACCAAAATAATTTAGAGCAGATCAGTATATCATTAATTGCAGCCTGATTTATAAATGTTTGCTTACCATAAGTTGCTTACCAACTAGCTATTTTGGCTGACCAAATACATATTTCTGCTGACCAAAATATGAATATTTTGCTGATCGATTAAATGATACCCATACAAAAAGCTGTTTCCCGAATTTACAACGCCATCTATGTATAAGCTTGGTAAAATAATTATAATATTATTTACAGTTATTTAACTTTGCAAACGTGACACAGTATTTAAATGTATTTAAAATTATTTATTATTAGCTGTTTACGAACTAATTGTTACTATACTATGTTTCTTTGTTCAATTATAACATCGTTAAATGTTTAGTGTTTTAGCGCCATCTAGTTTTGCCCGGAAATCTCCTAGCGTGAAAAATGCCATCGCTTAGTTTTGCTACTCGCCGCTAGGGATTTTCATTTTCAAGTTTTTGTAAATTTCTAAAAAAGTATTAAAGTTAGCAAGACCGTTCTATTTTTCCTGTAATATTCAGGTTGATATTTATAATTAGTAATTATGACACATTTTTCTGATCAGTAACTTCGGAGATAATAGGGGGGGAATGGTACATAAAAATGTATAAATCAAAAACTACTTATTCAAGAAAAAAAATAAAAATGGTGTTTTAATCTACAAATTAAGCCCTTTCATTTGATACCCCACTCAATATAATAGCCCTACTTTCAATTTTCAAAGTTCCATTACGGAGCCTTTTAAAAAAAAAGTAAAAAAGGTACAAGATATTTTTTATGTCCAATAGGCTCGGGTTAGCTACTTTTAACACTATTCCAAATTTCAAATCGATAGCATCAGTAGTTCCTGAGATATCTGGCTGTGACAGACGGACAGACAGACAGACAGACAGACAGACAGACAGACAGACAGACAGACAGACAGAGTCGCACCATAAGGGTTCCTTTTTTACCATTTTGGTACGGAACCCTAAAAAGCAAGGTAAACCCCCGTAGATGGCAAGGCCAGCGAAGTGAAAAGTTAAATTACCCTTTTCATTGACATAAAGCCACACAAGGTATGGCATTGAACCGAAAGTGCGATGTTTGTCGTGTAATGGCGGTTATTTTGTAGCACTCGCATAAACGTGACGGAGCGTGCACAATAACGGCGACGCGTCGCGTCTAAAAGGGCGGATAGACATCGTTTGAGCTTGTCCATCGAATAAGTGAGAACGGAAAGGGAGAGGGTGGGTCAAGAAGAAAAATCACAAATACGTGGGGATGGAAGTGGGATATGACGTGTATTATTTCTTAAGCCCGGAGAAAAGAATTCGATCTTCATGTAGGTATATATTTATGCGTTTATTTAAAAAAACTTTATGGCACAAAAGAAAACTTATCGTACTAAATGCAACTTAATGCCATAAAGCAGTCTCTGCTAGTTCACTTTAGCATTTTTACGAATATGTGCTTTCAGTCATTGTTGCGTGATTAATGAACGTGCCCTTTAGGCTGCACTTGGGACCTTTTCTACTGAGCCACATAACGGGCCGCCGTAATGGCCGCTGGCGCCTTGTACGAGTATTTACAGTTATTTGCTTTATGTGCCAACAATCGGCTTTCTTACGTTATGGCACATAGACACCTACACATGCAATAGGATTGTGAAACGTTCCCGATTGGGTTTGTTATTTGAAACTTGCAATGTTGTCGTATTGCAGTTAACATGGATTTGTAGTGTACGCGTTTAAGATAAAGATGACTCTTCTACATACTATATGCATAGCCGTAAATAAGGTAAGAATAAGGGTCAAATAATAAGTTGTACAGCATCGATTGCCGTGTATTGCACAAAATAACAGTGGTCACCTACCCGCCTAAAAAGCTAGGCGATTACGGCAAACAAATATATATGTCCACCAGTGGACGCCTTTTGATAAAGATGATGATAAAATATGGGATGTCTATATTCACAACATGGTAAAGAAATTTAGAATATGAAAATTACAAAGATGAAACTTATAAGCGCCATATAAAGACACTCTCATGTATGAGAATAGACTTGTGCCCAGCAGTGAGACGTGTAATGGCTGACGATAATAATGGTGATATAAATGCAACGTCTAAAATTGTCCAAATGGTAAGTACCATTTGCATATTATATTATAAAACATACGCGTAATTCAATTTTCTTAGTTAAAAAAATATAATTAACGACGAAAGATCTCAAAAGGCATTACGAGTAACGTAATAGGTGGAAACAATAATTATGAAAAAACATCAAAAAGGAAATAAGGTAAAAAACACCCTTACTCCTTACAGATAACCGTGGCTAGATAACTAGTGAACTGTGAAGATTTTTTTTCCTTGGATATAACTAGTTATCTCCGAGGATTTTATATTCTTCGCAGATAACTTTTTTTTTTAACAGTTTTCTGTGAGGAAAATCCAATCCTTGTAGATAACTGGTTACCTCCAAGGATTTTATATTCTTCGCAGATAAATATTATTTTTTTAAGTTTTCTGAGATTAAATTGTATTCATCGGAGATAGCTAGCTAGCTAAACTTAAAAAAATAATAGTTATCTGCAAAGAATATAAAATCCTTGGAGGTAACCAGTTATCTACAAGGATTGGATTTTCCTCACAGAAAACTGTTAAAAAAAAAAGTTATCTGCGAAGAATATAAAATCCTCGGAGATAACTAGTTATCTCCAAGGAAAAAAAATCTTCACAGTTCACTAGTTATCTAGCCACGGTTATCTGTAAGGAGTAAGGGAAAAAACATTGTTCCTCAACTAAAATTGAATGAAGAAATTTATCGTTTTAAAAAGACCCGCCGCCAGTTGGCTGATCAGTATGCGGCGCGCAACAAAGCACAAGGTCGGCTTCTTAAGAGAATGTGGAACAATTTGTAGCAACCATTATGTCTTTACCACATTTCTCCGGGTGTCACGTGATGGATCTCGAAAACGCTTACATTGTTAAACCGAACATAACAATTATGCCGCCCAAGTGACTCCTACAGTCATGAGAAGGGTCCAAACTTTCTTTACACCAACTGTTATAGTTTAACGATACGGAGTTGTCTATAATTATCCCTTGTAAACCTATATTTAGTTTGCCAAAACTGTAGTGAATCTCGTAAGCACGTGTGTACAAGTAACCAGTACGGAAGCTTAAATAAGCTTCACAACTTAGTTAAAACACAATGTTACGAATAGCTACAAACGACTAAACCTTGTACAAAGTTTTTCTGCATAATTAAACCTTTTCGGAACGCACGGGAGCGTACTGTTTTTTTTTTAATTAGCTCATGTGACTGTTACAATGAAAATGATAAATATTATATATGTCGGAAATTCTCGCGTGACTGTCTGTCAGGTCAGGATGGGTTAAACTGCAGAATCCTCAAAGTTGAGGTATGTTGGTTAAAGAAGTGGATTCATGTCAGATCAAATCATTTATTCGTCTGATTCTTTTGGCGACTTCGGTAAATGACATTGTGGTGAGAAGAAGCGCCGGAAGAAACTCACCAGTTTCTCTTTTAAATCATCAGGCATTACAATAGTTGTTACAATATTATGGCATAGGTACTTGAGTGAGCAAATAGACAGTTACGTTACACAGTATGATTCATTTCACTATTATACGATAGAATTACAATTATCAAGTAGCAACTTTAACTACTGGCAGACGAACTGACAGAATCGTAAGACAAGTGTTGTCGTCACGACAGTCAGAAAGAGAATCGACACTCTTGCCCAACGAGCCCGTCTACGTGCACCGCAACCGGTCGTTACGTCACACGGCGTTCGCGCCATTTTAAATCTACTTAGTACTACAGTAGTCAATTGACGATCTTGGATTTCTTGAATTATCACTGCTGTCCACGACATATAAAAAGAAATTAGCAATCACATCACTGTAAGATTGTTCATTCAGACTTGCTAAGCTTACGTTACGTATGTAGCCAACTCAAACCACTCTTCATTCTTTTCTCGCTACGCGCCGCTACGGCGTAGCACGGATTGCGTTTTGTACAGACGATTCGTAGCACCCTCTATGCCACTGGCTTTGCTATGAAGGACGCCTCTAGGATTCCATGTTTTGTCTTAATACGACGAGAAGAAGTAGGCTTTTACCTTTCAAGCAAGTTCTATTTATGCAAATCAGGTTAATTTAACATTGTTGCCTTCAGCAATATTCGGATTAATGAAAGTACTCGCATCTTACAAATATCCGGTTTATAAAGATGCTTTGAGGATATTTGGATATTATTGAATTGATCGAGATGAAATTTGGCTTATAAATAGACGAAGTTGTAGATTGAAAAGAATTGACAATATTTCAAATTTTCTACTCCTTCATTTTATGAGCTGGATAGAAAATAGGTGGAATTTTAAGCTACCCGTATTTTTTCTTTTTCGTTTTAACTCAATTTTTCAATTAAAAATAGCAGTTTGAAAAGTAGCTCATTCTAAAAGGGCGTATGTAGAAGATGACGTCACTTTCCCAACTAGAATCCAGAGCGACAATTACGATTTAAAAAAACTAGAATCCAGAGCGACAATTACGATTAAAAAAATAACTGTCAGGCGTTACAGCGTTGTCAACATAGGAAGTTCGGGAAGACAACGATGCTTTTGCTCCTCTTATTTGGGCTGGATTATATTTATCACTTGCCGATGTGTACTCCATCATCATAATTTCAACACGCGGCAGATTCGTGCTATCAGCCTGAGAAAAACCTTCTGATGTCTTCATTATATGAAAAAAATCGGTGTCCGGTAAAAGAATGCCAAGTTAATAATGTTTGAATGCGTTATCGGAGTCCAGTGGGAAAGTGCCAAGTCTTTTAAGGTCTTCGAAAACGTGCAAATGAACCAACGGTAAGAAAATTAAACTTCTAAAGCCGCTAAGCAGTTGTAACAATTTTCAAAACAAATAAACGTCAGACGGCAAGTATGTCAGAAAATGACAACCGGATACCATACACTTTTTAATCGTTTCAGCACTAAGGTCTCTCTCGATAATGCAGGGAAAATGACGTCACACTTCCGGTTCACACTAATTGACGATTTTTTCCAAAATGAATGGGAAAAAAAATCCAAAAATATTTTATTTGAGCATAAAATACAGTTTTACCCAAATGGTTTTCGAATTAAGATCTTTTGAAAATATGAAATGTTGTCAATTGTTATATCTCGGTTAAAGGTTCGATTGGGATCATAACGGGAATAACGCAGGCGAAGTTTAGTTTGAAATAGATTGTGCTGCGTATTTATGGACGACACTGTCGCAAATGAAAGATAATTAAATTAACATACATATCAGTACAACATATACTTAAGTTACCTACAGGTCAATACTGTACCTACAATACAATACGAGTACTCTTTATTACATAGTTTCATCAGAATACAGAATACAATAACAATATTATGAATATGAATTTCACCCTTTTCTAAATGTATGATTTAGTGTTTTTTGAATGCTTCCGTTCACGTTTAACTAACAAAATGTAAATCCAAGACACTAGTAAAATGTAAACCTGAATATAATGATCGAAAGAAAAATCTACGACATGATGTCACAAAGTCCTCTAGAAACTTTTTAATAAAACAAAGTGCCTCTTTAGGTTGAAACTTAGTTTGTTTTCGCTTAATTCGTAGCAGTATAGTTCGAAGCGCCGGTATTTTGGAGAAATTGCCCGTAGTGCGGCAAATTTTTACCCGCCTGAGGACTTTCTTGGAACGTGAGTCGAAGAACTAAGGCAAAGTGTACCGGTTACTTTACTCTAATGAACTTGTACTATGTTGGCTGGATTTTGGCATCTAGATGCGAGACAAAAACGTTTTATAAAAGACGCGACGTAATCATTCAAAGTAAAAGGAAAATCAAATTTTGTGTAGTATAAAAATGTTTTGCTTTTGTCTGGGCTGAAGCACTTAACTTGAATATAAAATTAATGTAGTCAGTTTTTCTATAGACTTGTCTCATATATTCTATAATATTTTACATTTAAGAAACATGTGGTAGAAAGTGATAACGACAAACATAGACCAAATTTTCATTATTAGTTAAATTATGTGGTCAAGTAAGCCTCACCCCTCAAATAGTGCTCGAATATCAAACTAATCCTCTTAAAAGATTTTCATATCAATTTTGGCAATCATCTGCAACGTTATCACTCAATGCAATTGCAAATAAGATGCTATCCAGTTTTAATGTTCCGATTTCCTCGTAATCCCATGTCCAACTATAGAGATTCTCGAATACTTAATACCATCACCGGCTCCCATGTGGATAACGGTCAGGAGATTCGAGAAATCTCTTTATCGAAGTCTATCAAGCCGTTCCACGGACAGAAACAGGTGTATTAACAGTGACTATCTATGAAACAAAGCCTTGGTTTGTTTTGTTATCCGGGCGTTACGGCAAGCGGCGGTTAATGACACGGAAAATTCCCGGGATCAACGTAAGCGCGGTTACCAAAACGCGGGATTATGCAGCGTAACATTATTACAGCTCAAACTGAACGACTTCTTGACGGCGCGGTATTATTTCGGACGAAATGTGTTCCGTTGTAATGTATAGTTATGAAATTCTTGGGAAAAAAAACATCACAAAAGGCGGCCTCGGCTTTTTGTGTAAAGCTTCGCCGCAGATTCGTTTACGTCTAATTTTGGTTTTGGAATATTTTGTTACGTAAATGTTTCTCGGAGCTGTTTCACGAGGCGAGTACAGAGTAGCTTGGTTTGCTAAATTTACGTAATTAAATAACACGTGTACGTAGAGCAATTTGATTCCTAGGCCACTGTAGAACTTTTTCGCAAAAAGTAAATTTTTAAAACAAAAAATAAAAACCGACTTCCAAAAACCTAAACTAAAAACCAAAAAATAATATGTTAATTACCCCAAAGAAATGGATAATCAACGATTCATATATACATATACAGATATTTATACTTTTTAACCTGTTATTTTTGAAGTTGGTGCCTGCCACGTAAACCTGGCTGTGTTGAGCTCCTTAGCTGGCACCGACTTCAAAAATAACAGGTTAAAAAGTATAAATATCTGTATATGTATATATGAATCGTTGATTATCCATTTCTTTGGGGTAATTAACATATTATTTTTTGGTTTTTAGTTTAGGTTTTTGGAAGTCGGTTTTTATTTTTTGTTTTAAAAATTTACTTTATTTTTAAATTTTTAGTGGCGCTGGAAAAATATTATTTTAACCAAATAGACTTAAGTCTATTAAGTCAAAAGAAAAAAAATCCAAATCGGTCTAGACGTTTTCAAGTAACCGAGGAACAAACCTACATAAAAATTGCTCTTTGTTTTGAAGTCGGTTAAGACTGGGAACTTATTTCTAATAAGAAATGCACGAGAAAGTAAGAAAAATACCGAAATCGCATATGTGTGCCTATGATATTTGAAGAGTTCCCTCGATTTCTCCAAGATCCCATCATCAGATCCTGATTTGGTTGCAATGGGTCCACCTCGGAGGTATACCCTTTTAAACAAAAAAAGAATTTTCCAAATAGGTTCAGCCGTCTTCAAGTAATCGGGGAAGAAACCTAGATACAAATTTACTCTTTGTTTTGAAGTCGGTTAACACTAAAAACTTGTTGCTAATAAGAGATGGACGAGAAATTACGAAAAATACCGAAATCGCTATATGTGTGCCTATAATATTTAAAGAGTTCCCTCGATTTCTCCAAGATTCCATCATCAGATCCTGACTTGGTTGCAATGGGACCACCTCGAAAGTCTACCCTTTCAAACAAAAAAGGAATTTTTTAAATCGGTCCAGCCGTCTTCAAGTAACCGGTGAACAAACACACAAAAAAAAAATAAAAAAAAAAATAAAAAACATACAGACGAATTGAGAACCGTCCTTCTTTTGGAAGTCGGTTAAAAAATTAAATTCATTTCGACGGCAGAAACGCTGCGTTAAGCATAGTTGCTTAAATGTGCACCTGCATTGGTTTTAGAATATTAATTGTAAACGGTCTCCTTCAACTAATGTCAAAAAAAATCATTACCAATAAACTTACTTAAAACTCGACGTGCTGAATTGTGACCTAGACAATGATCTAATCAGCATGTTACTAAGACAACATAGTTGAGAAACTCTTACTTAATCCAACTTTCAGCCGTCCTTCATTACCATTTAAAAGCGTAAGAAGAAGAAAGAAGATTTCAGCGTAGCGGAAATTTCATGTAAATTGGGTACGCAAAAAATACGTGACCCTTGCTTTCCTAAAATTTGGCAGCACTGAAATAGAATGCACAGCGATACTGTTATTGCTTGGACCTGCGTCGGTAAAAAAGAGAAGTTAATTTGTTGCAAACGTTTGTTATTTGCCTTTGCCTTTCCTCCAAAAAAGCCATTTCAAAGGATTCATTCCGATCATGAACGACATTTTTAGAATAAATTCTACTTTTCTTTGCTATAAACGTAAACACTCGTTTTCTACCTAAAATCTCCTGATTTTCCACATAAAATACTTTTGGCAAGTTATAAAAGCAGCGTCTAAAATTCCTCGTAAGTGAGGAGGTACCGGCTCGCCCGCCACTTGTGAAAGATTGATATTCGTTCGCTAATGCGCTGACAATTTTGAACTAAGTACCTACTTTGTATTACGAGTTAGAGAAAAATGAGGCGCAGTTGAAAATGATGGAACTAGGTCACACGTGAACGCTAAAGCTGAAAAATAAAATAAAACAAGGAACAGTTTAGTTTGTATAGGGAAAACTTAAGGATTTTACTTCATTTCACTGTCCAATCAATTCTGAATCGATGCCTAATAATACAACGGCTTTTCATATTTTTCTTCTCAATGATTTCACGCTTTTATTCTTAACACATTCTACACAAATTAACACTCTGTTAGCGAGTTGTTTATAATTAATTATTAATATCTAATTTTCGCACCTTCCTACTTTAACTGCGATATCATCATTTCAGCCATAGGACGTCCACTGCTGGACATAGGCCTCCCTCATAGATTTCCATTTAATTCGGTTGGAAGCAACCTGCATCCACCGTGAGCCAGCAGCCTTAACCAGATCATCTGTCCATCTTGTTGGTGGACGTCCGACGCTGCGCTTGCCGATTCGTGGTCTCCATTCGAGAACCTTTCGGCCCCATCGGCCATCTGTTCTACGTGCTATATGCCCTGCCCATTGCCACTTCAACAAGCTTATCCGTTTAGCTATGTCGGTGACCCTCGTTCTTCTACGTATCTCCTCATTTCTGATTCGATCCCGCAGAGAAACCCCGAGCATAGCCCTTTCCATAGCCCGTTGAGCGACTCTGAGCCTATTCATAAGGCCTATAGTGAAGCACCACGTCTCGGATCCATATGTAATCACTGGCAACACACACTGATTGTATACTTTCGTCTTAAGGCACTGAGGTATTTTGGACGAAAAGACGTTGCGGAGTTTCCCGAACGCTGCCCATCCGAGTTGGATTCGACGATTGACCTCCTTCTCGAAGTTGGACCTACCTAGTTGGACTGTCTGTCCTAGGTATACGTACGCGTCAACAACTTCAAGAGCCGAGTTCTCAACCATAACGGGAGTAGGCACGACATGGACATTGGACATAACTTTCGTCTTGTCCATATTCATTTTTAGGCCCACTCGTTGGGAGACTCGATTGAGGCCTTCGAGCATCGTGCTGAGTTCCTCCATCGACTTTGCCATGACCACGATATCATCGGCAAACCGAAGGTGAGTGATGTACTCGCCGTTGACATTGATGCCTAGTCCTTTCCATTCTAGCAGTTTGAAGGCGTCTTCCAAAGAGGCCGTAAACAGTTTCGGAGATATAACATCTCCCTGTCTTACGCCTCTTTTCAAGGGAATCGCCTCCGAATTCTGTTCCTGTACTCGGACCGACATAGTGGCGTTTTTGTACAAACACTTCAGCACTTCGATGTACCGATAGTCAATACGGCACCGCTGGAGAGCCTCAAGCACCGCCCATGTTTCAACCGAATCGAAGGCTTTCTCGTAGTCCACAAACGCTAAGCAGAGTGGCAAGTTGTACTCTTCGGTCTTCTGTATAACTTGCCGCAGCGTATGTATGTGGTCTACGGTACTGTAGCCTTTTCGGAACCCAGCTTGTTCGGGAGGCTGGAAGTCATCAAACCTGCGTTCGAGACGATTTGTAATGATCCTGGAGAACAGCTTATAAACATGGCTCAGAAGCGAGATGGGTCTGTAGTTCTTTAATAAGGTGTTATCACCTTTCTTAAAGAACAACACCACCACGCTCTTGTTCCATGCTTCCGGCGTTGTACCTTCGAGCAAGACGGAGTTAAAGAGCCTCTGAAGGACTTTAAGTACCGGTGATCCACCCGCTTTCAGAAGCTCAGATGTAATTCCGTCCTCACCCGGTGCCTTGTTGTTCCTAAGCTGTTTCAGGGTCATTCTAATCTCGTACAGGCTGATGTCCGGGATATCCTCGGTAAAGTGTCGGGTCAGTTTGGCTCTTGGGTCTTCAGCTGCACTGGAAACAGGTTTAGTGACCGAATTGTAGAGCTGTCCATAGAACTCTTCGACTTCCCTTAACACTTCCGCTTTTGTCGACGCTATACTACCATCATTCCTCTTCAGCTTTGTCATCTGGCTTTGCCCAATAGACGAGTCTTTTGCAAACACTTTGGAGCCTTTATTCCGCTCAATCGTATCTTTAATACGAGCAGTATTAAAAGTACGAATATCGTGTCGCAGGGATTTCCAAATTCGTCTATTGAGCTGCCTATGAGACTCAGCATCATCGGGAGACTGCAGTCTCAGCGAGCGTCGTTCAGCCATAAGGTCAAGGGTGCTTTTAGAAAGTTTCTGAGTTCTACTGATACGGCGGTTCTTAAAAAAACTGAGACCCAACCGTATGGACTGTTTCTATAAACCTGTTATTTATCTCGTCCACTGATGCGAGATTTTCCAGGCAATCAAAGCGATTTGAAAGCTCGAGTTGAAAGCTCTCGGGGTCTTCGATCTGAGCGCGAGTAGGTCGGAGCGTGGACTTCATCAAACGAGACCGTTCAAGTTTAACGTTCATATTCAATGTGCCTCTCACTATTCGGTGATCACTACCGGTTTTCACCCTGTGAATCACAGAGACGTCATTGAATATCCGTTTCTTGTCAGTCAAGATGAAGTCTATCTCGTTTCTCGTGAAACCGTCGGGGCTCATCCAGGTCCATTTTCTGTGCGGCGGCTTCTGAAAGAAAGAATTCATCATAAAGAGTCCTTCTTTCTCCAGAAAGTCGGCCAGCCTCTGTCCCCTGGGGTTCCGCTGCCCATAACCAAAGTTTCCCACTTTCAACTCATCATCGCTTCTCTTACCCAGCTTAGCATTGAAATCCCCCATAACAACATTGAAGTGAGTTTTAGAAGTGTGTATGGCTCTACTAATATCCTCATACATAGACTCTACTTCCTCATCTGGATGTGACGAAGTCGGCGCATAGACCTGAACGACCTTCAGCGAATACCTTTCCGATACTCTGAGTGTTAGGTATGCGACCCTACTCGACACACTATCGATGGCAATGATGTTGTTAACGAGGGATTTGTGGACGAGAAATCCGACACCACCTTGGGACTGTTGGTCGCCCTCCCGGTAGAAGAGCAGGTTACCAGATTTCAGGGTTATTGTGTCCTGTCCTTCCCTACGGACTTCAGATAGCCCCAAAATATCCCATCGTAACATGCTCAATTCCTCTTCCAGCGCAACAATCTTTTCATCTGTCCTCAAAGTGCGGATGTTGTGTGTTGCCAGGGCCAATTGTCGTCGTGAGGGCAATCTCTCGGAACCAGGTTGTCGTGCGTTGGTCGTTTGACAGTTCAAGACCCTCGCTCGGAGATTATCACCCCTGACCCTGGGGGCTCTTGGCCTACTGTCATCAGCCTCACCCCCAGTGTCGCCGGGCACTTGGGGACATGTTTTTGTTGTGTTTTTCATGAGGGGTATTGGACCATGACCCGCCACGCTGGTCCAGTGCGTGTTGGCGGGTGGGTCGTCAGAGCCTCGTTCGTTGGTCGGCAGGGCGTACCGCTTGCAGGAGAGGTTGACTTGGAGCCCGAAAGATGTAAATTGGGCTCCCTTACGCCCCCTGCGACTGCGACAAACTGCGATAATAAACTGCGATATAAGAACCTTTATTTTTATTTTTTATCGTTGGCTACTACACTCACGGACACTGATTCGAGTCATTTTCTATATAATTGTTCATAGAAAATCACCCGAATTCATTATCCGTAAGTGTAGTATATCCCCCATCATTGACCGTCAAAAAATAAATTTATTTGAACAGTTACATAGGAGCGATATCCTTTGCTATTACAAGTGTCGGGACTGTTTGAGGTCCCTATTAAAATATTGTTTCAATACGCGTAAACACACGCTGTCATGCGTACATCGCAAGTTGACAAACTGGCTCCCGGGGGTTGCAAATTGCTAAATATTACAGCAATAACGTTGTATTATGAGTTTGTTTGGCGACGGCTTCGGTAGCCAGCTGCGTATTGTGCCGTGTACAATCATACAGTTTTACAGCGGGCAATGCCGACGTGACTAGGGCTACAACGACTCACGAAACATCTTGTTACATTTGCGATTGTTTCGACCAACGATTCTATTGTAGTATTTCGTATATTTTGAATACAACTTTTTAATACGATTTACTACAGGTATTAAACATTTCTCTCGTAATTTTTGGGTATCAAGAGTCAAGATCTTGTTACAATTCTGCCGTCCTATGGCTAAAACCCGCCTAACCTTTATGCAGTTGTATATAGAGGTTAGCCGGATTTAAGATTTAGGTCGGCAGATTCTAGAAGGTTATGTTTTCTATTCCAGGTTTTAATAATATGAATACAATATTATTATTGCGGCTTTAATAAGCCGTAATTCCTAATGGAAATGGAACATTTATCTTGCTAAGCTTTTTAAGTCTCGGGGGTTTATAGTAGCTTAACAACTGAAGCGTATAATGTTATAAGCAAAATCCACTACGCTTTTCTATAAGGATTATCGACAAAATATATTCAAAACAGCATCATAAGCGCAATAAATGACGTTGAGATAAAAGGAAATTAAGTTTTATTCACTCACATAAGTTTGTATCATAAACCTTCTTTAATGCGTTCAAAAACAGCAAATTATAACCAACATAAAGATGAACTGTTCTGTTACAACAAATTTCTTATCAGTGAAAATGCTTTATCCACTTCATAATAACATCGCATTCGATGTAATTAAGACGTTAAAATTTCGAACATTTCTGAAAAACATAGTAATTTGATTGGACCTCAATTTTAATATCAGTCGAAATGACATTTTATTCGAAATGAAATGTCAATTGGGGATAATTTTGAGAAATCTCGTACGTCACTTGATATCGAATGAAATGATAGTTGAGGCCGACTCTAGTTTGTCTCTGAATAAAATAAAACTAAGGTAACGTACGTGAAAAATGTTTTCATTTACTGCAATTTGACAATTTTAAATTGTGGTTTTTCAACACATCATAAAAAGCTTATAATATATGTGTAGACAAAGCAGTGTAAGCATACATAATTATGCCTTAAATTACTCATGTGATCTTATTAAAACCAGACTCGTGTTTTAAGGCCTCACATCATGTATCAGTTGCATAAATTACTATTAAAGGATGGCACCTTCTTTAGAGTACATCATCTTCCTTACCTCATTTTACCTCATCAACTTCCTAATAAATACAAAGTAGGAAAAGAAAACGGATCACTTCAAAATTCAGCGATGATTGTTCCAGCTTTACACTTAAAATATTTGACACCTGAACACTGTTATCTACAAAATTCCAACCCTCAGTGGGTTGCAAGAGCAACTCAACTGCAATTAATAAAATTTTTGACCCAGTGGCCAACTAAACTAGGTTTTACAACAATAGGGATGACGACTGGGTTAAAACTATATAATTCTATTTAGTCCATCAGTTAAATCATGGAAAAATATGGGACACGTATTTTTTGGTTTATCAAAATATTAAAAATCGACAAAGTAAGTAGTATAAATAGTATAAGTCATCAAACTTCTGGAGTGGGGGCTTGAAACGTCACTCCTAGGTGAAAATTGTACCTAGGAGAGACGTCACTCGAAACTTGTAAGCACTCTATCCTCGTCATTTTTCGTTTGTCAAACAGAAGAAAAAATACGTGCACAATATTTTTGAATAATCTAACTGACGGACTAAACAGTTTTTTTTAGTCGTCAAGCCCATTAAGTACAAACGTAGCGTAGGGGCTATCCCAACCCCCCCGTTTGAAACTTTTAATCCTAGTCC
Source organism: Eudemis profundana (assembly GCA_947034925.1). NCBI lineage: Eukaryota > Metazoa > Arthropoda > Insecta > Lepidoptera > Tortricidae > Eudemis > Eudemis profundana. The sequence continues at coordinate 10,114,079 of OX344798.1, forward strand.
CGGTGGAAATCACGGCCTTATTTTATAAAAAATGCTATTGGAGTTTGAGGTCGATTCCTCAAAGTTGGCACGATTTTGTAAAGGAGTATGTACATATTTGGCAGCCATTGTTACCAGTTTTAGTTCGGGAGGCTTTTTAATGCAAAAAGAAGCATAGAGCTTTCTCTCTGTACCTTCATACTCTATTCTATATTAGAAAACGTTCAAAATAATACTCATAGCATGTTACATAAGCATTCATAAAGAAATGTTGACTTTGAGCAAAACAACACAAAGCAATCATTGCTCAACGAAATGTTTGTTTCCAAAATCGTAACCTCATTACGATTCTGTCAGCAATTTGAGGAAACAGTAATACATTTTACAATTCTCCTCGTCTTAAAATACCTTCCGAGTTAACCCAAGACTCGGAGAATGCGCAATCGCGGACGATTTTTGTTTGGGTGCCCATTTCACACTCTAATCACCGCTTCAAGTCAAGTGATTTCAGAAGTGAAAAGAGTAATTTCAACCAGTTCAGCCGAGTGCTTCTCATTCCCGGCTTTGCTTTGAAACTTGCTTGGAAAGATCACTCGTTAAGATTTTGAGAAGAATACTTCAATGCACTTTTGTTAGTCCAACTAATGAAAGAGGAAAAGGAATGTCATTTGAATGGATCAAATTAAAGGAAAAAGTTTTTTGTAACAATTTATTTTAGACTTCGGAAATGAAATTCCAATGAGACAATCATTTCATTAAAGGACACCCTTTCGAAATGGCACCCTTTGGAAATGGAGCTCGGAAAGACTCACTCGAATTTTAATTAGCAAATTTGAGATTCTATATATTGTGATAAAACAATTATAATGATTCTGTGCTGGTTGGACTGTTAAGAAGATGTTTTTTTACATCGGGAAGACAGTTAGGTAACTCTTTTATAGCCAAAAGCACTCAGGTAAATTGAATTCAAACATTGATAAGGACAAAGAAATCGATAAGTTTAAGTCTTAAACTTGGAAACGCTAAAATGTAATATCGGACGCTCGCAGTTCAGAGGACACCACGGTTTATGACGGCAATTACTAACCTTCATCTTGGAAATACGGAAGATTGGTTTCGCCCTTTATAGGTTTTCGGGAGTCACGGTTATTGCAAACGCATTACTTTTATTTCTTTATTGGATAGGAATTAAAGTCTACTTTCCTTTTCAGCGTTTACCATTGTCATCAACCGCGATGTTCGCAGATATTATATTACGACACGACCACCGTTTGTAATATTGGCATTACGATTTTCGCTTAGGATGTGGATATTACAATGCCGAAAATTCATAATACCTAAAGTTGAAATACCGATGGACAAAATACCGAAAGTACAATAAGCCGATTTTTGATATGCCGAAGCTCAAAATAACTATTTTCAAAAGATCGAAAGTTCAGAATCTCGAAATTTTATAATCCCGAAAGTTTATAATCCCGAAAGCTCAAAATGCCGAAAGTCAGCCAACCGAACTGCTCTAGCACTGCGGGATGCACAGCCCCTCCGCCCTGGTGTAAGAAAGCGCAGCGGGCGGGGCCTGCTCTCCCTCCGCGCCTCCGGGCTTTTATATACACTCTAGGGGTAGGGCAGACAGCTTCGGTTAAGTCACAGTCTTCGGGATTACAATTTTCGGGAGTATAGTTTTCGGGATTACAGTTTTCTGTATTTCATCCTTTCGGTCAAACGTTATTTCGAGATTTTAAATTTTCATTTAAATAAACGTTCGACATTTTAAGTTTAGGCCTTCCGACCATAGGCCTTATGAAATTCGGCATTTTGAACTTCGGTATTGTAATACGTAACCGGATAAAGGAGGTACATAATACATATATTATTTATCAAGCTCCTTCTTTTCCCTAGGATATGAGAAGGTAATATTGAGCTAAGTTCACCAATTTCAGTTGCTTATTACGTTTTAAAAAATTACAACATTCATATTTTCCGATTTCAAGATGTTTTTTTCTTGAAATCGCAACATGACGGATATTGCACAATTAGTTTAAACTTAAATGGATCGAAATACCTATATCGATACCTTTAGACTCAAAAGGCGTAAACGCCGTAGGTTCTCATAGCGTTTACGCCCTTTGAGTCTAAAGGTATCGATATATCAAAAGTATTTTTTCATCACACTTGCTCGAAAATTGTGTCATTACACGTAGGTTCTGCGGGCCGTAAATGGCCTATTACGCCCTAGGGCGTAATGGTTTTCTTTTAAAATTTGAAACGCTGGTTCTGTTTTAGTACTCTTATTTGTCATGTTCAAAGGAAACGCCAACTTACTTTTTTAACTTTTATCACTGAAATATTTATTTAAAGATAACTGTAATTGCAAATACATATAAACACATATTTCGGTAACATTAATTAAATGTTTAAATAATGTATTTCTTTATTTTGCAAATATAAAATCAACTAAAATGGCCGCTACCGCTATGGTTTCCGAACGTGACTTGACGTTCACATTGTCTATGGACATATGTGACAAATGTCACTGTCTGTTTTAATATTTTCTTGTCATACTGGGTCGAAAAGTAAGGTTATTTTATTAAGATTTCCTCACAAGTGTGATGAAAAACATTGTGTGTGCCTCGGGCGGTAAAGGAATTACAAACTCGTGTTATTAAAGCCCTCGGTTACACCTCGGGCTTATAACAAACACTCATTTGTAATTCCTTACTTACCGCCCTAGATACACAATGTACTATTATTCTGTCATCATCATCGTCGCCCCAGCGCTTTTTCCTATTTTTTTCGGGTTACGCTTATCAAACGGAAATAACCAGACCCACCAAATCTAGAATCACAGTCAGATCCTAGATTTGGCAGGTCTGGTTATTTCGTAGCTCTGTATTCGGTATAAAATGTAACTAGCGGTATTTTTAGCGAATTTGAATTTTGCAGAATCAAAAGGATCCATTACGTGAAAAGGCATTGCATGGCGCATAATGTCAAAGCTATGCAACAGAGCAAAGCCACAGGCTAAGCCGCGTCAATGCCGTCCTAATTTTAAGCAAGCGGGGATTGAGCAAGATATTCGCAGTAGTTAACAGAAATATTTATGTTGAATAAATAGTAAACCGCTTTGCAACTGGCTTGTTATTAGTTCCTTTAACTTCGCTTGAGGAATTGTTGGTAGAAAACGGTATGGAAATAAAGGATTTGTTTTATATTTATAGTTATGAATATCACTCGAATCAATTTATAGTAGTATGCAACTGATACATAATGAGAGACCTTTAAACACGAGTATGGTATTATGGAACGAGCTGAAAGCGAGAGGCTCTCTATGATGGGTTCAAAAACTGCAAATTAAAAATGTCAAATGGTGGTAAATGAAAACTCTTCAAGCATGTCACGCAACCGTAGTTATTTTTTAATTCAGAGACTAACTAGAGTCAGCGTCATTTATCATAACGTTCGATATCAAGTATCGTACGAGATTAGTCAAAATTGTTTGCTATTGACATTTCATTTCGAATAAAACGTCATTTCGACTGATATTAGAAATGAATTCAAATCAAATTACTTTGTTTTTCAAAGGTCATCGAAATGTTAATGGCATAATAATATCGAATTCCGTGTTATTATAAAGCAATAATAACATTTTCATAGATAAGAAATTTGTTCTAACAGAACAGTTTATCATTATGTTGGTTACAATTTGCCGTTTTTGAACGCATCGTAGAGAGTCCATGATATGTGTAGATAAAATTATTTAGAATTCTAATAAGATACTTCTAATTTAATTACATTCATTCTTTTTATGCTTCTCAGTAAGTAAGTAGTTACACTAGTTTAAGCAATGGTTTGTCTGTCCGTCACATTAAAAATTACATTAACATATATATTACAGTCACCGAGAAACCTTTGCTGACTTTTATACGTTTCTTTACAGGTTTATTAAACTAAACAATTGAAGATAAAATATTTATAGATTTTTACATGCTGTCGCATTATTTTTGGATCTTTTATTACACATTAACGCCCAATAAGTACTACCTTAACCAGTAAAATGTGTTTTTGAATACATCATTATGGAGTCAAAATTTTCCAACGATAGTCATTAATATGAACGCGTTTGTATCCCAAAGGGACCGTTTAATGGCTTTCATAAAAACCCGAGGAAAGATGTGGGTCAAACACTTAAATGTTAATTACTACTCCAGTGTTCAGCCCCTAGGGAATACCTATAATGTTTATCAATTGTTAGACATCAAATTTTTCTTAGATCACAATTTTCAGCCAGGCCTACCAGGCCTGCGGCAGATAGGTGCCCTTAAAACACATCCCATCAAAAACATTACATATAAAAAGATTCAAGTCTCGCAACGCAGTTCTTTTACAACAAAAAAGTTTTAAGATGTTGTGGTAAGAGAGGACAATAGAAAGATCTCTCTCCAGGCGGGTGTTGTGCCTGGGGACCGAAGTCCAATGATAGCTAGTCGGAAGTTGTATTTATGCAACCGACTTAAAGTAGAATATCGAATTCGAGATCAAAAATGTAAACAAGTGGGTTGCCACCATTAAAAAAATAAACGCTAGTGGTGGTAAGTCTAAAATCATTGAAATAATTATAAAAAATAAAATATTCACAGGTAAACACTGTTGTATGGATATTTAAAAATATGTTACTTAGTTATATAGCGAATTAATATTTTTTTATAACGTATTTGTGGTGTTTAAGTAAATTATATGGAGTTTAAATTTATACTACTGGTAATGGTAAGAAGTTTTAAACATTTGGTAAGTAATTAAAACAACAGTTTATTTTTAATATTATTATCAAATATTCGCGAGTCATTGATACATTTTTAAATTTCTTTCCATGTATAATTGTATTTCGTTGCATTTTGCTTTTTGTTTCTTGTTAAGTTTTCTATTTGTGCGTGTTGTTTAATGAGTATAATCTTTTTTAGACTAAACCTTTTTTACTTCACAATATACTCGCTAGTTGTAAAACGGCCGAATAAAAAGCACGTGAAAAAAAAACAAATGAGGGTGGTTGAAAATTTGTAGCAGATGCATGTGAGTTTTGATCTATCTAGTCTAGACTATAAATGTCCTAGTCTTCCACCCAATATCTGTTACTGAAAAGCATACGTGGTAAATAAAATTCATATATAAAACATGCATTAGATATAGGGAATGCAATTACCGGTAATTTACCGGTAATTTACCGGACTTTAGTATGAAAAGACGGTAAATTTTACCGGTAATTGCATTCCCTAATTAGATAGAAGAGATTTTATACCCCTGGAAGGTCACTTTGACATTGACAGTTGTTTGTTTACATTGTTGATCTCGAATTTGATATTCGACTTTAGAAAACTTCGATAACGCGTTGTAGAACAGTATCAGAATTGACAGGTGACAGGAGCGTCGCCACGATGATGTAATGGTAACCAAGTCAGTACCGGGGGGGTGTTCACAAAACTCGATTCCCATCGACTTCCCTATTATACCCGTGAAGGGAAGATTTTTTATTTGAGGAGTATAAAATGTTCCTCCACGGTTATTTTATTTTTTATTTATTACATTCCAATCCATTCTTTTTCCAATTTTAACTGCAAAACTAACTTTTTAATACACTTGCTCAAAAAGTGGTACTTTTTGTAGCTGTATATCGTGCGCAAAGTTCGATTTTGCGAACTAGTGCTTTTTATTTCCCATTTTTTTTAATTTACTGTTGTTCAAATACATACATCCAACTAATGGTCAAATACGTTCTTTGTTTTTATTACGTCAGTGGACATTGAATGAAAGTATACATTTGATACGTTTAAAATATTAAATCCACATATATAACGTTTGATTGTTTTTATTATAAACAATTAAACTGTTATCTAATATTAAAATAGTTTAAAAAGTATGCTTCTTGAGTATTACCAATGAGTAGTTTAGTCAGCGGTCTCGCATAATACTAGTATTATGCGAGACCCAAAAAATAAAAATTGTCACAGATAAGATAATATGGTGCAGGCTGTTCGAGTTTTATAAATGACAACTAGCTTTCCGGCACTAAAGATTACATTTTACTTGGAAATTAATGAGCTATTAAGTATTTAAATATTTATTGCTTTTTTCCATTTTTAAATGCAGTTAAATTATCTTAGAACGTTTGTCTGTTCCCAAAATAGTTTATTTTTATTTGGCTGAATGGTGACAAACGCTGCCACGTTGGAAAAAGTTCGCAATTAAAAGTAACACATTTTGTTTTATTCCCGCCATTTTCATTCATGATTGTAATTTTGTAATTATTAATTATCACGCATTAGTTTGATAACACTTTTGTGAAAAATGAGCGATTCAGACGATTTTGAAATAAATTCAACACCACGAGATATACTAGCAAAGGTGTCAACGGCAACTACTATTCATTATTTTACCAGAGAAGTCGAAGGAGGAATATCTGGCCGTCTATGAGCATTGACTGGAAACGAGAAAATCGAACGGCGTCATTCTCAGAAAATGTACTTATGGCCTACTTTCTTGAATTATCTAAGAAATATCAGGCATCTACAATGTGGTCAGGATACTCAACGTGACTCTTAATAAGTGTTCCAATTGAGTGCTCCATTTTTATGAGGCCAAAAAATAAACAAATTTGTCTCTTAATCATTCAATCATTTCATTTTCGTTGTAATTTTTCGCAAATGTATTAAAAAACGTCGTTTGATACACGTGCGGAAGTGTCATTTCCACTCGTCCCGAGTCTTGTCCCTCGCCTTACGGCTCGGGCCAAGACACCTCGGGACTCGTGAAAAATGACATACTTTCCGCACTTGTATCAAAAAGTACTATTGTAATCGCATATTATGTTTGTATAGGATTACAACTTATCTGTGCAGTTGTACCTGAAATTGCAATATTTTTAGGTTTTTTAGGACTTGATAGACTAAAAACTAACTATGTTTAAAATTTGGAGCCCGTAGGTCTGCTAGAAGTAACTTAGAATTATGATGATCATCAGTCAGTGAGTCAGTCAGTGACAAAACTAAGGAACTTTGACGTGCAATAGTTCTTAAACTACACGTTCAAATTGAATGATATTGAGAATAATAATTAAATCTTATCGTGCCCTATATATAATATCCCTGTTAAATTCAGGGTTCTAGCTTTAGCCAGTAGGTAAAAAATTACGGGAGGCTGAAAATGACCTGAATGGCTTCGAGAAAACGATGGTACAGCCATGGCTTTGTTTTGCTCGACTTGGCGTGGGCACTGCCGTGCCCCCAGATTAGAGTGCGACTACGATAACTTTGCAGAGCGGAATATGGCATTTCTAAGAAATTTCTAAGAAAATGTGACTTTTCAATGAAGGTGTTCATTGAAAAGTCACATTTTCTTAGAAATTTGACTTTTAAACGGAGGTGTTGCCATGTTCCGCTCTGCAAAGTTATCTTAGTCGCACTCTATGTTGTTTGCTAGCTAACCTAATAAATCAATCAACTGTGCCATTATTTGACTTTAAATACGTAGTTGTAACATTATTTTTAACAATACTATATCGGTAATATGAGCATCAAATCAACTTAAAAATCCTACTGAACAAAATCGACTCCAAATAACGTTATCGTATCCGACATTTAAGGTTAACTTTTGGAAAATAATATCATGAGGAGAGTCTATATAATTTCATCGTTTTAGCACCCTTCTTGGTTTAACTACGCCGTGCCCTGCGCGATATCAAGCCAATCTTAAAAAAGATCCTAAAATAAGTTTATCGTAAGATACGATTGGAGCGCCTCCCTTCTTTCAATATCTAAGTAATTTTATAAAATAACAAGGAAAATTGAGCACTCTTTATGCCGAGAAGCAAGAACAGAAAATGAATTTGACCTCTTATTTGAAGATCTATGAGCATCGTCATTTTGGAGACAAAAACCTTATCTAATTCAGTGCCTATGAATAAGTCATAGCTAAGATAATCGTTAATATTAAAGTAAATTTTAAAGTTGTGTGTCTTCTAAATACATACAGATCGAGCGTGTTTCAAGATTAATCCAAAGAGCAAAAAATAAGTCGCTATTGTAATTGGCTACGGTTTCCAGATTATCACCCATTAGAATACAACATAACTGGATTAAATCCAACAGCAATATTGCCTAAACTGAAGAAAAGAATTCCTTGATCTTAGCTTGACATTTCTTTATCCAACATGTAAACAGCCACTGAAAACACAGCGGTAAATATTGTGGTATATCAGACCCTTGCCTTGTTTAAATAAACCTTGAATCGGCAGCATTTTGAGCTCCAATTTGGAATTCATGCAAAACTCGGCCCTATCATTAACAGAAGTGTCTGAGTTCTGCCTCATTACTCCTACCTTACCTTTTTCACTAAGCCGTATTGGAAAAAGGACGTCTCCTAATAACATTTTTGAATAAACGTGTCCAGGGGAAAGTAATCCTTTCCTCTTTAGCTTTAGGAGTGAATTCGAATCAGCAAATTTTACGGTAACCCTGTGAAGGGTTGTTACTTTGTGTAAAGCTGACGTTGTCATAAACGATACTTAATGACGCATAACATTCAAAGTAAGTAAAGATCCCTACGTAAACGAAATATACCTAAATATATAAAGCGCTGTCTAGTTTTTCATAATTATAATAACTTTAGACTAAATTTAATATAAACTAACCTTCGAACTACTACCTCGTGGTACGCTGTTAAAATAATTAATCATTTATAAAAGCATCTAAAAGCAGTATTTTGAAACATTTTACCTTCCAACTGCTTCTTAAATTTTACCTAAAAGCTATTTTTATACCTACTTACAACGACTGAATGCAAACGAAGTCAGAATTAGGTATACAAAATAAAAACTGGATATACAGTTACAAATTAACGGACATAACTTGTCAGAACATGTTCTAGCAAGACTAATTCTACTATTAACTTACTAAGGTCCTTCCCCAGTTATATAATTCCAAAAATAATTCTATTGTTTATCAGATAAAGTCCATGTTTCAAATAACATACCCCGCGCAAGTCAAACAGACTGAATATAGCCCCGAAATTAGTCGGTGTTTCATTTCCGCTCTTTGATCCTGGCACACACAATATCGCCACAAATTCAGCAACTAAGGCCGGTAATGCAAGTATTCATGGGTGTATCTAGGTGTACGCACAATTTCCCAACGCCGCGGCCGTGTGCCGACGTGATCTGATTGCGAAGCGGACACTGTCTAGTCCCAAGATTGATAACGAAAATCCCAATAGCACCATCTCTTTTACTCTTTTGCTAACAAAGATTTGAGTGATAGTGACGGCACAGGTTCGTACTCTTGTAGCTGGTAACATATTAGAGGTTTGTCACCAGATTGGATCCCATCTGCGTCAGTATGGCAATTTTAAATAGTGCTTCCATACATTTCGGCAACGAATTGGTGTTGGTTAACTTTAAGATAAAGACATGTCTAAGACCTCAACGATGCAAACGTAGAAAAACTCCCAAAAATTTCGTTGTGGAAGATGACAGAACGATCCGCCAGAGCATGTAAAGTTCAGCGTCAGGTTTCCAAATTCATTTGGAAATTCTTGGAGTCGTCTGACAAAACTTCTAAGAAATTTGTCCCAGGTATGAAATCTGATTTGATTAAGCAAATATTCCACATATATAAGAATCTCGTCTCGTGATATTCTCAACGTAATTTAAAGGTGTTTGCTTACCGAGATTTCGAATTAAACGATAAAAATCTTGTCTTACGTAATCAAACATTCAGACTTTCAATCGCTAATTTCTGTGACCTTCGATAAAAGCAAATGCAAGTTGGATGGAAGAGATCGTTCTTTAGCGATAGGGTCGTCTATTGTTTAATTATATTTTATAAGTTTCTATTATACTATATTGTACTTACTTGTAGACAATGATCAATTAATTAATATTCGAAATTACCCGTCGAAAAATTAACGTCAGCCAAAAATAAACGTATTCAGCACGAAGCTAACTTCCCTTAACCCATGCCGGCAGAATATTTTTTCTGCTGACAAAAACGTCAATATTTATGTGCGGTTAGATTTATTTACAATTAAATTACCCTTTTATTCTGTGCAATCATCTGGTGGCAACTCACAACATTTTTTTTAGGAAGGAAATAAAAATCTTTTGTAAGAGTTTTTGACATGTCTACACTCTACAGCAGCGGTCGGCAACCTGCGGCCCGCGGGCCGCATGTGGTGCGTGAACCGCTCACTTGCGGCCCTATATTCCGGTCTGTATTGTGGTCGCTATATTCCGAATAGTATAAAATCACAAATTATTGACAAAATGCGGCCCGCGTCAATTTCCTTAACCTTATGTGGGCTTTGGCTTCTAAGCGGTTGCCGACCGCTACTCTACAGCCACAAGATAACTTTTTGTCTTATAATTTTCTGGTATTTGAGGTATGTACTGAACATGTCACATTCAATCATTTGAACTATTAGATAGTTTTATAGCTTTTATCTACACGGATATATCATATCGACGGTGGAAAGAAAAACCTTTTAAACGACATTTTGGCCAAAATTAAGTTATATGCAGGGTGGAAAAAATCTATGGGCCCTGGAACTACCTTAAATCCTTTAGTTAGCTCATTTTACTGAAAGGAAACATTGCCTTATTTTTAAAAAGAAACAAAACTGCACTATAAGTTTTTTTTTAAATTCGCTTGTCTCAACCGGGAATCGAAACAGCTAAAAATTCAAAAAATAATTTTTCACTATCTTATTCTACTAATCGATAGGACTATTGGCCAGGATAAAACCTTGCTAATAAACATTTGGTCTTACAAGTGAAAAAGATCGTGAAATCTATCATTAATTTTATTTTACCATCAATCCCAATACAAAGAGAATTTGAAAAAATCCTTGCAGGCAGTTTGGTTTCTTTTTAAAAATAAAACAATGTTTCCTTTAAGTATAATGAGTTCACTAAAAGATTTAAGGTAATTTCCCTCCAGGGCCCATAGCATTTTTCCATCCTGTATATCAATTTCATAATTACTGACACATATTTCCATTTCACGCGCCTTCACCCTAAACCGCCTGTCAAGGATAATATTATTTTATATCATATCAAATTGTCTCGCTTAGAGCATTACAGGCCAACGTTCATATCTTAAGGAACCTTATTTTAATCGCGAGATTCAGCTCCATTAAGGCAACAGGCTTAACGTAATCTGCTAATAAGGGGACTAAGCGTTCAAGCGACCGGGGAAGATTCATTTAATGAAGATTATAAACTTCGACGTTCCTAGGTTAATTTCTGTCACAGATTCTGGTTTAAGTTGGGAGTAAAGTGTGCCTAATGGATCATATAAAATTAGAAGTTTCTTAACCCGCACAAATGTTGCTAAGAAACTTAGTCAAGTTTTAACTGGGCATTTAAATTTATCTAGTTATAATTTGTAATATTATACAATTCTGATCATCATGATCATCACCCCTAGCCACAGGCCCCGTGCGGATTGGGGATTTCGCATACACCTTTGAATTTCTCGGCGCATGTATGCAGGAAAAGCTAATGGTATATCAAATCATATTTCGTACGTCATTTCCGAAAAACTCATTGGTTTGAGCCAGGATTCGAATACACGACCTACGCTTGAAAGCCGTATGTCTGAACCGCTCGGCTAGTCGACTACCATAGCTTCTACAACTCTAATGCAACAGTAGGTATATAGTCTGGATTTGGAGTTACATGATAGAATTTTGCAATAATAGTTTTTTGCTTGCCTTCTCCTACAAGCTGCACAGAGCAGAGAAGACTGGCGCAGCTTAGTGTCGAAGGCAAAGAGTTCACTTTGGGCCGCCGAGCCAGCGTAGTAAGTAGGTATTTTTGCGAGTCCAAACTTTAAGTTAGGGGTCTGAAACCCGCGGAAGTCTCATCGGCGGCCCGCCAACAGCTTAGCCAGTTTTGTTATCATTGTTTAATAATAAAATTGTTTATGTAGAACCAAAATTAAATAGTCAATCATTAATAAACTCAGTAATATTATACCTAATTAATTGATTAATAGACTTTTTGTATAATAGTAGAATGTGGACCAATTTAAAGCTAATCAAGAAATATCGTTATAAATAACTATGATGCGGACCGCCATGCCAAAAAAAAATTCTTGGCCCTTGATTTGGAAAGGGCTGAAGACCCAGGGGTTGAAGTGGTTCAAATTCTTACGCATGATTTTCTAAATAAACAGTGTCTATGGAAATTTTAAATCACATTATCAAGATTTGTTTAGAATCATGGCTCCAACACGGAAAGTCGTATTTTCAACTTAAGAATAATATTTCAGTACTCTAAAATTATTTTAGCGCTAACTTTAACCACCTTGCATCAAGGAAAGTATGTTAGCTTAATTTTATTATATTTCTTAAATTTTAAGTCAAAAGAGCGCACGACATTTTATCTCTTTAGCATATCTTATCTTATTATGCTAGCATTACCATATCTTTATCATTATGCACGGGATTGTAAACAGCCTGGAGCAACTTGGCATTTGATTACATGAAAAAGTTATATCATAATAACTTTTATATCGCGGGATGAAGAAAACTCCAGCGAAATCGCCCTCGCCGAGGCATAATGAGTTAAATTTTCCAATTCGGTTTGAAGTTTCTAGAAAGTATCCAATCTAATTGCTAACTCGTCAACTTTTATGCCCGTTACAGAACAAAAACGGATTACATCCCAAGCATATTTTTTATTACGTAAGATGATCAATATACTAAGGTTTTTGTCTAAATCAAACTGTACTAAGACACACAACAAATGTAATAAAAAAACAATTGAAGGAACCTAAAGATTAATAGTACCGAGGGTACTAAGAAGGGGATTACTAAAGAGAGTCTATTAGGAGCCCAACGCCGTAGGCGGAGGGCTTTTAATGACTCGAGTTTATAATCCCCTTACTGTCCGTGATACACACAATGTTTTTCGTCACATTTGCGACGAAAAAAGCCACCGTCGTAAATATATTTAATAGTACATTGTGCACCGAGGGTAGTAAGAAGGGGATTACTAACGAGAGTCTATTAGAAGCCCGACGCTGTAGGCGGAGGGCTTTTAATGACTTTGTTTGTAATCGTTGTTTGTAATCCTCTTACTGCCCGTGATACACACGATGTTTTTCATCACATTTGCGAGGAAATAATAAATAAAACAAAAATTAAACTATTTATTGTCAACTTCTTAATATAGTTTTATTCCACAGATAATGCTACAAACTGCGTTTAGTTTTCAAACTTTACAGGCGATGCCGCCAGATTGTACCGAATTTCAAAATAAAATTTTAAACTAAATTAATTTAATTGCATTAAAATAATTGCAAAAAATAGTAAAATATACCAAAATAATAGTAAAATATACCATATACGTTTTATATACACTAAAATTGCTTTTGTAGCCATGTTTCGAAGATTCAAAATAAGCCTTGGCTGATTTGAAACCTCCTTAGTCTGAAATGATGTACGACTTTTAAAACAAATGCATACAGTTTTTCCTCCCGTGGGAGTTATAGATATTTGTAACCCACGGGAGGTAAATCGGCTCGAGTTGGTCTATAAGCGTGCGTGTTATAAAGAGTGTTATAACACGCGGACTTATCAGACCAGCTCGAGCCGATTTATCTCCCGTGGGTCATAAAAATCTATAACTCCCACGCGAAGAAAAACTGTATGAAAATCTATAACTCCCTCGGGAGTTATGAGTTTAGTTTTAAAATATAGAAAGTACCCGTACGTTATTTCAGACTAAGGAGGTTTCAAATCAGCCAAGGCTTATTTCCCATCTTCAAAACTTGGCTACAAAAACAAATTTTAGTGTACAACGTGTTGCCTGTACTAGGAGCAAATAATTAAAACGTAGATTGTACTCCTCAAACTGAATAACATTTGTTCAGCGACATTTAAAAATAACTTCTGTTTTAATTTTTATACACTTTAAACTTAAAGTTTATTTGAAACCGCTATGTATTGCGATGTTTTTTATGTTTGTAGCGTGACAAGCGACGTCACTTAGACTGATGTTAACGTATATTGAAATGAAAAAGATAAAATCTAAAGATAACATAATTTTTAAAAGTTGTTGAACGAAAGTTTTATTGTTAGATGAGTAAAATCTACGTTTTAATTATTTGCTCCTGGCTGGCTGCTTTGCACCCGGTATATAAAACTTATATGGTATATTTTACTATTATTTCAGTAACTTTTGCAATTATTTTAATGCAATTTAATTAATTTAGTTAAAAAAATATTTCGAAAATCGATACAATCTGGCGGTATTGCCTATCAAGTTTGAAACTAAACGCAGTTCTTAGCATTATCAGTGGAAGACTATATTGAAAAAGTTGACAGTAAATAATTAGATTTTTGCTTTTTTTATTTTTTTCCTCGCAAATGTGATGAAAAACATTGGGTGTATCACAGGCAGTAAGGGGATTACAAACTCGAGTCATTAAAAGCTCTCCGTCTACGGCGTCGGGCTCCTAATAGACTCTCGTTAGTAATCCCCTTCTTACTACCCTCGGTGCCCAATGTACTATTGTTTTCTTTATCGTGTAGGACTTTGTTATACAGTAATATATTATCACGGTATATTAATTTAATATACATTACAGCTCCGTGTGTAACGCGCTTAAGACTTACTTACGTTACGTTACGTATCTACTATACGTTATACGTGTGTTTTAGTAGTAAAATTTGACGCAATTAGAGATGGGTCGTTCCCGGAAATAATCGTATTTCCCGAAAATCCCTATTCAACTTGGGAATATTCCCGAACAGTATGTAATAGATACCTCCGATGAAACTCATGCAGCCAAGCTTGTTGCGACCAAGATTCAAAATTATTGGTTACCTACCAAAGGACGCCCGCAAATAAGTTATACATGTCTCTTTTTTTGCTACGCCGTAGTCGGGTGAAATGTATTCTAGGTATATTTTAAATGGGTAATGATCGACTTGTACACCAAATTTCATCAAAATCGGTCCGCTAGTTTTAGGATGATGTTGGCACAAACAAACAGCCAAAGAATTCAAAATCTGCTATTTATTTGTTATTTATTTTGAGACTCCCTACTTTCTCGGTGGAATTTTTTCGTTGCTACATTTTATTATGTTATTGATAGCTATATAAGATAATTAATGTTAATAAGCGGATCAGGTACAGGTCGATTCACAAGAGCTGGCACGAATGGATTGAACGAAAGTAATGTCACTTATCACTGTTGAGTGACGTTTTTATACAGAAGGCTCCAAATATTTTGTAAACAAGTACATAACACTTCTTCATCATTCAAGAAAAAAAATACACATAAGCCGCACATTATTAAGACTAAGTGTACCTAACAGATAATTATTGCAGAAAGGTAAATTTGACGGTTCGCTACAAATATTTTACTATCATAGAGTTTTTATTTAATTTATACACTGTTTTCACACTGACGTCGCAATATACGAAATCATGGCGAAAATATGCGAAACTCATACGAAATTTAGATGTTTCACTTCCGCGTTTTCCGCGCTTCACGGCGTGAGTGTGCAAACAAGGTTGCGATTGTGTAGGTAGGGATTTTTTTTTGTTCATAAAATGCACAATTTAGACTGGGTTAAGAAGTTATGAGACGAGATTGTCTAAAAACACGATTATCGCTCATATCATGAGTTTTTATTCATTTTGTGATGCACCCATAAACATTATCATTCACTCATTCAATCCATTCGTGCCAGCACTTGTGAATCAACCTGTAAGTAATCAAAGATTTACGTAAATACTTTCATTAATCAAATCATTCTGTGATAAAACCGCGATATATTATCATTATTTTGTCTAAATCAATTCGCCAATTGAATTTAAAGTGATAACACTTTGTCGGTAACATGTTATCATACTGACCTTGTGGCTACGTATTAAATATAAATACGCCGAATTATTATAAACAAATTAACATGTAGCACTTTTTCTACAGGTGTAAGTAGTGACCCGGAAGTCAGTCGGGTTGGGTCATAAGGACCCGCGATGATTTCAGACACAGGTATGTTTTTAAGTAAACGTGTTACGCTGTTGCACTTCTCAGTAGCTGCAGTTAATATCCGGACTATCTTTATTTTGACTGCATGTTTAGTCGGTGTGCGCCTACACAAGAAGTTAGAAGTGGTTAAACGACAAAAAGGTAAATATGATCCAACTATACCTACGTTCGGCGTACCTTTTTTGTGCCAATCATGTTTATTTGATCATTATGTATTTCATGTATGTACGTACCCACGTTACTTTCATTGAATTATTATAATTTCTATTATGTTTCATGTCACACATCGCAAATATTGAAAACTCTAACTAAAGTATTGATTATTAATTGACAAAAACACAGAAGCCATATTTTTGTCCTAAAATATTGTAGTTTATTGTAAATAAATAACATGTATAAAATATATGTGTATTTTTAACAGTTTTTGACCAAAATATAATTCATTGATAAGTAATTATCTTGTCTCAATTGAAAATCCTTCAATTTTCATGAAACTCTTGACACCAGATAGATTTCAAAATCCGGGTCGTCTTGATCTTGCTCTATCTATAGTGATACAGCTGTTGTATCCTTTTTCTACCTTACAGACGCCGGGTTAATAGTAAAATTATATGGTTTTATTCTTACGAGCGTTATTTATGGCTTCACCGTGGACTCAAATGTCATTTATGCCACACTTGGCCATAAAGTGCCTTTTTCCGCACGCTACGCGCACGGAAAAAGCCGCTTTCTGACCAAATGTACTTTCCGCACGCTACGCGTACGGAAAAAGCCGCTTTCTAGCCAAGTGTAGACATAAAATGTACACAACACGGGAGGTAATAAAGAAAGCCCTCGATCGCATATTTACGTCCCTCGATTGCAGCTCGGGCTGCAAACACCTGCGGTCTCGGCCTTTCTTTGTATTCACCCTAGTTGAGTAATGTACTATTGCGGGCTATTCTGTAGGAGCATTCTCCATGGCCAATATGGCCATCGACCAGAAAGTCGGACACGTGACGCCATTCATTTCATACTTCTAACAAAGTTAGGGAGTGTTTTTTTAGCATGTTAATATATTATTACTTTGATTTCAAATTGATGGTATATTTTAAAAATTTCTGTATGTTTTTAAAGAAGCTGCCATAGCTGTCACGTCCCCGACAAAGTTGACATTCTGGTGTAATGCCCCTGTAGAAGTAAAACCGTTCACAAGTCAAATTAAATTTGTATAGCTTTGCTTCAAAAAATTATTATCACGAACGTTGCAAGAAAATTAGAATTACTCATACAATAAACGGATAGTATTGCGTGTAGAGTAATTCATTTGGATCACAATCGTAAATTATCGTACAAGACAGACAATGATTAATTTCTAGATTGAACATAGTTGCTCCTCTCTAGACTCAACGGCCAGGTTGCAAGATGTAGTGAATTACGAATACGAGTATCATACGAGATAAAGAGAACTCGGAAACAATGGCTATTTATGATTTCTGTAATCAAATCGGCTCGTCATGAGTATCAGAAAACAATAAGATGATGAAATCATTCCACACGTAAGCTAAACGTAGGTGTGACGTAAACATTGCCCAAATTTGTGAGAACATGTCTAGTGACAAAAATAGAGAGTACCGTAACTTCGGAAATTCGCGTATCATAATGGAATAACATTAGTTTATATTTTTCTTATCAAACGTGACATTTTTCTCTCTTGGGCTAACTTTACTGTTTTGCCATTTTATTGTTTTGGGAATAGACAGTTAAAGAATTTAATATTTTGGTTAAGAAGTGTCTAGGTGAAGTAACCTACAACTAGTTACAAACAAAAACAAATGGCATTGGGTGTCTACTGGAAGTCTGTCAATGGGGACAATATTTTAGGAAGTATTTATCTGCCTACAGAAATAGAGTCTGTGCGGAAAGAGAATAGGATTTAGATTTGGGGGCGTTGTAATGCTTTTCTACCGTATTTGCCATACTGGTCAGATTAGGTCCGTTTTTCGCCACGCCTATTCTCTTTCCGCACAGACTCTACTTACGTAACTACTTCATACGTAAATACTTAAAAATATTTAGGCGTAAAGTTTAATTGACGAACTAAACAGTGATTTTTAGGGTTCCGTACCTCAAAAGGAAAAACTGAACCCTTATAAGATCACTTTGTTATCCGTCTGTCCGTCCGTCTGTCTTTCCGTCTGTCAAGACCCTTTATCTCAGAAACGCGTGGAGGTATCGAGTTGAAATTTAAACCATATATGCAGCAGGTTTACGGTCTCCTGAAGCTGTGAAAAAACTAACTTGACGTAAAAAAAACATATGACCGTTTTTGCCGCAAAAAACGTACATTTCCCTCAAGGAAACCAAAATTGATAGGCACTTTCCGTTGACCTAGTTTGACAAGTATAGGGAAAAATCTAAAAACTATACGTTTGTAAATATTTGTCTTTATTTAAAGTACGGAACGTGAACGGTGAGCGAGTCCGACTCGCACGGGTTTTTTTACTACTACGAATGTCAATCTGTAAAACCATGTAGCGCGCCTGCGTTTATCGCCGACATAAAAGCATCCGTCTCTTTTCAGCACGTGTATTCAGAGATGGAACGAAACTGTGAAACCACAGAGCGCTAAAGTACAGTGTCATAACATAAACATTTGCACACTTTAGTACCTTGCCAATTTAACTTCAGTTATAATTTCGTACGGTGGCTCGCTGATACAACATGGCACTGGAGGAGAGGTTTTATGATGCTAACTATACATTTAAACTTTCTTCCATGAGGGAAAATTTAATTCACGAAAATAATTTCGACGTGAATGGTAGAATAATACAGTACGGTCAAAGTAATAAAGTTAGGTATTTACGTGCATGTACACTTCTTTATTAAGCAGAGTGCTTTACTTTCATAAAATGATTGGAATTTATTAGTTTACTCCTGATTTTTTTATAACACTCAGCGTAATGTCAATTCATCTTTAGAGAGGTTACAATCCAAATAATAAAGAATTATCTGTGATTTTATATAAACTGTTAACCGAATATGTACATGATACAGTTTATACACCGTGCCTCCGAATAACCCGAAAAATTTTAACCACGTATTCCTGATGGTATTACAAGTAAATAACGTTATATCAACATAGGTCAAATTTTGTCATTTTACATTAATAGTCTTATGGTACAAAATAAATTAGTAAATTGAGCCCCTCCTTATAAACATGTCCTTAACTCCCTAGGTGCTTGAGGAAAAGATATCAAAAAGGAAAAAAAAGCTAAAATGGAAACAAAAGGTAAATTTTTTGGACTCGTAGTCACTTACCATCAAATACTGCGAAGGTTAATTGCTGTTTCGTTAAAAGATTTAATAAAAAATGTAAAAGTATCTTAGTCACATTTATTAGGGCTTGTTACACACTTGGGAGTATTAATTTAAAAAATAATGAATATCTCGCAAAGTAACCGTTTTTCTACTATACATCATATAACTTTTTTTACTCCTAATAGTTGTTAGAATCTATAGCAGTGGCGTGGCGTTCATAGAACCTGATTCCCACCGGCTTGCCTATTTTAAAGCATATGGCCGGAGTATCTACTGCTCCTAAAGAAAAAGTAATCCAAATCTGGCCCGGCTTTACTAAGAATATATTTGACGCCACGCCACTGATCTATAGTTACAGTTTTTCGGGTTACTCGGGGGCACGGTGTATAGCCGACCCATTTACTGCTGGCGCCATAGCGTCGCGCCACGTCATCCGGCGTCAATGGAAGCCAACAAATGGCAATCAGCGGACCTCATGCAATCATATTTATAAACTATTAAGAGGAAATCATTCGCTTCATTGCAATAACTACGCCCTTAGACTTTGATGGACAGGTTGATTTTGCTTTGGTTGTCCTTAGTCATTAGTATATCCATGTGTGATTCCTCATTATCACGTTTCAGCCCAATGCTAAGTGAAGACACTTTCACATAATTTTGCAGGGTCCTGTGCTGATCAGATCCACACTACTTCTGTTGACTTCCAGATATCATACCTTTGACCATGAGTAATTCGCTGATTATAATCATTAGGTAATCAATTTAACCTTTCATATGCTGAAACGGCTCGCAAACCTGTACTCGTCATATACCTTGCACCGAACTTTCGGTTTCAGTTTCGGCCTAGTTTCGGTACAAAATGGGTTTCCGCTTAGTTTAGGTTCCGGCTGCCATCCAGCCGAAACTACACAAATAAATAATTTGAAATAAGAAGTGATAATATGTTATACTTATTAATCAATATAGATATCAGATATAGATAGATAGACTTAACGATTAATATACTACTAAACTGAACCATAAGCTGAAATTCGGTTTCGATTAACCTAAAAACTAGTGTCGGTCGGACACTACCTATATCGGTACCTATGCCTATAGTATGCCGGTGAGCGAAACGGCGAAAAAGAGGTATAGTGGTATAATTCGAAACGAACAAGCGCGTAGGTAAATTTTCACCAAACACTGGTGGCGGCCGTGGTAACGGCGATCGGCAGCGACGCAACTGCGCCTGCCCCGCTGATCCGTAAAATTGTGATTATTAATTAAATTATATGAATAAAAGTGCTTTTACTGCAATGTGTAGTTGATTTTATTATAAACTAACTGAATCTCATCGGACTTATTGACAGTGTTTGAAGACCCGTCCCGAAAGTACCGAAAATACCGGGAATATCGGTTTTATTATCGGCCAGTACCGCAAATCCCGGTACTCCAGAACGGTACCGGTACTGCATACCCTAATCATGACCCATTATAGAGCACTGAACTGTGAAGGTGTTAATACAATGAAACAAAAACTAAATAACAAACTTGACCCTGGAGTTAAGAGCGATCCTTTATTGCAAAAAATCCAGATGTAGGTTATCAGATTATTAAAACAGATAGTTTATCAATCACTAGATAAGTGTTATCAAAATTCGTATCTTATCGTATATTCGTATCGTACGATATTATATTTACGTGTACTTGAATCATCTTTGGCAAAGGTTACGTTTTCTTTTATATGCGTGAGTGTTTTGTTTACTCTGCTCGTATTTCAAAGAATGTACACGTAGGTACATATCTATAAATACTGCTACCATACCTACCTATAAAAGGAGTTCTAAATTTCAAATGTCAAACATTGAAGACATTTTGATGATAGTAAAAGGACTGAATCGTTTTTTTAGATCTCTTCGAAATTTACAGTAAGACGAAACTTAAGCTATGTTTAAATACCGTCTAACCTGTCAGTTGGCAACGAAATATATACGGTTTGACACTACTAGTTGTGTTGTTCAGTTTTGTAACGACCTTTTAAATGAATGCCCCTGTGGTAGCCCTTATACGTCCTGTAGAGTTAGTTATTCATAAGTTTTCCGGGGTACATATCAGAATGTCTAAAATTAAAAAAAAACTAACGTTAAAAAACCTACGTTTAAAATCCCTGAAATCGAAATACCTAATGTTTTAAATACCTAAGCAGCTAACACCTACCTAAGAATTACCTAATTTTAAAATACTGATTGGACTAATTACCTAAGTTTAAAATACCTATTGGACTAAATATCTAATGTTTAACATATCAACAGTTATTACACCTAAGTTTGATATACCAACATTTGAAATACCAAATGGTCAAAATACCTAAAATGATACACTGCGAGGTATTTGTATGAAGTAGTAGATCAGGTTCCGCGAGCGTAAAAGAGGGTAGATTGCAGAACGATTAGATATTCATTGATACGTGAAAAATTGCGGAAAATGACTGAACACCGTATTAATGTATTTAAAAGTCAAAAAGCTTTATGAATCTATCCCGAAAGTCAGACAACCGAACTGCTCCGGCGCTGCGAGATGCGCAGACCCTCCGCCCTGGCGTAAGAAAGTGCGGCACCTACGCTCGCCTTCGCAGCTTCGGCTCACTTGGTGCCCGCACTTTCTTACGGCGGGCGGGGACTGCCCTCCCTCCGCGCCTCCGGGCTTTTATATACACTCTAGGGGTAGGGCAGACAAGACCACGTGGAGTCGGGGTTGGCAGCTTCGGTTAAGTCACAGTTTACGGGATAACAGTCTTCGGCATTACAATTTTCGGGATTATAGTCTTCGGGATTAAAGTTTTCGGGATTACAGTATTCGGGATTTCATCCTTTCAGTCAAACGTTATTTCGGGATTTTAAGGTTTCGGTCAAATAAACATTCGATATTTTAATTTTCGGCCTTCCGTCCTTAGGCATTATGAATTAGGTATTTTGAACTTCGGTATTCTGATATGTACCCGTTTGCTGATGATCAGTGAATTAGTATAGTAATAACCGTTCGTAATCAAGTCATACCGCTGTCAAAGTATAAAGACAAGCAAGTAGCCGTTTAGCACGCGACACATATTTACACAGACGCACGATCGTGCGATCCACACTGAAGCATTATTGCGCATTCTTAAATCTTTGCTTTGCTCCACATTCAAGCGCGCGATGTACCTTTTGTAGGAAGAAAAATTACTGCAGTATACTGTGGCGCTGTGGTCCGTTAAAGTCATAACCACATTTTTACTAAAAAAAACCCGACCGCGGTGCACTTTGAAACTGCATAAAATCCGCCATTTTGTTTATTTTAACGAACTTCATACCCAGTGACACTCGCACCATCAAGACGAATCTAATGATGTATCATTTATCAAAATCGGATGTGCCGTTGAGTAGTTACGAGCGGACGGACAGGAACGGACATACATACATACAGGTCAAACACATAACCCTCCTTTGGGCTTCGCCGCAGTCGGGTAAAAACGTCGAGCGAACCCATTTGACCCGTAATTACTAACTGTTATTGCTGGTTCACAGGCAAATTGAATTAGGGACGAGATTTTTGAAGTTGTGAGGAATTACCCTAGGTACTGCTTCTTTCTGGAGATACAATACATACATGATGCCACGACACAGATTATAACATAACTGGTATAATGCCTTCAAAAAGAAGGCATTGGCATGGGGCTGCCAATGTATGAATCATTTGGGTAAATAAATTCCTTTAATTTATGCTAATTTTCTCATGACAATGCCTTAAATATTTTAAAGCAAATCGTTACTTTTTCGACATTTTTATGAATTTTAAAAACAATTTCATTTCCGCCCCCAAAAGTTCCGAGCAAAACTTTTGATTTGTATCATTGTCCTTTGAGGCCCAGTTTGGAACAGCATAAAAAATATATTTAACTTTAACATTTGAGCATGTTTCTTTGATGTTGAACACCCCCCTAGGTGGCGGCAATCATTTCCCATCACACGGGTCGTAAGCTTGTCTCCCATCGCTATATTATATTAAAAGTAAAAGCTTTTAACATTCTCCCTTTGTCACGGAATTGATATTTTCAATATTTTTTTAATGACCCATTTTGTGCATAGTCTCGTATTTTAATCGAATCGTGTATTTTAACGTAAAAATAACGTACAAATATCTTTTGTCATTAATTTGATCTATTTCCGCTACGTTTTTCAGTGATGTTTATACTGAAAATAAAAAAATCGCTACTGTCCCCGCAAAAGCTGCGGTCTGACGTTTGTTTTTTGCTTTGAAATACAACCGGCGAGCCAACTCTTGGCCTTTGGAAAAGCTTTTTAACCCCACTTTTTTAACTATCAGGGACGCACAATTGTTATCCCAAATCCTTAATGACTCTTATGGCGTTGTTAGATACACTGGATTCACTTTTCCGGCGGTTCGGTTTCATATCGAAATATGGGTGACCGGATGCAGAGCGTATCTAGTCAGACAAAATTCTAGGCGTAACCTAATCGTACCTGGTGAGGGCGTTCATTAGATCCAGAGCGGATTGAAGTGTTTAACACCGAATATAAAAATAATAAAGTTAACCGTGTTCTTTTCCTTTATCTAACAACATAATTTACGTTCTTAGTATAGTAAGTAAGATATTGCAATGCCCTAGCACTAGCAGGGTATCATGTACCTACTGTATTTATACCTACTTTTAAGACCTTGTCTACGCGTACGGAAAAAGCCGCTTTCTGGCCTAGTGTAGACATACAATTATGTACACAACACGGGAGGTAATAAAGAAAGCCCTCGATCGCATATTTACGCCCCTCGCTTGCAGCTCGGGCCGCAAACATCTGCAATCTCGGCCTTTCTTTGTTTTACCACCCTAGTTGTGTAATCTTCTATCTATCTTCTATATATATAAAAGAAGAAGTCCTGACTGACTGACTTACTGATCAACGCACAGCCGAAACTACTGAAGTTAGGAACTTGAAATTTTCACAGTAAGGTGGTTGTATAACGTAAGTAAGGGATAAGAAGGGATTTTTTGAAATTCATCTCCAAAGGGGGTTCAATGGGGGTTGAAAGTTTATATGGGGACCACACGATTTTTAAAGTAGGAAATCTGAGACTTCGTATATAAAACCTTCAATAAAAGCAAACAAAAGTCATTTCACCATTTTTGGAAATTCATCCCTGGAAGGGGTTGAATGAGAGTTGAAACTTTGTATAAGCACCAAACGATTTTTAAAGTTGGATATCTGAGACTTCACACATAGACCCTGCAATATGAGTACAGGAAAGTCATTTCACGGTTTTCCGAAATTCATCCCCGAAAGGGATTAAATGGGGGTTGAAACTTTGTATAGGAACCAAATTATTTTTAAAATTGGAGATCTGAGACTTCGCAAATAGACCCTTCAATATGAGTACATGAAACATGCGATAAATGTTCATTGTGCAGTTTTAGGCCCAATATTTGAGGGTTTCGTTTAATTACAACCAAGTTTATGAACAAATGTCAGAAACTTTATAAAGATTAATTGCCTAATTATAATTTACACCGCAGACGAAGTCGCGGGCATAAGCTAGTGTACTACATATAATTAATCCCTTATTTTGTCAATAGTGGCGCCATCTAATTGACCAGCTATTTCCAAAGCAAACATTTAAATTCGATAGTAACCTCTATTACAACTCTTCTCTCCGCAATTATATACCAAATATCTCGTGAGAATTTGGATGATTGAACTCCAGGGAGCGTAATTAGCGTAAAATTAGGAGTTCCGAGCACGTTGACGTCGCCAAAGCCATTCCCCTTGAATAAATGTTAATAGGCTGTCAGGACAGGGCTCCTTTGTAGGGGCTTCGTTTTGTACACAATAACAACAACACAATGGCGTCGATAAATCTTTTCCATCGGGAAAACTGATTGATGCGAGAAAAGTATTAATTGATTGAAATAGTTATTTACGGTTCTGCTCCGCAACTTTAATGTTATTTATTCTGAGTGCGTTCGTTATCTAAATGAGTTCTGAAATGTTATTAGATTATCGAATTTTTCGGAATAGGGCTGTGTAAAAAGATATTTTTTATAATAAATCTAACTAAAGATATTGGTCACGTATTTTTTCTTTTGATAATCAATTACAAATAGCAAGGATAAAACGCGTCAAAGTTCAAGAGCGGGGGATCATCGGCAGGGCTTGATTTCTTCGAGATTCTCGAAGAAATTTGATGATACCCTTTTTATACCTAACCTCCATATTGTATTGTACCTTTGTAGCGCATATTCTGTAGTCAGTTCCTGCATGGGCTACTGCGAGTACAAAATTCGATCGTTCTCTGTGTGAACTTACCTTTGCATTGATCGATGGCTTCATCGGAACCGTCCTGGCAGTCCGCGTGGCCGTCGCAGATCCATGTCAGCGGGATGCACGCCTTGTTCGCGCACTGGAACTGGACCAGAGAACAACCACCTAAGGAAAAACATAATCATTATACATCATCATCATCATCAATATTTACGTAAGTACCTGAGAAGCATAACACTATAAGTTAGTATGGAAAACGATAGGACTTACAGTGCTAGGCTGCATTTCCACCAGAGCAGTGCGAAGTAGCGGAGCGGTATGCGAAAAATATCGACCAATCAACGCGCCTGTCTCGCTCGGCGCGGCCCGACATTGGTGGACACCGTTCCACTACCTAGCACAGCTCTGGGGGAAATGCAGCCTTATGCTTCTGAAGTAAGGATTTTAGCCCGGAGACGTTCCGTGCTGAACGTGGATCTTCCCCAAAGACTTCCACAACAAACGGTCGCACGCTTTTTGCCTCCATCGACTTCTGACGACCTTAATCAGTTCATCAGACCAATTTTTGAAGACCCACGCTGCGTTTTGTGGTTCCTAGTTTCCATTTGATCATTTATAAAATGCATAATAGGGTCATCCATATAGTACGTCACACGCATAGGGAGGGGGGGTCTAGCCAAATGTGACACCCTATACTAAAAAGATGAAATTTGTTAGGAAAAAGTGTGTCATGGGGGGAGGTCTAAAAATCTGAAAAATCGTGTGATGTACTTTGTGGATGACTCCCTATCGAGGGTTGAGTGGCCAAATCCAATAAGTATGTATGGAGGTAGCCATGTTTGTAGTTTGAACCAATTTCAAACATTTTTGGTCTAAGGATGTAAGGACGGTTAACGTCATATTTCCCTACAGTGGTAAAATAACATTGAGGGTTATGATTTAATGCAATATTATGGACGAAGCTGCGGGCAACTTTTTTTATCTCAAATATTTTAAAGCTGGTTAAAAAGGTAATATACTATTATAACTGTACTTTATAACTAACTTTGATGAAATTTATGTAGCACCATCTCGGAACCTCCCTCTACATATATGAAGAAGCATGCAAATTGATTTATAAACCTCAACGTTAAAATGGCAGTAACATATATTCTTGGAATCAGGAAATATTTATTTAAATTTAACAGGGGGTTTACATAAAACTATCGTTAAAAAAAGTTGATTAACTATTCTTACAACTCCTTTTTGCAACAGCATTTTCGTTACATCATCAAACAGACAACGGAATGTTTTATTTATCCACTTATATAGAGGATCTTCTTAGAAAAACTGTGCCCAATCGTGCTCCAGGAAGATAAACTCACAATAGTCGGATATCGGCTATCGAAACTTGTCGTATAACTCAAGCGCCTATCTTTGACTCCATTGACCGTTTATTTCCATGATCCTAAACAGCCTTCAGTATATTACTGGACAGTGGGAGTTGGGACTCCAATACAATAGTACAAACTATATCTTTCCCGTCCACTCGCTTGATTTATGTGGCAATATTTTCGTGAACGCTTCCTATTCCATTGAATAGAACTAGGACTATTTCAATGATTTACACTTTCCTGGCTTCATAGAGGTAGCAAGTGTAGTTACAAAACTAATTAGATTCCGTTGGGGACCGGACGCTTTCGTAATTACAATACATTGTCGATATAAAGGACTTTAAGTTGCTTCGAAATTCTAATAATAGGGTATAATCCGTTTCGTCGCCCCGGGCGTTTCAGTTTCCGAATTCTCGATAGTTATTTTTATTACAATACAAATTTCTGCCGCATTTTAGGCTGTTGTAATTTTGTAAACCATAATTTTTCGTAAGATTCTTTTGATATAAGAATAGGGTATTGATTCGTTTTTGCATCCCCATATGCGAGTGGCATTGCAACTTCTATTAATTAAGCTTCCGATAGGTTTAACTTTTTCTGAACCTGGATGTTCGGTATCCAATTACTACCTGCCATTGTTAAATAAATTCAAAAGGGAGATTCGGACAGTACCTACTAAGCTGAAAACTGCTGCTCGTTTGATCTGTACTCGTATGTAACAATGTAAATAACTGCCTGTTAGCATAACTTGGATTTGCCAACTATCCATTTGGCTTGATATTTGGCAGATACAAACTCGTAAGACTGATATAATAACTATAAATCTTATAATGAGCCTTCGTTAATTACTTTGTGAAATATTTAATATTGCTGTATGTATATAGTTAGCTTGAATTTACGAATAACATTTCATATTTGATGAAAGTGTCAAGGTTCACATTTAAATAATAAATCGTATTTCATGAAACCCGTTTAATTCATGTTTATTTATTCCGACAGTAACTGTGAAAAGCAGCCTTAACTAATTGAAATATAGTTGATTCAATTTGCATGTAAATGGTACGCTTTATCAATTTTTCCAATTTTTCACGAAGTGGGCTTTAAATAAATGCGGAGAGTCGTGTTCAGCAAAAAGTGTAGCTTTGCTTTTATTGGTTGGCAATTTTATATTTGCCTATTTCCGTATGGCGGCCGTAGACAAGTGTAATTCTATCAAAGTTATCGACAGTTACATAGAAAAGAAGTGAATAGGAATACCTAGACGCCTTTGTCTTTGTTATTAAGTTGTTAGTGAAATCGTAAGTAGGTACAAATGTTTCGGAACGGTATTTTTTTCACTTTTAAAAATTATTTGACACGTTTAGCTTGGGAGTGACACCGCCTACGAAGCTCGAGGTCCCGGGTTAAAATCCTGGTAAGAGCAAATATTCGTGTGATGAACACGAGTATTTTGTCAGGAACAAAATACTCGTGTTCATCACGCCATGGTCAGCCATGGATATCTATTTAAGTATGTATTTATCTATGTATGTAAGTATGTATATCGTCCTCTAGTACCCATACTACAAGCATTGCTTAGTTTGGGACAAGGTTGATTTGTGCAAGATTGTCCCTCAATATTTATTTATTCAATTCATTGATTGTAATAGGAAAAGCATCTATAACTTATTCCATTTCTTGCACAAGGATCACAATATGGAAAGGAAAAATATACAGCGATCCTGAGTAGCAATAATAATTCAGAATTGTGATTTTTTTTTTTGCGACGCTCGCTGGGTATTTTTTATGTAAAATTTAAACAGAATTCGAGTGTCGATGACTGTAAGGGACACTAATTTAATTTCATTACATTAGGTTAAGGGTGCTCGTGGATCGGGCGTCGGACCGCGGTGCGGCATCCAATCTGGGTGGAGCACCCTCGTGTCTGTCTCATTGAAAGCAAATCGCTCGAGCTAGGGGAGCGATTCTGTAAATGAGCGCCTAAGCACGTTTTACTTGCCCTATTTTGGATTTGACGTGTAATTTCAACCAAACTCCCACATATTCTACGTTATAAAAGCGCCAATCTAATTTAGAAGTACTAAGCTGTTTTACAACAAGACGTGATAATATAGTATGAATTAAAATAAATAATTATTTGGTCTTGACTCTGCCTAAGCTAATTTCATAGTTAAGAAAAATATCTTTGGAAGGAGCACGGAGCACGAATGTTATTTAGGAGTGTTTTAGATATAGTACATGTTGAACTTTGAACTATTTGTCCGAGAAGAATCAGTCCTGTAAAATTCCAACTGATTGTTTTCAATATTTTTGAAAACATGTTGAACAACTGGGCTGTACATGCCATAATAAAAGACTAGGTAATTTTCTTTGATATACCTGCGATTTAGACACTCTTACGTATATAACAACAATACCTAGCTACTAATTAAACATGAGCTTCGAATACTAATTCACTAGGTAGGCTAACTCATTCAATTAGTCATGATTAATAATTTAATAACGCAATTAGAGGGCGCGTGCCTAATGACTTGGACTGCCTTAACTAATTCTAATAAATTATTATCGGAACCCAATCCATGCCGTTTAGCGATCAATAATAGTTTTCAGACCCCGGCACAATAGGCTAGTTTCCTGTAGTAAAAAATATATATTTTACACTTATTATCTTATTCAGCTTCCAAAACTGATCCCAAATAAATCCAGATTCTCTTATTTTCTTTCTTTTAACGATTTTTAAAAGATAAGATATTAAAATAAGGAGACAATTTGATCATAGCACCCTGTGACGTCATTTATTACCCGACTGCGGCGAAGCCCAAAGGAGGGTTATGTGTTTGACCTGTATGTATGTATGTCCGTTCCTGTGTCCGCTCGTAACTACTCAACGGCACATCCGATTTTGATAAATAATACATCATTAGATTCGGCTTGATGGTGCGAGTGTCACTGGGTATGAAGTTCGTTAAAATAAACAAAATGGCGGATTTTATGCAGTTTCAAAGTGCACCGCGGTCGGGTTTTTTTTGGTAAAAATGTGGTTATTCAAATTATCTATGAAGCTCCATACTATCGTAGCGTTTTGACACTTCATAAAAAGAAGCTGAGTTGACCTGTTAGGAAACTAGCCTATTAGTCGTACTGACTATAAATTGGACATTGTACACTCAGCGTGAAAAAATCGCACATCTATGAAAATTAGCTACAAGCAAAAATAACTCTTAACTTATTTATTGTACCCTATTAATATTGGTATCGATTGAAAGCTTGTTAAATGCTCTTTCATTTAACAATTATTTCATTTCATGAAAACACGTGACTTATGAAAAGGAGAGGTTCTAAAGAAAAGTGGTAGGAATACGCGCTACAGGGGTCATGAATTCTGTGCCTTATAAAATGAATTTATAAAATGAAATGGTTGTTAATTGAAAGAGTATTAAACAAGCTTTCAATCGATACCAATATTAATAGGGTACAATAAATTAGTTATGAGTTATTTTTGCTTGTACTGGATTTGAGTGGATGTGCGATTTTTTTGACGCCGAGTGTAGAAGGCCCAGCAAAAGTGAGGTCAAAGTGTTATGAGGCCGGCAACCTCATTTCACGCCGAGTATGTATAGTGTTTTTCTCAAATATGCAATTAAATAAATTAAAAAACATTCCAAAAAATCAATCTTTATTTTCTAGAGACACTAAATGTAAAGTAGACAAAAAATAGAATTACAGAATGAAAAATTTTCAATTTCCTTTTCAAAAACTGCTTAGTAACTATCTGGCCTCGCGTTCGCTCGGCCATCTATATGTACTCGGCCGGCAACCCCTCACTTCCAGTCCCGGCCTCTGTAGTAATGTACTATTTCCAATGTTTCTTTTAAATTAGTGTGCTGCTTTGTATTTTTTCTAATGGTGCACACATTTTTACCAATTCTCTTTATTTATACACCTAAACAAAATATCTACAATAGGTTTGCAATGTCGAAAATGTTTTTTTTAGAAGCTAACAAATGTACCTAAACTAGGCGGAGGCCTTTGCCCAGCAGTGGCAACACCTAACCGGATTTTTAAAAAAGAACCTAAACCTAAGACTGTCAAGTCTTCATTGATTCCTTAATTTCCATCAAAAATCAACTTCGCGCGACTTTAACCATCCCTTCCCGAAAGATTAAACCAATATCAAAGTTATGCCTGTAGGTACTTTACTTAACAAAAGTTGCCTATTACGTTTTGGGAACAACTTAATTTGTTAACCAAGAATGTTGGCGTTTGAAATATTTTAATTAAAAAAGTCCGCGGAGTGTGCGGGGTGTACACAGCGCCGGGATTCAAACCCTGAACTAATATTTAAATGAGTTCATTTAGTTACTTTCCGAGGCAGGTTCATGTATACGTAACGGGGACGGGAAGCCACGTTATTAAAAACGTTTTAATAGACACACTTTCCTGTATTTCTGACTAGCATTTATCCGCGGCTTCGACCGCGTTGTTCCCGTTATTATCCCAAAAGAACTCTTTACCGGGATTTAAAGTATCTTATGTTTCAATCCAGGCCTTGGTCTACTTGCATGCCCAATTTGAGTTTGATTCATCCAGTTGTTACCCCGTTATTTAGTAACAAACACCCTAACATCCAAAGATATTCACAAACCTTCACATTCATAATATTGGTGTGATGTGATGCTTACACGAAACACTCGTGACTAACATACCCATGTTAATGAAACGACGATTGTTTTGGATTATTATCCTGGTAGTAGCTATTCCAGGTTTTTGGTTTTTTTGGCTAATATCACTGTGACGCCAGTGACCAATTGACCATAGTTGAGTTTGTATTGTGACCGCGACTTCCTACAGTTCTCGGTCAAGTCCTGATGTTCGCCCGATATTTTAGCGTTCCTTTAACCTTCAGTCATTGTTATTTTTAGCCGACTGCACAAATAGAGGAGGAGGCTGCCTGTGTGTCTGTAATCAAATCTTGCACATCAAATTTTACCCACTTCCCGGATTCCGATTGAGCTGAAATTTTACAAGGATAAGTATGTAAATCAGATGACGACTTTTTGCCTAATGTAACCTTTGTTTTGAGTTTTTCGTCTGAAAAAAAAACTTGGGACATATATGTAGTTAAAAAATAAACTGAAAATTTGTCGAAACGTATGCAGTGCGAAAAGTATCATTGGATAAATGAAAAATGGGCAACGAAACAAAATACGTAACAATTCATAGGGCAAACGGGTGGGAACCGTTTTTCGGACAAACGATACTTTTACTAAACGTCAAATGGTAAACAGAAAAAATTACGAAACCTGTCATCGGACAAACGATAATAATTCGAATAGTTTTTGGCCAAATGAAATTTGGTGAATGGTTTTTAGTATTTGCTATAGGTTACCATTCTGTGCACTTTCTAGTATCGTAGTGATTTTACGTTTGAAGTTGGTTTTGTTTTTATTATATAAAGAAAAGAGTCTGTAAAAATCAAAATTCAGATCACTGATTCAGACTGAACGTTTCGCGGTTAAATTAAACATTTTAACAAGAAAACGAGATGACATCCCCTCTCAATAAATAATTCCACTCAAAAGACGGAAATATTTCCCAGTTCCCCGAAAACCAGTGCGGTAGGCATCTTAATTATTTACCTACTAGGGGCTTATGATCAAATTATTTTGAGTAAAACTCGAGATATTAAATTACTCGGTAATTAAAGGCGAAGTTTTGTGTATAACGACGGTACTGTAAGACTATTTGGGGGCCGCTAACATAATACAAGTGTTCTGAAGTTTACAAGTAATTTCAGGGTACCCTAACCCCGGACTCAAAGTTAATTAGTTTTTTTTTATTTTTTTAAACTAAAATAATTGTAACATATAGGGTGAGATTCATATATATGCCACTACACATAGAAAACGTTTACGAAATAGTTTTTATAATAGATGGCGAGATCGCGCGGTTCAGTCCGCCATTTACATTTTTCGCTTACTTAATTAATTGTTTATGTAGGTACAGAAATATGAATATGACTATCAGTCTCTAGAAAGTGTTTCTTTAAGATTTTTTGCACTTTCCAGTGCTAGTAGGTAATATTATTGATGGTGTCATGTAACAAGTCTTTCGGTAGGTGATTAAGAATGAATGGGATTAGATATGTATTTGTTCTTTTACCGTAAATATTATTACTGCATGGAAGGGAGTAGGCTGGTAGATAATCTAGGGTGCTTAGGTGATAAGGACGGCATTGTTGTTCCAGTGAGGTTACAGAGTCACATTCTTCTGTCAGTAATGACAAACAGAACCTATTGAACACACTTATAAGTTTACAATGTTTGAATAGACCCGCGTTATCATTTTAATAGCTGGTTTTGATGTGATCAGATACGATAGTTTTCAGTAATGACAGTTGCAATTTGTATATTTTATCCAGATAGGTGCACGAACGCCCGTAACTGCTAATGCCGTAACAAATTATGGAATCTGCAAGTGATAAGTGAAGAATTCGTAGAATTTAATTAGTTACTTTTTATGAAGTGTCAAAACGCTCAGATAATATGACGTTTGTATGGAAAAAAGTAAAACGACGTCACTTTACTCAAACACTCGATCTTTTAAAAATTGTTTAAAACTCTAAATAGGTGATATTTAGTTAATTTTTGCAAATTTTCAAAAGCAGATGTAAAGGCTAGCGCGAAGTAATTTATATTGACTACAGGCCAATACCCTATTAAAGATTTATTTTAAAAACTTGTTTTGTCTCGTTACACAACTTCTAACTTTCTCCTTTAATTATGTACACAGAAAAAAAACAGATTCGAAATATCTTACAGCTTTAATAGTTACCTACCTACTTCGGGTGAGACAATTTGAGGGTGATATACACCATTCGATAGATCGTCGTCGTCGATCGTCCATACAGATCGACTGAAGATCGATCGGCACACAATAATGGCATAGGTACCACATTGTATATGAATATTTCCACCGATAAACACATTTATTTCAGATAAGTTAACAGAGAAGAGAATACCGGCATTAAGTTCTTTTATACCACACCTGGCCATAAAGTGGCTTTTTCCGCACGCGTAGTTCGGAAAAAGTCGCTTTCTGGTCAAGTGTAGACTTAAAATAATGTACACAACACCTCGATCGCATATTTACGTCACTCGCCTGCGGCTCGGGCCGCAAACATCTGCGATCTCGGCCTTTCTTTCATTACCACCCTAGTTGTGTAATATACTATGTGCAATAGAGCTCAAATAATTAAATCCAAATCCAATTGCACAAAAGTGGTATAATAACTGTATTCATTAAAGAAATCTAAGCATTAACGTTAATAAACATAAGTAACCAGAGCAAATGAGTGATTCTTAATGAGTTTGTTTATGGAGCAGCTTCCCCTCGCCTATTTGTCTCCCGGTCTATGTCATTCACCTCGACCACATTTTATGGTCCCCAGCACAGTCGCGAATAATAATGAGTAGGGAAATGTTTTTATTACAGACATCAATGTAAATAATTTTCTTGGAGGAAATACTTCTTCGGTTTACTGAACTCCTTGATTGACTACCTAAAATCCTTCAGAAGTGTCAATCAATATTTACAACGTTATCCAGTTTTAAGTCTAAAGAACAGAATATTGGATAGCAATCAAAATAAATTAACTAACGCTAACCATCAAATTATGTTTCACAAACTGTTCGGATAAAATCAATATTAATTTCCATGCTAGTACCGATTTTAAAATGATAAAAACCAGTAATAAGCCACCATGTTGAGCAGTGACGTCACATGCAAGTATTTCATACTAAACTGCATGCCAAGAACTTATCTTAAATCATAAAAGGCCAATAGATAACAGTGGCGTGGCGACCAAAAAACTCGATTCCTACCGTCTTGCCTAATATCAGGCATTTGACCACCTTATTCTACAGCTCTAAAGGAAAATGTACACCAAATCTGCACCGGCTTGCCCAAGGATATCTTTTACGCCACGCCACTGATAGATAGGTAGGTAGGTACATATTATTTTTCACTTTTTAGAGTTTTTAGTTGGGGGTTTTTAATTTTTTTAATATAAATTTTATTTCATGCTTTTTAAATGTAATTTTTGTACTAAAATTCAATTTATTGCACGCATCATCATTTTGGAAAAGAGCCGATACTCTTGAAACTGTTGGATCGATCGATCGTTCGGGTGCTACATAGACATACATTGGTGTCAAACTTATAACACCCCTCTTTTTTGCGTCGGGGGTTAAAAAGTAGCTGATTTGATATGTAATCCAAAGTCTATATTTTTAAATTATTTTTGAATTATAGCGCGAGCGTCAAAAACAATTTCAATTAAGCGAACTCAGTAATATTTATTATTATGCCACACCTGGCCATAAAGTGGCTTTTTCCGCACGCTGTATGGAAAAAGCCGCTTTCTGGCCAAACTTGCAGCTCAGGCCGCAAACTTCTGCGATCCCGGCCTTTCTTTGTATTACCACCCTAGTTGTGTAATGTACTATTTCGTTATTCCTTTTTTTTAAATCGCGTTTTCGCTGACACCATAAAAGGCTATTTTCTTAACAGAAACAGAAAATCATCTTCTTATTTGAATCGAAGTGTCAAAATTCTCAGACCATGCAGATTTTAGATCTTAGACAAAAAGAACTAATGACGGCTCTGTTTAGGTACTGTAATAGTCAAATATTTATTGTTTTATTTCTTATCTTTTTTTATTTTAAAATGAGTGTAACTCTATTTTTTTTGGAAGATACAGAATGGGTGGTTAGCGTTTTTTTTTTCCTTTCAGAAAGTTACCTTAATCAATATTCCTTAGCAGCCGATCGTGCAATCCAAAGTTCTTGTGGCAAATGTGACACCTTTTTTATTTCAGCTTTGATAATGACAATAAAAATGTGGTGGTTCTAACTAGACCGAGCAACAAAGTAAGAACGCCTATTCTTCTGTCTTTGTAAAAAGCGTAGTGTACCTGGCAAGTAAGATGGAAAGATGTAACCGCAGATATTGTGGTTGATTCAAATCCGAAACTGGATAAATGATCTTCAGCCACTGAACTGAGATCCTGCGTTTGAATACAAATGAAGCGTTTATCCCTGAAAGCCAATTTGTATGTAAATTACGGGATCGTTTAACTATTCTCGTTAGTTGCTCATTTTCAGAACCCCGGATTATGAGTTCGTTTAATTTGGAATCTTTTCAATTTATCGATTCCTGCTCAGAGCTCCCGATCTCGTTAACATCAGCCACTTCGTGTTGCATAATAGTTCCGTAACTTGAGTTTTATTTAACGATGTGCTTTTTAGGGTTCTATACCCAAACCCTATTACCATAGTATAATACAGTAATTCTTTAGGGTTCCGTACCAAAATGGTAAAAAAGGAACCCTTATGATGCGACTCTGTCTGTCTGTCCGTCTGTCACAGCAAGATATCTCAGGATCTACTGATGCTATCGACTTGAAATTTGGAATAGTGTTAAAAACCGCTAATCCGAGTCTATGGGACAGAAAAAAAATCTTATAACTGTTTTACTTTTTTTTTAAAGGGGACCGAAATGGGATGTCGAAAATCAAAAGTTGAGCTAATATATCGAGTGGGATATCAAATGAAAGGGCTTAATATGTAGATTCCAAAACCATTTTTATTTTTTTTCTTTGACATGTGGTTTTTGATTTAAGATAAAAAACGTTGAAAAAAATACGATTTTCCCCCTATTATCTCCGAACTTACTGAACAGAAAAATCTGTAATAATTACCAATTATTAATGTTATCCTAAATATTACAGGAAAAATAAAACGGTTTTCCTAACTTGCAGCGTTTTTTAGAAATTCGCAAAAATCGTAAGACAACCTTATTTGCTCCTACTAAACTAACCGCGGCATATGTCGATGTATGGGGACAACAGTTTTACAAGAGCAAAGTTAAGTGTGTGCCACCATACAGTTTTTCTTGAATTATTCACGTATCTACTGACGAGTTTGTACGGAACCCTCGGTGCGCGAGTCCGACTCGCACTTGACCGGTTTTTCTTCCTAAAAAAGGTACTTACATCGCGCGCGTGAACGTGCTATCGCGCGTCTGTGTGAATACGTGTCGCGCGCTCCTAAACGACCGAAGTCCTACTTGTTCGTCTTTATACTTTGCTATTACTAAGGCTCTGTTGTCCGTCTGTCCGTTTGTCACAGGGCTGTCGTATCTTTTGAACCGTAATAGGTGGAGACTTAAAATTTTCACAGAACGTGTATTTCTATTGCCGCTATAATAATAACAAAACAAAATGAATAATAAAATGAGGATTTGGAGGATATATTATATCTTATACCCACATACAAGAAACATGCGTGTGAACCCTTCGTGTGCGCATACTTGGCCGATATTTTTTAATGCGTTTGTATCCGTGCCGAATTGCAAGTGTTCTGTAGCACTAAAGCTGCCAGATTTGAAATTCAAAACGTACTTTCGAAGTAGGTCATATGTATTTTTGACTTTGTTGGTTATAATCCAATTATCTTTCTTATCTTTTTACCCACTATTGTTTAAATTATGCAAAATAATATTCTACAGAGATATTGCAGTTTATTATTAACCGGGCGAGTGCAAAGCGAGAGTGAAGCATTTCCGTTTCAGCTTGGGCAAAAATGATTTCGTATGTCCCGCTGTTTATCTTTTATATGTCGCATTTTACAACGACGATAAAGTTTATTTTAAAGTTTAGTTTTAAATTATTTTCAAAATATCGGACCCATGGGGATTGACAGGCTGGCGAGGTCTACAGTTTTAATGTTAAATTAAATGAAAACATATTTTTGCTATGAGGTCTGTCTTATTATTATTAATAGTTAACTTAAATTTGAAAGACGAACAATACAATCCTCGGCAGTTATTTGCTTGTTAACTAAACGCACAAATGGGTTACGCAAACTGTAACTCGACGGTATACAATTAAAATCTTCAATGGCATGTTGTCGTCAACTTTTCTCATCTCTGGCTTTTTCCCGCGTCGCTAATGCGCAAACTTGGCACCAGATTTACAAGCGCGCCACTGTGCGAGGACGTGCTTAAAATTTCATATAAAAGTCTCTTGCGTACAACCTGAAGTTCTTATTGGTAAAAAAATAGACGACGTTTTTCGGCCATGCCTTTTAATTTTAAATGAAGAAAGTCTGATATCCTGACGTCAGGTTAGGATGATTAGGCAGTTTTAGGCATTTTGAAAGGCTTCATCGGTTGACATTTGGGATTATTTTTCATCAAACCTGATGTCCTGATTCCAATTGACAATGGCTACATAGGTCCTGTATATGAACTACATTACCTACTGCAATCGTTTGCGTCTCACTCATTCTTACACGTTTATTTATTAGATGGGACGAAAGAGTTACAAGCAATATCACGCCGGCCATAGTTCTGCCGCATGTCTTTCCAAATTAGATCATAATCCCATCCCACTAATATTATAAATGTGAAAGTTTGTGAAATGTTTGGATGTTTAGATGTTTGGATGTTTGAATGTTTGGATGTTTGTTACCTAATAACGGGGTAACAACTGGATGGATCAAGCTGAAATTTGGCATGTAAGTAGACCAAGTCCTGGATTGAAACATAGGATACTTTATATCCCGGTAAAGAGTTCCTTTGGGACAACAACGGGAACAACGCGGGCGAAGCCGCGGGAAAATGCTAGTTATATATAAACGAAACAGAGGCCATTGAGCATTAGTCTTAATACTCTTCACTAATAGGCAAGTTAATGTTACTTTTCTATATACGTCGGTGAAAAGGTCAGACAAATTTGCTATAGGTAAGGTACTTTATAACTTTGGGAGCCTATTTCTACATTTGGGTGATTCTATATCGGACGAAATCAAAAGTTATGTTACAAAAAGCGAACTAAACGCCATTATTCACTACCATACCAGTCAACCTAACCTAAGGTTGCCTAACGAGAAACAGCTAAGCGGAGCGAGGATAAGTACTCGTAAATGACGTGTTTCTATTGGTTCATGAAAAACACATCAATCGCTACGCATCCTGGCACATCCTTGGTGGAAACGCAGCCTAATCCAGGGACTAGCCAAAGTTGTTTAACCTCGAAACACTAACAAATCAATAGGTAATTAAAATCGTAACAAATGCTCATTACGATGTTAATGTGAACTCAATTCAAAGGCAGGCAATGCAAATTATTAGCTTTTTCTATTACTGAAATACTTTAGCAAGAGCTTTATTAGAAGTTAAGGTTTTTAAAGAGTTCACAATTAAAACCCCGACAAAATATATGAGCCTTAAAACACTCGTCTTTAACGTCGAGGGTTGAAAATATTATTGTTGTATGTTATAAAAGATGGTATGTTGTGAGATGTAAGAACTTACAGTATTTAGAACACTAGTAACGATCGAAATCAGATCAAAGTATTTCGAATATATTCCGTTCATTCTTGATGACCCAATTGCAAAATCCCTGTAAAGTCAGCAACAGCTGACAACCAATAATATTTGAATATTCACGGATACATATAACAATAGGAATGACTCCAATACCAGCACCAACAATTAATACAGGATCGAAACCAATCAGCCGTTATCGCTGCATACGTCGGATAGATACATGCAAAAAGCAAACCTAACATGTCATCAAAAGCTTCAAAGTCGAATAACAGATGGTGATATTTCGCCCAATGTTCCCTACCCGACCCTCGTTGATCGAACGACTGTCTATCTATATCATCAGTAGGGCAGTGACAGTAAGGCTTAATGACAACGGTCCAATACAGGATCGAGGTCAGCTCTAAGTGTCGCATTGGACTTGGCAGCGGACCTTAATTGAGCGGTTATCGTACTATACGATTTCGAGTGAGCAATAATCTCAGAGTATGAAGCAGGAGAATTCAGATGCTATCACCATATATTGATAAAACTGCGAATGATATAACAAAATTTTACGTTGATAGCGCACGAGTAATTTTACCACCTCAATCGAATGCATTTATACGTGAACCCAAAACATTTTAAGTATGCTTATGAAGATATAAAACGCCTAGGAGAAGGCATTTTTGTTACAAAATACTCATGCTGCGAGACCAGAACTCCAAAGTAGAAAAGGAAAAGCCTTAAGCCGGTAGTCTGGTAAGGCGCTTTGCCTATAAGCTCTTGTACACGACAATCTTTATTCAAAACTTACGAACTGAAATGAATACAATGGACAGTCTGCTCTAACGTATTTATTATGCTTTCTGGTCCAACAATTCTAAATTCCAGGAATTCATTCATCTTACCTGTGTGGTGTAATAATGTTCCCCGTGAATAACCATGATCAAAATGCATGGTATCAAAGTAATTTCAACCTCCACTTCACTTAATATAACACTAAGTAAGTTTGCAAGTAAATTGGGTCCTCCGCACGCAGTCGAACTACCGATCCAACTCGGCTGCAATTAATTAAGGACTCGAAACGCAACTGTATTACATCCTCACAATTGGTTTCAAGTTCCGCTTTTACTGAAATTAAAATATGAATAGCGTTCTGTAATTTACGGAGCAAGATTCACAAAAGGTCCATGTAAGCTTTATAATTAATGAGACCGGAACGGAAAATCATTGGCATCATATCGGAAGTGTTTATTTTGTATTTAATTTCTTTGCCTACGTTATTACGGATCCAGAAATAAGCAATTTTGGAACCCTCATCGTGCGTCACCGAAGTAATGGATGGCGGTGGGCTGACTGCTGTGATGATATTGGATACCGACGAGAAAAGGAAAATATTGGACGAAACGTGTACTACGACGTATTCAATAAGCGCTTCCATTGAAGAGTACCTAAATGAAGATTGTTTTCGTTGACTCCAAGTGAACAATCAGATCTCGCTAAAACTATTTGTACGGCTCACTTTTATATTTTTATGTATTGACAATGTGAAATAACTACGAGAGCTTAGAGCTTTAATCAATAAACTTGACTGAAACAGAAAGGTATTTCATCAATTAATTTAATAACATTAATAAGGTTTCAGTGTTCGATAAAAATAAATAAATTAGGTAAAACGAACTGTAGCTGTGTGATTACAAAAGAGATCAAACTTTATGTTTATACAGGCTTTGTTAGTCCGATTCGTGTCCTTTATTACAATTGGGGACAAAAAGTCAGACGCCCTTATCTAATCTACAGAGTTGACCCTCCGGCCAGGGCTCCGCAGCTGGTGCCTCCAACAACGACGTCATTTTTCATCTCGGAAATTTTGTAAAAACTTTGCGTCATTCGCTGGGTTAACACGGTTACTTAGAAAAATATGTACAAATTCTTTGAAAAATTCATAATTTGTAAAAAATATTTGGGGAAATCCGAGTTTAGCCGTCTGAAAGAAAAGAACAATAAATGTCAAGGTAAATAAAGTAACCGACAGTTCCTCCGCGGTCGTCAGACGCGCGTCAACGCCAATAAAATGCAATCAATCAACAGTCAAGTTCCCAAATTCACCTCGAACATTGGCTGTGTCGATGTTGAAAAATATTCGACAAATATGACAAGTGCGATTCGTTTTCATTTTTATCATTATGACGCCTTTGGGCAAAAAGCCCGTTTTATTGGAATCACAATGGGATTGTGCTCTTTCATCAGCGGAACTTTTATGGTTGCCGCGTCAGCTGTGGAACGCCATAATTGAGACAGTTAAAACTAGATATTCCCGGCCGCTCGCCCACCCACCATTGCACTTCTTTCTTTGTTTATCTCACCAAATGGAAAGATATTCGATTAGATTAGAAGCAGCGAAAATAAACAAGCGTGCGCGTCATGTGTTTTTTATCTTTTACCTACGTGTTTCTTTGTTTCATCTATACTTCAAAATGCTGTATGAATATATTAAAAACTTAACGTACAATAACATTATAAATGCAAAGTTTATAGTTGATTGTATCCAAATAAACTATAAACTTTGCATGAGATGTTGGTCTTAGCAGTTCAGTCTATTATTTCACACAAAAATATTACATATAAAATAAAATAGGCTTACGAGTATTGCCAGTGGGTACAGGGGCCTGTTTCATATACTTGACAATCCGACAAATTGACAGTTTTTGACAAAAAAGTCTTATTGTCACAAGAAATTCTGTTTCATAAACGTGACAAATATGTCCAATTGCGACAGGTAAATAGTTGACAAAATTGTCATTGTAAATTACGTTTCATAAAAGTCTACAATTGTCAGTTACAAATTGTCGGTTTCTAAGAAAATTATCACTGACTTTTTTGTCATGGTAATCGACATAATTATTGTTGCTTGTGACAAAATTGTCACTGCATAGATTTTGTGAAAATGATAACGTAGGTAAATGGTAACGGTAGGAGGGTAGCAATAGAAACATTTGTTATATTCGTACTAATTATTATAAATGTAAAAGTTTGTGAAGATGTTTAGATGTTTATTGCTAAACGTGGTAAAAATTGAATGGATTAAATTATAATTAAATTTGGCATGTAGGTAAGTAGATTGGTTGCACATGCAAGTAATTATACCTATATTCACTCTCCTTAGATGGTTTGGCATTGACAACGTGGGAAATGGACAGCAAAACTATCTTAGGTAGGCCTTATATTATGATTTGAATGACAAGTAAACAAATAGAAGGAAATCGAAGAGTAGTTGAAAGGTTTGGGCATAGTCAACAAAAAAATTAAATTATTTGCGTGATACAACATGGCTAAACTGAAGGAAAAGGAAGTTCAACAACATCAAAAAAACATTTTATTCTTGT
The DNA here is from genome assembly GCA_947034925.1 of Eudemis profundana. Classification (NCBI taxonomy): domain Eukaryota; kingdom Metazoa; phylum Arthropoda; class Insecta; order Lepidoptera; family Tortricidae; genus Eudemis; species Eudemis profundana. The sequence continues at coordinate 10,156,831 of OX344798.1, forward strand.
CCTAAGTGTAAGTTAAATTAATATACATCGTCACTGCTACTAAGAACTTCTATCTGTTGATGATAGCACCATGTTTCAAATGACTAGTAAGTTAGGCGCAACCGCTGACATTGGGTGAGGTCGCCTGTCAAAAATTGACGACAAGTCTACAATTATGTCCAATTGTAATTACAATTTAGTGTTTCATAAAACAAATATGTCAAGATTTTCTCGAAAAATTGTCACCTGTCAAGAGAAAATTTTTATGAAACAGAAATATGTCGAAATTTCGCGACAAGTTGACTTATTTGTATTTTTTCCACCATTACTTATTTGTCATTGGTAATGTTTATGAAACAAAAAATTGTCAAATTGACAAATTGTCACCTGTGGCCTGTCATTGTCACGTTTATGAAACAGGCCCCAGGAAGTTGAGTTGCGGACATTAATAAAGATCTGTGTCTATAACATCAAATTTATCCGCATTGAGAATTAGAAAGGATTTATGACGTCCGAAGTACCTAATGAGAATTAATGAATGTAGTCCGCAGCTTTTGTCTTCGGGCTGTTCAAATTTAGTAGGGGTGTGAACCTTACTCATTCATCTTGAATAGGTTGTAGGATAAAATTGCTCGAGGCAAAATAAACAAAGTTACCAGAATAGCCCCGTCTCAAAAATTGGCTTTCCGCCACAACTGTTGAACTTTGTACTGATTCAGGAAAATATCATGCCATTCAGTCCCTTTCAGTTGTTGCTATTTTAGAAACTTGGCACGGTAGAACAGAACGCCTGTGGTATGAAGACACTGCAATAAAACATGGAATTGTCCAGAATTACAGCTTATCTTATCAATATAATACAAATAGACGGTCTTATTTAAGTGGTATGTTACTTATTTCTTATGAGTCACACCAGTATGTAGCTCCTTACGTATAATTATGGCGCGGGTAACAGGCGACAGCAGAAGTCTAGTAAGCGTAATCAGAGATTTCATGTAGGAGACACGAGTTATTTTGATGCATTCTATGCATACAAATATTTTACCTATGCATTAGGTAGGTACCAGTGCCGTGGCGTCCAAAGAGCTCGGTTCCTACCGGCTTTCCTTTAATATTAGGCATTTGACCACCTTATCTACAGCTCTTAACTTCGCCATAACTGCAGCGGCTTGCCCAATGATATCTTTTACGCCACGCCACTGGTATGTTTTATGCTTATTACGCGTTGAATTAATTTCGATAAATTCCAAAAATATCATAGACGAAATAAATATTTCTAAACTAAATATTTCCCGCCTCTAGCGTATTTTGCCCCACTAGCACGACATTCGTTTATCGCCATCATAAAACATTTGTCTCCCTCGCACTTGTGTAAGTAGGTAGGTACAAAGGGAACAAATGTTTTGTGAGTGTGTACAGGCATGATCTATTTTGAAAGTTTCCTATACATATAGATATTTTATCGACGATTATGATGGTTGTTTCCTGATAATAACGCGTTTGGTCAATTTCGCTACATTCCAAAAATATCATAGACGCCTACTAAAATAAATACTTCCCGCCTAGCATAATTTGCCCCACTAGCACGATACCGTTTATCGCCAACGTAAAAAAATGTCCCCATCGCACTTGTGTAGAGTCTGTGCGGAAAGAGAATAGGATTAAAATTGGGGGCGCTGTAATGCTTTTCTAGCGAAGAAAAAAATATTTGCCGTATTTGCCATAGGTACTGGGTAGGTTAGTTCCGTTTTTCGCCACGCCTATTCTCTTTCCGCACAGACTCTACGTATGTGCAAACGGCACAAATGCATTGACGTATATAAAGGACAGCGCTAACGAGCGCGCAGACGGTTCCAACGCGTTGGTCCTAAAAATCAGTTTTAGGACCAACGCGGCAGTGGGACGTGTAGCGCACAGCGCAGCCGGACCTTATAAAAATGCCTAATTGCGTGGTGGATTTTCGGCCCGGGTGGATTTTAGTCCGCGACATTTGTATGCCATACATTTAGTTTGGCATACAAATGTCGCGGCCGAAAATCGACCCACCCGAACTACGAAATCATTGCACAAATGTTTTTCGAGTGTCTACTCGCTAGGCTTTAAATTATACCTACTTTTGTCGGCGATAAGTACTTGTTATTTCTCTTAATTTATCAACGCGATTGCAGGAATCCTAACAATGTGAGTGTAAATTCAGAAGGGCTGGCCTGGCACTATCGATAGCTATTAAGTTGTCATGTTACAAGATACCTTTTCGACAACGAACAAGGCGACAAGAAGTCGAACAGCAAGTTATGCAAACCCATATAGGTCGTGTAGCTCATGTCACATAAAAAATACACATCCATAACCTAGCTATAGTATACGCGGTCTGATTTTCCGCAACCCAATGTCTTATGCTGCTGTCTATATTACGTGTTCCATAATCTAATAGCTATACGTAAACCGTAGGACCATGACGTAATTCAGTCAGTATAATACTGGCAGCAGTCATATTTAATAATGTAATAAGTACGAATGAAACGTTTATGAAGTTAAAGCGTTTTTCAGTTCAGCGCAAAGTGATACCACGTCTTGTTGACTCAAACTCAACTCAAACCACATGAAACCTTGAATAGCAACATTGCACGCTTTTGCTCTATACGACACCTTCGCCTTATGTGACTTATGTTTAGCAAATTACATACCACTATAAGTAGGCACTTGCAGCAACGGTAGTGCCTTATCTATGTTTACTTATCTATCAAACAAATCAGCATCATTTATGTGCGTGTTGTTATTTTCGTATAATTTAGTACTCTAATCTAAATCCATCTTACCGCAACGACGGGCTTATTGTCTATTTTCTTGGATCTCATACTAATGTATAATGTGATGAGATATGAGTATACTTTTCGATAATAGGGATTGAGAAGATCGTTTATTAAAAATGTTGACGTGAATGCTTGTAACTTCGTACTGCAATTTTATACTGCTATTTTCTCATGAAATAAATGATGTATCTATCTATCATTGTCTTAAACTGTTACCTACTCAACTCATTAATAGGTAGGTATGTGGAAATACCCGAATATAGGGTTTTCAGGTCGCCAAACCTAATAGCCGGACAGACAAGCCAGTTTGGCCGGTCATTTGGGTAAAAATGCCGAACACCCTACATTATTGAGGATTTTGTGTCTCAGTAGTCAGTATTAATAGGTAATATTTTGACCGGACACGCAATCAAAAAGCCTAACCTAACTATGTCCGGCTTTATTTATCCGGACGCCTGGCAACGCTACCCAAATAGGTAAACTGAGAAAACAATAGATGGTGGGTGTATGACAATTTCACGCTCTCACGCTTATCTTATTTATCAGATTCCAAGGAACTAGTTTATCAATGTCGAATTATGTACAGTGAATGCTCCGTCTCCGTCATCGTCAAGGCGATAAACAACGAACACAAGCACGTAAATAAACGTGTAGCTGTTAATTTCCACGTGCATGTGCGCAGGTAACGAACCAGTTCCAGAGTAAATACGAGTAAAAACTACGGCAATAAAACTCATCGGTAAAAGGTGTACACTCACACATTTATCTCACTGTGCCGCGATCTCTGTTGCCAAACACATCAGCATGCTAGGGTCATTTACGTAAGTAATCAGGTAATGTTTTTAATAAGAGTTGTATGTCTTTTCCTGTTCTTAAGAATTTAAAAATTCAAAAAATATTTTATACTTACTGTTAGATGATATTAATCCAATGTTAGCTTTAACTCCGAAAGTCTGTACGTTAACAACACAAAATAATATTAACCACCACATATTGGCACAATATTTTGGGGGGGCTGTCAATGACAGCCCACCGAAACGAGTAACGTCCTCAGGAAACTTTCGATTGATCAAAAATCACTAAAAGGTACACTTTTAATACATTCACGGCAGCCGTTCAGTAGTATATCACTGGTAAAACACTGTTATTTGCTTCAATAGTCGTTGTCACTGTTAGAAGTGTGCGAGAGAACAATATTTTGGTGAGTGATTAGGTTTTTGAGGTTATTTTTACGTGCCCCTGGTGCAAGCGCGACAGAGAATGTCGCGGGGCTGACGAACGAACAGCGAGCAGGTGCGAGTGAGGCGCTCGGCACGCCGCTAGATGGCGTCCGCAACGCTCGAGTGACGTTCGGTTAGTTTCGGCGACCGAACAGTGGCGCTGCGCTGCTGATTCTAGCTAGAGATTTTTCCAACGCATCGTATGTACGACACTGAATAAGGGAGCGGTTACATGCTTACTTTAATGAAACGTCATTTCAGCTATTGTGTTGTTAAAGTTGTGTAGAATACATACACACTATAACTCAAATAACATCAAACAGACTAGTTGGTCGCCCGCCCCATAAAAATAATAAAAATGAAATGGCTGAATGCGAATCATCAATCTGTTAAGTTGATTAAGTTAAACATAACAGTGAAAATACGTAACAACTTAACCATTAGCTCTTTATATAATTATGCCTACTTAGTACCTAGGTAGGCATTTGTGTAATACTTATTATACTTTAGTAAGCAACTGTTTTCACGTAGTGACAGCAGGTATAGCTACTTAGGTAAGCACTAACCTGTTATCAGACCTTGCTTGGCTAGGTTAGTATTGTTATTAAACAAAAAAAGTCAAGGTATACAAATAAAATATCATTGATACAAATCCGTTTACCTTTTGAGCGGCAAACATAAAATATAGGAAATAAACAAACAAGGCTAAGATTTTAAAAGATATGTTTAATATAATTGCTTACGTAATTAATTTTATGAATTACCTAGCAATACAAAGTAGATAATGGCAATGTTATGTCACCCCCTATAACTCGTAACTCGTCACAGCGTTTACTCGTATCACCGACGTGTGAGAGACAAGACGAGTTCTTTACGTCGATAATAAACGGTATCGTGCTAGCACTGTATAATAGCAGTAATTTTTCTTCCCACAAAAGGTAAATCGCACGGCTTATACTGGGTGAAATCTGGAACGTGATCCAACATAATTAAACCTCAATCTATCCATCATTTTGAACAACTTTTACTATGGCGTCAACTTTGTAAATGCAAAAAAAATAACTGTTTCATAGAAAAGGTAATGAATAGATACACCAGAATGTATGAGAGTTGTATTTTTTTTTTGCAATTACAAAATTGACCCCATAGTAAAAGTTGTTCAAAATTATGGATAGATTAAAGTTTTATTATGTTGGATCACGTTCCAGATTTCACCCAGTATGTGTGCGCGCCGTGAACAAACGCAATGTTTACGATTGCGTAAGTAAGAATGCCACAGTACAGATCGCACTGTCTGCGCCTCGACCTTGAATACGTATCGCGCGCTCCTAAACGGCCGTTTCTTAATTCTTTATACTTCTTCGTTTATTTTTTATATTATTTAATTTTTCACCTCATTACAGTTGCTACGCTGTGTTCGACGATATATGTATATTAATAAAGATCTCGCTAACCATTGTGCAAAATATTATAAATTTTTATAATACGTTTTAATCACTGTAGATTTATCTAATATATGTTGCATCAAATTCTACTCGGTCATACTGAATTATCCAACGCTTTAACTTTAACGAATCTTATAATAAATGAGTATTATTTAATAAGGGCTAGCTAGCTGCCCCGACGAACTTCGTTCCGACCCAGAATTTTGACTTTTTTAGATGTTTTAATTGTGATCCTGCTATTCGGGGCAGAGACGAACCCAAAAAACCAAAAATCATGCCTAAAAAGCGGTCCACCAATGTTCATGTTGCGCTTCGCAGATAAAATTTATCAAGCTATAAATAACAACTCTTTTCTCTTTCAATCAAATTTGATGTCGTTAACATAATAGATTGTTTACCGCACCCACATACCCTGTTTTTTTTGTACGAAAACCGAGCGACTCGGATCATCATCACCGATTTTGCAAAATATCGTGACGTTTGCTACTTCGTCGTTCTGCCCCATATAACCTCGCCCTAACTCGGTTACAATTGCGCGCGCATCTTTCAGTTGCGTTCGCAGAAAGACGCCGCGGGGGCGTGGCCCGTCGCTACGCACGTCCTCTGCTACGCAACGAGCGAGATAAAGTATCCTTGATATCATAATGTCGTATGCGGCTTCGATGATTGTAAAGAGAAGGGCCTTTGTTTTAACAAGATGCAAGAACGCCGATATTCGACCATGATTCAGCGTGTCTTCGGCCCGTTGCGTGAGCGACTAGACGTCTGAGCCGAACGTATCTAGATTGATAACTCACATTAAAGTTTGATAGTGAAGTCGAAGAGTAAGTTTGTTAATTGTTATATTCGTGCTCGCTTAGCCTATTAATAGCGTAAAAGCCAGTTTTTCATTTTCCATACAATCCTTACAGGCCGGGCTAGCACGCCTTACCTTTGTCATCGATATAAGGCATTCATCCCTCTCGCTCTTTCATATTTAGTTAAAAAGAGCTTCGTCTACTTCAGTAACTTATTCCACTAAAATATCCTTCGGGAACCGTGTATTAAAAGGGATAAAAGTAGCCTATGTTATTTCGCGGCCCATATTCTTTCTATATGGAAAAAAATCAGGCCGTGTCCTACCTAGCTCCGTTGTTGAGAAAAAGAAATGCGACCAGGGGCCCGTTTCACGAAGCTACAAGTTACAAATTACAAGCGGAAGTCTCTTTCTATCAAAAGGTATTAAAAAGAGACTTCCGCTTGTAATTTGTAACTTGTAGCTTCGTGAAACGGGCCCCAGATATCCCGACAAACACACTTTTGCATTTATTTGTATAATATGGTTAAGGCTTTGTTAAGGTTATACATTACGTATGTTGCTCTGGTATTGTTCTGCTCTACTATACTTAGTCTGTACTTTTAGGTATTTAAAAAAGGTAAACAAAAAAACCACGTGACTCGGATATTTCAGCCAATCAAAGCAACGTTTTGTATCTGTGGCACAATACCATTGGCTGAACGACCCGAGTCACGCGGTTTTTTTGTTTAGCTTTTTTTAAATACCTAAAAGTACAGACTATATAAATCTGTAAACTGCCTAAACGCTAACGTGGAGGTCGTGTTGACAAGATACTAGTTTCCGTTCGGTTGCCATGGCAACACGAGTCAATTGTGCCGAAGCTTTTACAAATGATGCTGATAGAGTCTGTGCGGAAAGAGAATAGGATTTAGATTTGGGGGCGCTGTAATGCTTTTCTACTGTATTTGCCATACTGGTTAGGTTAGTTCCGTTTTTCGCCACGCCTATTCTCTTTCCGCACAGACTCTAATATGGACAATACAATACCTATGGTATGTTGGGGTAAAATCGGTTGGGCTTTCGACTACATAGGTACATAGTTGGTAAACCGCAGATAGTTAATATTTTTATGCCACACCTGGGGCCCGTTTCACGAAGCTACAAGTTACAAATTACAAGCGGAAGTCTCTTTCTATCAAAAGGTATTGAAAAGAGACTTCCGCTTGTAATTTGTAACTTGTAGCTTCGTGAAACGGGCCCCTGGCCATAAAGTGCGCGTACGGAAAAAGCCGCTTTCTGACCAAGTGTAGACATAAAATGATGTCCACAACACGGGAGGTAATAAAGAAAGCCCTCGATCGCATATTTACGCCCCTCGCCTGCGGCTCGGGCCGCAAACATTTGCGATCTTGGCCTTTCTTTATATTACCACCCTAGTTGTGTAATATACTATTATTTCACCGTAGGCCGTACTGCCGTACTATGAGTAAAACTAGACTAACCCCTATGGAGTTGAACCTCTAATACAACTCTATAGGGGTTAGTCTAGTTTTAGATAACGGACGGCAGCTTAGTTAAGTGACACTTCCACCTGGAATTAGTCGACTATTTAGATAGCAATAGAGTAAAAACATTAATGAAAAAATTAATATTCGACGGTCATAATTTTCGGCTACCATATTCAAGCAATCGTTTTGTGAGTTACTGAAGTTCCGAGAAAGAGTCAGCATGGAATGCGGTTTTAAAGCGTACCTTTGCGGGCAGGAATTTTAACTGAGATAATATCACGGCATTGTCAGTTTCTTGCTTTCTTATTTTTAATCCTCATTTTTGGTTGTGTTTAGGTACATTTTGAGTTGGCATTCGCGTTATATTCATTTCAAATTCTTATTCGTAATTACTATATCTATGACCAAAACACTTCCGTAGAATAAAGTTTAAACGTTTCTTAGCTAACTGGTTCTAAGAATCTTGAATTGAGTTCAGGAATAGTGTTGTAGGTCCGATATTTTATTTAAGAATTGAGTGGCCACGTTCTGAACGAGTTACTCTTGGAAAAAGTTCTTCAAGGCATAAACTCGCGAGCGATTTTCCACATGACTTCTATACTTATAGAGAAGAATCCCTGGAATGACGTCTACTTTTTTATTTCATTTCATAACTAGAAGTTACGCGCAACTTCGTCTAAGGGACAAAAAGCTTAGCTCTTATTTTTGCTTTCACCGTAGTCGTATGATGGACGTCGTTGGTCACAGTAGTATGAACAATAGATACATTATTGACCTATGTATGAACCAAAAAGAAAAGAAAAAATAAAAAGGGGGAGATCTAGAAATTCTAGAAGAATCCGTTACCGACCAGCATTTGTCATACCGTGTCTAATACGTTCATAGCACGGTCATGGTATGATTACGGCGTAGTGGTAGTGGGCAGAGACCTTAAGCTGGAAATTACTCCACTGGCAAGAGCCAGGCTCTTTTTTAGCTTTTTTACGTCACACTTGGCCATTAAGTAGCAATAACCACCCACTACGCGTGCGGAAAATCCCACTTCATGGCCTGGGGGAGACGTCAAATATTGCACTTACCACGGGCGGCAATAAAGAAAGCCTCAGATCGCATGTATGTCAAATACCTGCCATCTGAGACGTTCTTTGTTTTACCGCTCTAAGTAAGTAATCTAAATATATAAAAGAAGAAGTCCTGACTGACTGACTGACTTACTGATCAACGCACAGCCGAAACTACTGAAGTTAGGAACTTGAAATTTTCACAGTAGGGTGGTTATATAACGTAAGTAAGGGATAAGAAGGGATTTTTTGAAATTCATCCCCAAAGGGGGTTAAATGGGGGTTGAAAGTTTATATGGGGACCATACGATTTTTAAAGTAGGAGATCTGAGACTTCGAACATAGACTCTTTAATACAATTTAAAAAAAGTAATTTCACCGTTTTTGGAAATTCATCCCCAAAGAGGGTTAAATGGGGGTTGAAAGTTTATATGAAGACCACACGATTTTTAAAGTAGGAGATCTGAGACTTCGCATATAGACCCATCAAGATGAGTACAGGAAAGTAATTTCACGGTTTTTTGAAATTCATCCCCAAAAGGGGTTAAATGGGGGTTGAAACTTTGTATAGGCACCAAACGGTTTTTGACGTTAGAGATCTGAGAGTTTGCACATAGATCCTTCAATATGACATGAGAAAAGTAATTCCACCCTTTTTTGAGATTCATCCCTAAAAGGGGTTAAACGGGGGTTGAAATGTTGTATAGGGACCAAATTATTTTGAAGTTACAGATCTGAGAATTCGTATATAGACTCCTCAATAAAGGTCGAAGAAAGTAATTTTACCGTTTTTCAAAATTCATCCCCAATGGGGAACATCCTAAATGGGGGTTGAAACGATTTTTGAAGTTGCAGCTCTGAGACATCGTACATAGTCTCCTCAATATGAGTACAGAAAAATAATTTCACGGTTTTTCGAAATTCATCCCTATAAGGGCTTAAACGGGGGTTGAAAGTTTAAATGGGGACCAAACGATTTTTAAAGACGGAGATCTGAGACTTTGCACATAGACCCATCAATATGAGTACAGGAATGTAATTTCACGGTTTTTCTAAATTCATCCCCAAAAGGGGTTAAATGGGGGTTTGAAACTTTGTATAGGCACCAAACGATTTTTAAAGTTAGAGATCTGAGAGTTCGCACATAGATCCTTCAATATGAGATAAGAAAAGTAATTTAACCCTTTTTCGAAATTCATCCCTAAAAGGGGTAAAACGGGGGTTGAAATATTGTTTAGGGACCAAATTATTTTTAAGTTACAGATCTGAGACTTCGTATATAGACTCCTCGATAAAGGTCTAAGAAAGTAGTTTTACCTTTTTTCAAAATTCATCCCCAACAGGGGTTAAATGGGGGTTAAAACGATTTTTGAAGTTGGAGCTCTGAGACATTGTACATAGGCTCCACAATATGAGTGTAGGAAAGTAATTTCACGGTTTTTCGAAATTCATCCCCAAAAGGGGTTAAACGGGGGTTGAAAGTTTAAATGGGGACCAAACGATTTTTAAAGACGGAGATCTGAGACTTTGCACATAGACCCATCAATATGAGTACAGGAATGTAATTTCACGGTTTTTCTAAATTCATCCCCAAAAGGGGTTAAATGGGGGTTTGAAACTTTGTATAGGCACCAAACGATTTTTAAAGTTAGAGATCTGAGAGTTCGCACATAGATCCTTCAATATGAGATAAGAAAAGTAATTTAACCCTTTTTCGAAATTCATCCCTAAAAGGGGTAAAACGGGGGTTGAAATATTGTTTAGGGACCAAAGTTACAGATCTGAGACTTCGTATATAGACTCCTCGATAAAGGTCTAAGAAAGTAGTTTTACCTTTTTTCAAAATTCATCCCCAACAGGGGTTAAATGGGGGTTAAAACGATTTTTGAAGTTGGAGCTCTGAGACATTGTACATAGGCTCCACAATATGAGTGTAGGAAAGTAATTTCACGGTTTTTCGAAATTCATCCCCAAAAGGGGTTAAACGGGGGTTGAAAGTTTAAATGGGGACCAAACGATTTTTAAAGACGGAGATCTGAGACTTTGCACATAGACCCATCAATATGAGTACAGGAATGTAATTTCACGGTTTTTCTAAATTCATCCCCAAAAGGGGTTAAATGGGGGTTTGAAACTTTGTATAGGCACCAAACGATTTTTAAAGTTAGAGATCTGAGAGTTCGCACATAGATCCTTCAATATGAGATAAGAAAAGTAATTTAACCCTTTTTCGAAATTCATCCCTAAAAGGGGTAAAACGGGGGTTGAAATATTGTTTAGGGACCAAAGTTACAGATCTGAGACTTCGTATATAGACTCCTCGATAAAGGTCTAAGAAAGTAGTTTTACCTTTTTTCAAAATTCATCCCCAACAGGGGTTAAATGGGGGTTAAAACGATTTTTGAAGTTGGAGCTCTGAGACATTGTACATAGGCTCCACAATATGAGTGTAGGAAAGTAATTTCACGGTTTTTCGAAATTCATCCCCAAAAGGGGTTAAACGGGGGTTGAAATTTTGTATAGGCACCAACGATTTTTGAAGTTGGAGATCTCAGAGTTCGCACATAGATCCTTCAATATAAGTAGAGAAAAGTAATTTCACCCTTTTTCGAAATTCATCCCTAAAAGGGGTAAAACGGGGGTTGAAAGTTTAAATGGGGACCACACGATTTTTAAACTAGGAGATTAGTTGCAAAAAGTAATTTCACCGTTTTTCAAAATTCATCCCCAACGGGGGTTAAATGGGGCTTGAAACGATTTTTGAAGTTGGAGCTCTGAGATATCGTACATAGTCTCCACAATATGAGTACAGGAAAGTCATTTCACGGTTTTTTGAAATTCATCCCCAAAAGGGGTTAGATGGGGGTTGAAAATTTGAACTTTGAAGTTAGAGCTCTGAGAAATCGTACATAAACTCCTCAATAAGAATAAAGAAAAGTAGTTTTACCATTTTTCGAAATTCATTCCTAAAAAGGGGTCAAACGGGGGTTGAAACTTTGTATGGGGACCAAACGATTTTTGTAGTAAATCTTGAACTTCGTTCATAGACTCATCCATAAGAGTAAAGAAAAGTGATTGCTGTTTTTTGGAATTCATCCCCAAAGGGGTTAAAATGGGGGTTGAAACTTTGTGTAGGGTACAAACGATTTTTGAAGTTGGAGCTCTAAGACATCGTATATAAACTCCTCAATAAGAGTAGAAAAAGTGATTTTTCGTTTTTCTAAATTCATCCCTAAGAAGGGGTCAAACGGGGGTCAAAACTTTGTATGGAGACCAAACGGTATTTATAGTAGATCTTAAACTTCTTACATAAACTCATCCATGAGAGTAAAGAAAAGTGATTGCTGTTTTTTTGAAATTCATCCCCAAAGGGGTTTAAATGAGGGCCGAAACTTTGTATACGGACCAAAAGATTTTTGAAGTTGGCGATCTGGGACATCGTACATAGACTCCTTAATAAGAAAAAAGAAATGTGGTTTTACCGTTTTTTCATCCCTAAAAAGGGATCAAAAGGGGGTTGAAACTTTGTAAAGGGACCAAACGATTTTTGTAGTAGATCTTGAACTCATCTAAAAAAGAAAAGAAAAGTGATTGCAGTTTTTTGAAATTTATCCCCAAAGGGGTTTAAATGGGGGTTGAAACTCTGTATAGGGTCCAAAGGATTTTTGAAGTAGGAAATCTGACACTTCGTACATAGATCCTTCAATAAGGGTACAGAAAAAATGTTAAACCATTTTTTGAAATTCATCTCCAAGGGTTATAAATGGGGACCAAAACTTTATAAAGGGACCAAATGATTTTTAAAGTAGGGTATCTAAAACTGATTAAACTGAATAGAACTCAAATGATTTCACGGTTCATTAAAATTTATCTCGAAGACGGGTTGAGTAAGTAGGGGTTGAAAGTTTTTTTAGGGACCCGTACAATTTTTAAAGTAAAAGGTTTTTAACTCCATGCATAGCATATAGCAATTAGTAGATTGTTTTTTTGTGTAAGTAACAAGCGGTTTATTAAGTGCATTTAATTTTTTGGTAATAATCCTTAAATGGACTTAAGAATTGATTTTCACGGTAAATGTGCATTGTGCAGTTTTGGGCCCAATATTTGAGGGTTTTGTTTAATTACAACAAAGTTTATGAACAAATATCAGAAACTATTAATTGCCTATTAAGATTAATTGCCTAATTATAATTTACACCGCAGACGAAGTCGCGGGCATCAGCTAGTGTACTATAAACATTAAGTGTCTTAAATGAAACTGGCGCAATCTTTGTGACAAAAATGCCCCCTTAATTAGAAACTCATTGATCGATGTAATCGAAGTTTAATATTTTACAATTACATAATAGGAAAGGTGAGTATAAAAACTTGAACACGTGGTCGCGTTAAAAGTCACGATCTGACCCATAAAACGGGGCTATTATTTATGACCCGGGAATTTTACGAGTCGAACGAAAATGCGGTTGTTACAATTTTTTACTGCCTAGGAAATGGAAAATGGGAATAATGTTTTTTTTTCAGTGAGCTTATGACCACTAGTGCTATTTGAAGGTTAACTTAAGGTGATTCGAGGAGATCAGTTTTGCATACAAACAAAAAGAGGGTCATCAACTCATCATTCGCTTGCACTATATTATAGCTTGATACAACTTGCCTGTGCAAAATAAAATGAGTGGTTTAAAAAAACCGGTAATTTATTTGGTTACCTATTTTCATTCGCCAGTGATGAAACATGATTAAAATACTATGTAAAATACTTCGATAATCTTCTATTCTATCTATTCATTGTGTACTCGTAAAAGAGTTTCGTGACGTAAGGTACCTAGTTGACATTAACAACGTACCTATAGGCAAAGTTTAAGCACTAACAGTTGTCCAACGCTCATGCATTGGACAGGCACAGCAGCCTATAACAGGAACTGCGCTGTTATGCCAGGGTTGTCGCAACATCAAAAACAACGAAGTAGGTTAAATATGTACAAGTATATTTATTAATATTATTACCCTAAACACTTAATTTCCCAAATAATAGTAATTTTCTTGGGAGACGCCTACGTCCAGCAGTGGACTGCCGCAGGCTGATGATGATGATAAAACACAATTACTGATAAAAATGAAAACGGTATTATGGAATGAAAATGACGACTGTGAAAGGGATTTAATGAACATGACAGCTCGACGAAATAAATTTCTGTCACAATCAATCATTCTCTATGAAATAAATTAAGCTTTTACGTGAAAACATTTACCCTACTCATCCAAGTAAATAAGACACACTGCTGTTACCTACATTTACGCGAATCAAATTTTAACACATCGGAAAGCATTTTAGCTACTAATTTTATGAAACACAAAAATCTCTAAGATGTAAAATTCTAACCCTGTCGCTTTTCCATAGTCGGGTAAAAAATACCCAATAACTTTCGGATACATAAATCTAAAAAAAAAATTGACGTGTTAAGGTAAGGAAAGCATAAGTCTGTGTATAAACATCCAATAATAACTTTTGGTTCCAATGGTATTTTTTATATAAAAGTCATTAACGTACAGACACACTTAAGTACAACTTAACAATAGTGTTCATTAAACAAACGCGTGGCAGCCCTGAAAGTTAGGTACCGACTAGCTAAGTGCGGCGTTGTATGCAGCTCGGTATCGACACACCCGCGTCTCACCCCGCAGCCCCCGCACGATTTCTCTATCAAAACCGCTCCGTCGGCCGACTGTATTATCCTTATTCCTTAGACTGTGCTATAGGGGACGTGCACGAACTATATAGGTGGCAGCACTAAACGACAAAAGAGACACGGGCGGACAATAAAGGAAACTATCACCCCTGTCAAATCAAGCTGTCAATGTCAATGACAATATCTAAGTGTCAATGTCAAATATAGTAAGTCGTAGCTACACTCGCAATAAATTAACGGCGTTTCCGTGAATTTGGCCCCAGCATGAGAGGGTACTTTATTTAGATTGGCGGCACCAGTTGGCAGCACCTTCGTCGTGCACGTTCCTTATAGCCTAAATCACTGCAATCCTTCTATTTTGATGTCCTATAGTAACGGAGTCGGATACGACGCAAGCGACAATATCCATAATGTACGTTTAACCGCGGACTTAACGGCACTAAAGTGGAAAGATGTTTTTAGGGGATAAACAGGTGCACTAAGAAAGGATTTCATGAAATTCAATCCTTAAAAAACAACGGGGGATGCGGGATGCCAGTGTTCATGAAAAAAATGAATATTACGCCAACTCAGTCGCCAGACAGTATTTAGTTATGTATATCAGTACCTATATACAAAAACGAATCTTCGGTTGACAATATCGATTGAAAACGGAGCTAGTTTTATTTATTTTCATATTCCGTTTCTCAAGAACTTGCTAGAAAGCCTAGAAAGGTTCAACTTACAAACATAACAATACCATTTCAATATCAGCTTTCCTGGTAATAATTGTAGTGATCAAATAAACGTTATATTTCAGTCTCACTGCAAAACCTTCGCCTTTTAATACAAATAAATACCTATTAATAGAACAAAACCCCTCCCACTCGGTACTTCGGAAAGTTTTTACAGCCTTAGAAACTACAGTTAAGAGCGTTGAACGTTTATCGGCGAGAGATTTGGCAACGTCACATTTATTAGATCTATAAAATGTGTTCCTCCACGGTTAAATAATAGGCAAGTCGGTGGGAATCGAGTTCTGTGGACACCCCCCCCGGTACTGACTTGGTTTAACATTACATCTCAAAACTTTTTCGTTGTAAGACAACTGCGTTGCGAGACCTGCATCTTTTTACATGTAGTGTTTTTGATGGGATCTCATTTCTTTTTGTAAGTGATCTTCCTTTATTTATTACATTCCAATTCATTCTTTTTCCAATTTGGACTGCAAAACTAACTTTGTAATCGCATGTATGTGTATAGGATTACAAATTTATGTGTGCGGTTGTGACTGAAATTGCAATATTTGGAGGTTTTTCAGGACTTGATAGGCTAAAAACTAACTATGTTTAAAATTTGGAGCCTGTGAGTCTACTAGAAGTACCTCAGAATTATGATGATCATCAGTCAGTGAATCAGTGAGTCAGTCAGTGACAAAACTAAGGAACTTTGACATGCAATAGTTCTAAAACTACACATTCAAATTGAATGATATTGAGAATATGTATAAGTCTTATTGTGCCCTATATATTCCTGAAATTTCAGGGTTCTAGCTTTAGCCAGTACAAAATTACGGGAGGCTGAAAATGGCCTGAATGGCTTCGAGAAAAGGATGGTACGGCCGTGCCTTTGTTTTGCTCGACTTGGCGGGGGCACTGCCGTGCCCCCAGATTTGATGTAGTATTTTCGGGTTCGCCTGCGTTGTGTGCCCAAGGCCTCCTACCGGGATATAAAGTATCATGTTTCAATAATATTTGTAGAATTCGCATATTCAAATGACATTAAAATTTCGCAAAATAAGAAATTTACGAAATGATAAAATCGCGACGTTGCCACATATCCCAGTATAAACGCTCCTAAGATGTTCATCGCATAACCAGGATTGTAATGGGCATCAATTAAAAGTTGAAGATGAGGCAGTTTAAAGTTCCCACAAGAGCGCTTGTGCATTACAGTTGTAAGCCAATTTGGCCAAACGGTCGTTAAGCGCCGCGGATGCAGTACAAGGATGCAGTCTGCGTTGAATCCTTTGCATTTTGGTTCTCAAATGACTATAGAACGAGAGCCAAATTTCTATTATATTGTAAGGTAACTACTATCGAGTACGTGAGGTACATTTTAGGTTACGTAATTATATATTTTTTAGGGTTCCGTACCAAAACTGTAAAAAAGGAACCCTTATAGTGCGACTATGTCTGTCTGTCTGTCCGTCTGGCACAGCCAGATATCTCAGGAACTTCTAGCTGCTATCGATTTGAAATTTGGAATAGTTTTAAAAGTCGCTAACCCGAGCCTACTAGACGTAAAACAAACCTTATACATTTTTTACTTTTTTTTAAAGGGGGTCGAAAATGTCGAAATGGGAGGTCAAAAATTTTAAGTTAGGCTATTATATCAGGTGATGTATCAAATGAAAGGGTTTAATTTGTAGATTTCATTTTTTTTTCTTTTTCATGTTCTTTTTGAATTAGGACGGTTTGCTACTTATAACATAAACAAAAACCTGCAAGAAAAATACCATTTACCCCTATTATCTTCGAAGTTACTGAACAGAAAAATCTGTCATAATTACCAATTATTAATATTATCCTAAATATTACAGGGAAATATAACGATTTTCCTAACTTGCGTCGTATTTTAGACATGCCCGCCCAAAGACCGTAACACAACCTTATTTTATAGCCGGCAAATGTCCCTCTGCTAGAGTTCCAGACACAGGTTCCAGACATACCGATTTAATGCGATCTGTGGCCAATCGCTGAGATATACAGTCCAGTTCATTCCGCCACCTCCTTCTGGATTTCACTCTGTAGGTACCTAGCAGTGGCGTGGCGTAAAAGATATCTTTGGGCAAGCCGATGCAGATTTAGTGTACATTTTCCTTAAGAGCTGTAGAATAAGGTGCTCAAATGCCTGATATTAGGCAAGCCGGTAGGAATGGAGTTCTTTGGGCGCCACGCTACTGGTACCTAGTTGTCTTAGCCCACATTTTTACTTGTTTTGTATTTTATAGTATTTTGTCTTTTCCTTCTTCTTTGTTACGCACTTGACTTGGTAGACCGGTCGTGGTCATCATAAGGATGGTTTTCGATATAAACGGATATCTTTTTTTCATGTTAACGTAGAAGTTTGCGTTTTTCACAGCTTGAAGGGACCGTAGACTTGAGTATATGGTTTAATTTCAACTCGATACCTCCACGCGTTCCCGAGATAAAGGGTCTTTACAGACAGACAGACAGATGGATAGACGGACAACGAAGGAATCTTGTAGGGGTTGCGTTTTTTTTTTTGAGGTACGGAGCCCTAAAAATGCCTCGCTAGCTAAATATTACTACTAACAATTGAATCATAAGAATTATTTGTAAATTGATAACACTTTATGGACCTGGTCCGAAACAAATGATTGAATTGAATTAAATATGACACTTTCCATTTAAATACAACCGATACGTAGTTCAACGTGTAAAATGCAAGCGTCGGTATTAACTCTCCAATGCTTTTGTTTCGTCGACCTGGGCTGGACGGTAATGTCGGTAGTTTGACATTCAAATCCTCTAATCAACACAGCTGGGTTAAAATTTGCGATGCCGACTCACGCGCCATACACAATTGCGCTGATTGTGAAGATAACACCTAATTGACACCTTCTCTGTCAGTGAAAAGCAGTTAATTAAAACACTGAACAGAAAGCTAATTTGGAATGGATTGGTCTTTTACAATGCATCATAGTTCAAAAGTCATTTTGAAGAATAGGTTTTTAAACAGAGTTCAGTTATGATTTATGATATTGCATATATAAGGTCAGATAACTTTACAGAGTCCCTAAATTCTTTGCTGATGTTAACTATAAGAAGGGTATCAAATTAATTACTTATACTGGTGAAAATCCCAACAGACAGACATACATACGAAAACATTGATGCCCAAGCTGAAACGGAGACGCTTCGCTCGCGCTTCGTGCTAATAAACTATAACGTCGTGAGGCCCAAGCCGAAATAATACCATAAGGCCTAAACGCCCAATGTATATACCAAAGTACAATTTCTTGCGGCCCAAGACTTGTTTTTTGATTTTTTTCTGAAGATCTTAACCAAGATTTTTTACAGTTTTTAAAGATGCTCTATGGTCTAGCTAGACGAATAGAATGCAACCAATTTGAAGCCAATCGGTGCTGTCTTTTTGCTGTATATTGAGTTTTTACACAATGATAAATAAATAAAAACTGGATAAGAAGTATATTCGTTTTTACTTAATGACACAGTAAAAAATCACATTCTTCATTCTTAATAGTACATTACATAACTAGGGTTGTAATACAAAGAAAGGCCGAGATCGCAGAAGTTTGCGGCTCGAGCTGCAAGCGAGGGACGTAAATATGCGATCGAGGGTTTTCTTTATTACCTCCCGTGTTGTATACATCATTTTATGTCTACACTTGGCCAGAAAGCGGCTTTATGGCCACGTGTAAAAACATTTAAATCCAAAAAAACACAAAATAATTATTTTCCAACCGTAGCTGAAATTATATAAATGAAATCTCTTTATAAGTATACCTTCTTATATTCAATAAAAAAACTATTTCACAAAAATTAAGATTCTTCTGGGATCTTAATTTCATGAAATGTCTATAAAAAGGTTTATATCATTATCATCTGTTTAAATCACTAAGCTAGCAAAAGATCACTAACAGATTGGAGACCATATCTTATAATATATCAAAAATCATTTACAATATTTAACACCTTTAGAAAATACAGTATGTGGCAATTTTTAGTCACTGGCCTAGCCTTATAAAGGGCTAGGCCAGTGACTAAAAATTGCCACATATTCAAAAACATAAAACGTATCAGTAATAAACGTAATATTGTTATTATTAGTAAAACCGTAAACAATAACTTCTACAAAATGTAACGTAAATCAAATTAAAAACCTTTAAATTTGTCAAAACAATCAGTTTTAAAAACTGCCGGCCCATTTTAATCTGCGTAGCCTAATAAACGCCCGTCTTGTCCCACGTCTACGACCACGCATGTTTCCTCTTTCACCTTCACCCCGTCGTCCACTCCTTCCAGCTCTTCTGCCACCTCTCCCTCGACCCCTCATACTTACTTGATTTACCGTGGAAACTTCATCGTTCGAATCTGAACTTTCACTACGTTCGCTATCAGACCTCGATAATAATAGAACCACCAGTTCATATTCTGGATCTCCTACATCTTCATCAGACGGAATAAAGTCCTCGATTTCAGATTCGTCAAGCATGCAGGTAAAATCCTCATCTCTAAGACTTAAAATAAAAAGTTGCCCATTATACACTGCAATGCACACATTTTTTCAACAACATTTAATGTTAATTTATTTATTTGACATAATTTTTCTATATTTTTCAATGATTTTATGTTGTATTTTATTTTTTTATTATTGAAATATTATTGTTACATGGCTTTAAGTCAATTGTAAATGAATGTTTTCAATTCAAATTTCAATGTAATTCAATAGATACAGTCAGCCAAGAAAGTGTTCGATTGTGGTGGTAGTGCTTGAACTCTAATACCAGGTAATAAAGCCGAAAAGTGGTAGACCACTTTCTTTGCTTACTGTACCTATAACGTGAGTCTGAATTGTGGGGCAGAAAGGTATACACGGTCCAAACTAACCTTTCGCTTTGAGGCCGTACTAGTGTTCGTTGGATAGTGGATTAAATCGTTTGACAAAGGTAATTAAGGAATTTGGCCCTTCAGATAACGTGAAATTATACCCGACCCGAGGCAAACGGGCTAAGGTCAGTTGTGAGTACGTATTATATCAACAGAAAAATGGTTTGAAGGAGGGTAAAGATAATACTTGCTTCAACTGGACCGTAAAAGGCTCTTTGACGAACTAATTTTGTTTTACAGAGTCATAATTGTGAAGCGAAACTTTTGCTTCTAGAGCTTTGT
Organism: Eudemis profundana; assembly: GCA_947034925.1. Taxonomy (NCBI): domain Eukaryota; kingdom Metazoa; phylum Arthropoda; class Insecta; order Lepidoptera; family Tortricidae; genus Eudemis; species Eudemis profundana. The sequence goes on from OX344798.1 coordinate 10,177,240, forward strand.
TCCAAGCAATTTCTAGAAGTTTACAACTAATTTTATTCCTTCTCCGCATTGCGCGCATTGCTCAAGGTTTCTTCATTTAGTGTTAGATATAAATTATTTAAGGTAGAAGCTACAATTACGACATACAAATTAATATCTATAGACGTTACTAATTACTACACGGTCTAGACGATTTGAAAAGCACAAAGCAATTTTGCCAAACCGAAAACTTTGGTACGATACGTTTTAGGTCCGCGCCTAGAGTATGTATTCTTGACTCTTGGATGGTTTTTTGTTCTCTCACAAGGTGGTCGGGGCCAAGCGACCTGGTTCGATCCCAGGGAACACCACGGTCCCCACCGCGTATGTCAGCTTATATAAAAAATGGTTTTTTGTTTATCAACCGACATCAAAACAGGCGGTTTTCAGTTGGTGCGATTTTTTTATGTATGTTCGTCAACTACTGAACTGATGGCGGGATCTTGGAGAAATCGAGGGAATTCTTCAAATATTAAAGTGATTGATTGTGTGTATGTAAATATAGCGATTTGAGTATTTTATTTAATAACTCGTGCATTTGTTATTGAACAGATTAATAAAACAACTTAAACGGATTAAATCGCGTATATTACTACATTTTAAGTCCCGACGTTTCGTAACCCTTTTCAGCGTTCGTGGTCGCGGGTTGTCTACCCGCGACCACGAACGCTGAAAAGGGTTACGAAACGTCGGGACTTAAAATGTAGTAATATACGCGATTTAATCCGTTTAAGTTGTTTTATTACTATAAGTGATAATCGCGGAAACCGAAGACAATATTAGATTGGTTTCAATTCAGTTGTATAAAAAAAATCAAGTATATAACAATCACATTTAAGCACTTCAATGGAGTTTGAGGAAAAGTAAGCCAAATTATCTGTGAACTCGCGGAAAATTTTCTCGGCTCGACATTGAGATTTATAGGTACAGGCATATAACATAAAGTTCCTCATCATTTATAAAATAGATGTTTTAAGTATTATTTTTAAAATGCTCGTAATTTATATGTACCTACTTCTATCAAAGTCAATACCTAATTCGTAATTACTTTTCTTTGGAAAATAGAAACCTAAAACAACAATTACCTAAGGGCAGCTATGATTTGCCTCTTCTTCTTAGTCGTACACTCTTGTCAGAGTGGTCGTGGCTGTTCGGACGTTGTATCTTGACTTCCGGTTTCTTGTAGGTGGACTTTCAAACTTTCCTTCGCGATGTCTCTCCATTTCTGGCGGTTCAAAGTGTTGCGAGAGCACTCAACCACGGATGATTTGGTGAGTGTCTTTAGTAGGTCTGTCCATCGGGTAGGAGATCGTCCTCTAGATCTTTTCCCTTCTACCTGACCTTGTACTACAAGCCGCTCTATCGATCCCTCATTTCTGGAGATGTGGCCAAAGAACTTGAGAATTCGTAATTGCACAGTTGACGAAAGCCGTTCTTTGATCTTAAGTTCTTTTAAGATAGAGATATAGATGATTTGCCTATCATAACAAAAATCAAGCTTTGAAACGAGTAATGCGATGTTACCTATAGGTACATTTTAATCTTAATATATTCATTCAACCCCACGTAATTGAAATAATTTACTTGACTACCTATGTTCCCTAGATGGGGCAGAGGGCTTCCAGCGCCCACAGTACGCCTCCATCCCGAACGGTCTTGAGCTTCGCGCTTCACTTCGCTCCACGTCTTCCCTAATTTCCCTATTGCCTCCGCTTCCGCAATGATCGTCCGCCACCAGGTCTGCTTAGGACGGCCACATTTGCGCTTTCCTTGAGGATTCCAGTCTATACTCTGTACTTTTAGGTAGGACTGGGGTCGTTCAGCCAATCAGAGTAACGTTTTGTATCTGTGGCACACTAGCACTGGCTGAACGACCCGTTTCACGTGGTTTTTTGTTTACCTTTTTTTAAATACCTAAAAGTACAGAGTATAGGACTTTCCTTGGTGTACAGGATCCCTTCGGAGCGTAGGTATGCCCAATCCATTTCTATTTCCGGCGCTTTATCTGCTGATCGGAGTCTCTGCAGCGTTCCCATAGGTTTATATTGAAACATTTCTCGGTCCAGTATATACCGAGAATCCGGCGTAGGCAGCGAATGACACAGGTCTGGAGTTGGCGTGAGATGTTTTGTGGATTCCGTAAGAGAGAAATAGCTTACCAAATAAAATTGGGAAGAAAAATATTACAAGCGCCTTTCTCTGTTTGTTAGTGGTGCGCTTTGACCATAATCTCAAATTTAGCAGGTCGGGTTAACATGTTACCTTGGAGCGAAGAGATAGCCATCTGACCTCTGTAATCCCTGCAACAGGGAATTCCTATCAACTGGATAATCACTACAGATTACAGATTAGTTACCTCAATGTGTAGGTTTCCTCTTCCTTACCTTACCAGCAGGATTCAATCCATAATGAAGTATAAGTATGTAAATGATTCTGATAATGCGGATTATATCAACTAATACTACTCGTAAGAAAAACTAGTTGGTAGGTACAGTAAGCCAGGAACATGGCCTTCCACTTTTGAAAATCTAGTTAATACCATTCAACAAAGTCGAAAATAGTAGACCTTGGCTTCCTGTAAAAAGCAACGACTGGGATTCGAACCCAGAACCTCAGTCTCAAATTCATCCAAGTCATCAGCCATCAACACTCGGCAGATTATCATAAGTGGGACAAGAAACAGAATAGATTGGAAGTGAATTAATCTGACGTCGGCCCCGCAAGGGACCGACAGCCAACAACCGACAGGTGGAGGCAACGCTCAGGGGAAATCAGCGTGTTGAGCCAGTTTGCCTTCTTAAAAATATTAGCCGATGCTTGCCTTTCATTTTTTATCGGCGGGAAATCTGCGCTAATCGAATGATTTTATGAATAACGAATTAAGGGTTTCTTTTTTCATGAATCGAATTTTCGGGCTACGTAATTAAAACCTAACTTAATAGGAGGTCATTAATTTTTCAAAATTGTTGTAGCTGGTATTAATGCCATGTTCTTAGTCTATCTATCTATTCTACATATACAAATGTGCAAGCATTTAACAGCATAACCGACCTCTTTGGATTGCCTGCCTTTCGTGGACGAGTTCCACGTACCGCCATGCGCACGAAATGGCGAATGCTGGCTGGAATTGGCGACGCTCGATTTGTAATTCCATTGTTTTTCGGTGGTTTTCTATGACGGCGATTTTGTAAAGACGTTCACGGTAATAAAATAAAAAATAGGTGTAAATATGTATGTGTTGTGTATGTGTATATAACTCTGTAAATATAACTTGTACGATATATTGTGACTATTTGTGCGGATGTTAAAGACAATCGGCCCTTGGTCTCCCGGGTGGGGACGGGTATTTGAGCGGTGCCGGTGAACAAACGGACAAACACACGGCTCCGGAGCAAGCGATTTGAAGTTCCCTGTTTATAAGGTATGCCATATATTTTGTTGGTGAGCTGTTGGTAGGGGTCATCCATATAGTACAGTAAACGGCGATAAAGGATGCACATCGATCTTTGGAAAGAGGCAATCGGCTAATTTCGACTTCGTATAGCGATATCTGTGTCACACACACCAAGACGTTTGTTTTGTCAGTCGTGATTCAAATGCGAGAGAGTGCAGTTGCATATCCAAGTCAATATATATGTCAATATATAGTTGCTAAAACTTTTACTAAATTAAATTTAAAAAAGGGAAGGAATTGAATATGTATGATTTTATTTTAATTTTATTTCCGTATTTTTATTCCCGTGTGGTGTCGGATTAGAATAACACCAACCTTTTCTTTCCGGGGGTGTCGCATAAGTTCATATTCATATTCATATTCATTTATTCATTGCATTCACATGTTACATATGTATATGTATGTTGACTAAGGGTACAGGGTTAAAACGTGTTGTGGGCGATGGCCTAGCAACTTGTCACCGCAATATTAAAACACTTTTTGTCGATCTTTAAACCCACATTTAAATATGCTAGTAGTATAACATCAGTTGCTAATGCTCAGTCAACCCCTTTTAGGAATATGGGCGTGAATATATGTATATATATTATTTTCCGCAACAAGGAATAATGAAATATAATTAATTACATCGTGTTTTACAGCTCTATATATTCCACGTGAAATCAAAACAAAACGACAATAAAGTACTTAGTTCTAAATTCAAATTCTGATGAACGATTAATCTAATAATTTATGTACCTACATGGACATTAGCATTTGTTTGTATTCGGAAATGCGATGATTGCCGATGGGCATTTAGGGCCGATACAGACGGACTGCAACCCAACTGCAACTCCCTACGATTTGTATGGGAACTGCATCACAACTGCAAGCCGACTGCGCAGTTGTGATGCAGTTCCCATACAAATCGTAGGGAGTTGCAGTTGGGTTGCAGTCCGTCTGTATGTGCATTCTTTATGGCCGTTTACTGTACGTCACACCCATTTGTCTAGCCAAATGTGTAACAAGGTCAAATATGTTAGGAAAAAGTGTAACATGGGGGGGGGTCTAAAAGTCTGAAAATGAGTTACGTCCACAGAATATCGAAGGGAAAAATACTGAACAACATACTAGGTATAACCGTTTTTCAAAGCGGGCGATGATTTGAAAATCTGATAATAATGTTATAATTAATTGTACAAATACCACCGAATGAAATGGAAAAATTATGTTTTCCATCACTACCATATAATTAACCCTTTTGGCGTCAAACGCCAAACTAATAACTAAATATTTTTACTAAAAAAAACCACTTGCACACCACTTGCCACTTGCACTTGCGGATTTTGTGCACTTTAAAACTTCATACCCAGTGACACTCGCGCTATCAAGACGAATCCAATGATGTATCATTTATCAAAATCGGTTGTGCCGTTGAGTAGTTACGAGCGGACACAGGAACGGACATACATACATACAGGTCAAACACATTACCCTCCTTTGGGCTTCGCCGCAGTCGGGTAATACATACAGGTCAAACACATTACCCTCCTTTGGGCTTCGCCGCAGTCGGGTAAAAACGTTTGGAGCCCATACAAACCGACGGACTATGTATTTCCTTCTATCCTGACATATTTCTGTGCTTTTAACCCTTACGTGCATACAGTAACAAACACAATACTACCACATACTACTGAAACACAAGTACAAAACAACTTAACGTCAATTTCAGACTATGTCAAACTCGTCAGTCGTCACAAAACCTCAGATTGACAAGGGTTTTATTTCACTTGAGACATTTCAGAAGTAAAAATTCACCATACGGTATACATCTGAGGGTTAGCAGTGACAGTGGTCGGGAAAGTCACAAAATAACCCTTTTAGGAGTTGACCTCGTATCTTACCTAAGTTGCTACTTAACGGAAGTTGTTTGAACAGAATTTGGTCCAGAGAGATTAGAGAAGATAAACTCCTAGGGAATTAAGAGATTTGTATTTACTTAAGACTTAAAATAACTCTAACCGTTCAGATTAAATTTTGTCCTCGAAAATGTGTTGAAGGTTGTAAATTGTTAGGATAGCTAGTAAACAAATGGATGGCGACAATCGCCAGGTTTATTTCAATTCGTGGATAATTAAATTTGTTTTCGTAGCTTCCGCGAGTAAGTGGTTATTTTAATTGTTTTGCTGTCGGTTTGCTTTTATTTCCTTTTCAGTAGTTTACTAAATCGCTATGGTTTAGATCAGGGGTCTCCAAACTACGGCCCGCGGGCCGGATCCGGCCCGCGAGACGTTCCAATCTGGCCCGCGGAAAAAAATCGGGAGGGCCTATGATCGACAAACTAATTTTAAGGCGGATTGATAGTAATGGCCAGATGCTTTTTAGACGAATTGCTGCATAGACAATTTGCTTTTTAGCAGGGCTTGGAATTGGAACCTGTATTTTGCGAAAACCCCGAAATAGCCCAATATTTTGAATTATTTTATGCTTTTTATGTAGGGCTTAATCTTGTATTTAAGTAATGATTTCGTATAATAAATAAAATCTAACAGTGCGCCTGGGTATGATAATATTCCTACTGGTTTTCTTAAGCTATGCAAAACAATAATTTCGCCTGTAATTAGTCACCTGGCCAATCTATGTTTTGCTCAAGGGACATTCCCATCTTTGCTTAAGAAATCCATAATAACGCCTGTTTACAAGAGTGGGGATAAAACTGATCCAAATAACTACAGACCAATCTCGGTACTGACTACAATCTCTAAAATATTAGAAAAATTAATTAACAACAGACTAACAAAGTATTTGAATAAATTTAATCTGCTCTCCAAGTCACAATATGGGTTTAGACACGGTAAATCAACTGAGGACGCAGTACTAAACCTTACATCTTTAGTTAGTAAATCTATAGACAATGGAAATAAATGTCTAGCGGTCTTTCTCGACTTAAAAAAAGCTTTTGACACAGTCTCTATCCCGACTCTTGTAAACAAGCTTGAAAAAATTGGAATTAGGGGTAAACCGTTGGAATTACTAAGAGATTACTTGTCAGATCGCAACCAGAGGGTCAAGATTGGCAATTATACCAGCTCAGACTGTGAGGTCTCATTTGGAATACCGCAGGGAAGTGTGCTGGGCCCAACCCTATTTCTCGTGTATATCAATGACCTCACTGGGATTAACTTACAAGATGGACACGTCATTTCATATGCCGATGACACAGTGGCTATATTCACGGGCAAGTGCTGGAAGTCAGTATACAGATCAGCAGAGAAAGGCCTACGTAGGGTTAACAGCTGGTTAATTGCCAACTTACTCACTCTCAATACTGGAAAAACAAATTACATCTGCTTCTCCAAAACTAACATCACACAACCCCCAAGCGACCTTACCCTCACAATCCATAACTGTGATCCCACGTTCACTCACTGTGATTGTACGTCACTTGCAAAAGTATTCTCAACCAAGTATCTCGGGGTGATTATCGATCAGCGACTGTCCTGGCACCCCCATGTAGATCATATAAATAATAGAATACGAAAACTAATTTGGATATTTAAAATACTTAGGCACATCACCACAACAGCTTTACTAAACCGAATTTACATTGCTTTAGCAGAATCAATTATGACCTACTGTATTACTGCATGGGGCGGTGCAACTAAAACTAAGTTTCTTGAAGTTGAACGAGGGCAGAGATGTCTGCTAAAAACAATGCTCTTCAAGCCATATCGTTATCCCACAACTGATCTCTATAAAGATTGTAAGCTCTTAAGTATGCGTAAACTGTACATCACGTCGGCAGTCTTAAGACTACACAAAAACTTGACGTACAGACCCGAGACCCAACGGCGTAGAAGAGCAATTGTGGCGGCACCTGTGCCCTCGAGTAACTCTGTCTTTGCACGGCGCCAGTTCGAAGTACAATCTGCGCATATGTATAATAAAATAAATAGGCTAATACAGATTTACTCCTTGCGTCCGTATGACTGCAAAAAACTATTAATAGAATGGGTAACTAGACTTGACTACAATGAAACAGAAGAACTTTTGTTTCAGGGAGGTAATAGACATTAATAATTCGTCTTTGTACATATCCTGAGCTTCCTACATTGTTTAAGTTTGATTTTAAGTGTGCAATAAGGTGTTTACATACATACATACTTATACTAACTAAAGTAAGAAACGTAAATGTTGATAATTAATAAACCATTTGTACAAATAATAGTAAATAGGGTGACTTGTAAAATGCACAGACACACACACACACACACACACACACACACACACACACACACACACACACACACACACACACACACACACACACCGCTTTAGCTTAAACTTTTAGCTTATAGTAATATAGTTAATTAAAGCTACTTAAATAAGTAATCAATTAATTTAAAGAAATAAAATAAATAATTAGAGTAAGCGAAAATTGTACCCCGTTGGGAAGAGCGAGTCCGCCTGACACAGGTGCATAAACACCTACTAGGAGGACTCCACAAATCTATTTTGTACCATGTTTACTTTAAACGAAATAAACATTTTCATTTTTCATTTTCATTTTCAATAAACCAAAGAACGAAAATAACGGAAAAATACCGGTATTTTTGTATCGAGAAAATACCGGTACCTATCCGAGTCCTGCTTTATAGACGAAATGAGACTAACCCTAAAAATCTAATAGAAAGGTAGGTACCAAAAGCTGAAACTGTTTATTTCCAAAACATTCTGATTTAAGGTTGTCATTCGATAAACAGGTTACAAGCATGCGATAACCACAGTATAGAGCAGTCCGTTCAAGCAGAAAGGGTCCGGGAGATGAAGTTTGCGTCCTCGGCCGCGGCGTTTGGTTTTGTGATCCAGTCGCCTGGAAGCGAGTACGGTATACCGGAAAAATAGTTTAACCCTTACATTATACAAATACCACGACATCTTTTCTGATACGGGAAAAAGTTTGGGTTAATCTGAAGTTCTGTCGAAATGGATAACTTCCAATGATTATGTAGGTACATATTTTTGTGAGATTCATCGACAGTGACTTGGAACGAATCCTGACAGGTGGTCGCACTCGATTCATAAAAAATTGTACAACATCATTTAGTTTCTTGAGTAACCTACGATTTTATAATCTAGTGTAACGGGAATGTGATAAGATAGGAATCTGATAAATCGGGAATCTAGTGTTTTGAAAAATGGACCATAGATAGGTGAGTACCATACCTGGCCATAAAGTGGCAATTACTGCACGCTACGCGTGCGGAAAATCCCACTTTCTGGCCTGGGGGAGACGTAAAATTAGTTCTTACCACGGGAGGTAATAAATAAAGCCTCAGATCGCATATTTATCGCCCTTGCCTTCGGCTCGGGCGTCGAATACCTGCGGTCTGAGACATTCTTTGTTTTACCTCCCTAGGTAAGTAATGTACTATTTCTGTGAACTTTGATTTCTTGTATCTAACTATATTATGGAACATAAACATGTGGAGTAATTTACCCACATTAAAAAAAAACGAATAAAGAAACCTCATGTTTCTTTTATATAGTATCTTAAGGAAAGCCAAAATACGCGCACATAGGTACCATACCTACCTACTTATTTGTATCTAACCATGTCACGTGAGCATCATGTGGCCTTTGTATCAAGCCATTTTCTGTTTTCTCTTTTCTCTTTATAGTAGGTAGTTATATATCGTATAAGGATCCAGGAAATAGTACATTACACAACTAGGGTGGTAAAACAAAGAAAGGCCGAGATCGCAGACGTTTGCGGCCCGAGCTGCAAGCGAGGGATGTAAATATGCGATCGAGGGCTTTCTTTATTACCTCCCGTGTTGTGTACATCATTTTATGTCTACACTTGGCCAGAAAGCGGCTTTTTCCGTACGCGCAGCGTGCGGAAAAAGTCACTTTATGGCCAGCTGTGGCATAAAATCAGTTAAGTGAATGTTATAAGCACAAACATCTCACAGCTATGAGTTGAACATGGACAAAGTTTTATCAAAGCATTGTTTTATTACAAAAGTAAAACTGCACATCAAGTGAAAACTGCATGAATTTTAATTTTCGCCCCGAGTTAAAGCGCCTTAATAAAAATAACTAGCACAACACCCTACGGCACAATTTCATACGCGAGGAAACTGCGGAATAAACAAGTTAGTTCAACTGTTGCAACTTTGGAGTTTATTTTTCATCTTCACCGTATATGTTTACTTTTATCCAGATGTTCAAATTAAAAATATTAAGCACTAGTGGACCCGCCTGCAACTTTGTTCGCGTAGGTGAAATAAGTTAAATGCTTCTTTTTTGCTTCGACGAAGTCGGATAAAAGGCAACCCATGTGTTAACTGGGGTCTTAGGGTGAAGACAGACAAGCGTAATTTTTTGAGTTGTGAGTCGCGTAATTTTGGTCGCGTAATTTCTGCTACATTGGGTTTCATAAAACTCCTTTTTGAACACGGCGACGCAAAATGAGTCGTCAAAATGTATTGCTGAGAATTTCCGCAGCTGAAATGACATCAAATTTCATGGAAATCGGTGCGGTAGGTTTTGCGTGATGCGCGCACAAACAAACAGGCTAACAGGAAAATAAACTATTTTATGCCACACCTGGCCATAAAGTGACTTTTTCCGCACGCTGTGCGTACGGTGTAGACATAAATTATGTACACAACACGGGAGGTAATAAAGAAAGCCCTCGATCGCAAATTTACGTCCCTCGCTTGCAGCTCGGGCCGCAAACTTCTGCGATCTCGGCCATTCTTTGTATTACCCCCCCTAGTTGTGTAATGTACTAATATTCCCTTCATAATACTTATTTCGAACAAGAAAACTTTTTGCAAAAAAGTAACTACTTTTTTGAAAATATGTTTAATGTAAAAACATAGTCTTTTGTACGATTTTATTTAAACTTTTTGTAAAATAATAATAAAAGTACATTTGGCGGAGTTAATGTCTTAAGGCATTCTCTACCAGTCAACCATTGGGTAAAACAGAGACTTTAATTTGTGCAGGATTGTTTAAAGGTATAATAAACGAGGAAATGCAGTGAGTTTAACTGCGACACTAAGTGGAGCAGCACAAGGGTCAGAACTATTCACCATTCTCCCGACATGCAAAAGATAGACAAATCCATATAACATTACCAAGTCAATTTTGAATGAACGACGTTGTATCGCAGCCAAAAACAATCAAGCATAGACAAACTTGACATTCCTTCGTGGGCAGAACTCCGACACTGCGACATGTATGTATAGATACTTGTATATAGACATGATGAGGGCGATCTTATAAATTACCGTTTTCACTCTGGTATTCTGGTTCTCGTTATTGTGATAATATAAAATCAGAGTATTCTTCATTTTTTAGCATTAGTGAAAGTGTCGAACATTTTCTCAATTTTCCTTACCTTATGAAATTTTCAATAGAACTGACAGACAACAGGCAGTTGACCGTTTTAATTTTCTTATTCATCTTGTACATAAGCAATAAACCACTAAGAAGGCATTTTAAAATGGTGTTAAAAAGGAAAGAAAATGTGTTTGGAAATTCCATCAAACATGGGATTATCATAATATAAGCTCAACGTTCCAAATCTCATACACTTCTCTGAAATTATTTACACTACCTACTTACTGCATATCATGGACATTTTGTAAATTTAATATGACATAGGATTTGCGTTTCGTGTAAATAGTCGCTAAACATGCAATGTTTGTGTCAAGGTGTAACCTTTGTAGTTGAAGAAAAAACCTGTTTTAGAACAATGTTTTATTACCATGCGATATACCGTACGTTACTTAAAGAGCGATACCGTAGTACAAAACTACTTGTATCCCCATGTACCAATTAATGAAGTAAGGAATAAAGAAGGCGATGGCGCGAGCTGGCTGTGGCAGGGGAGAAACAGCGTAGACGATCGTGTGCAGAATGCGGCCAAGGGTGTACACGCGGAAGAGGAGCATTGCCCAAGCGGTCACAGGATTGGTCGTCAAGTACAGCGCCCCTAGTATCCAGAACGCAGGAATATTCTCCAAGTCGTTGAGATGCGCCCTCCGTACGCGCTCCACCTCAGGATCGTTCAGATTCACTTGCACATTTAACATAGCCGCGTCTTCTGGATTCGCGAACGCTTTTCGTGTAAACCTTTTTAAGCCCGTCAATGTCGAAAGTAGTAATAACTTTAGCGCTAATACGGCGGAGTACAGAATGTAAGTTTGTACAGCAGGATCTTGCAGGAATAGAGTCATTTTATTGTACATAATACGAACACTTTGAACGAAACAATACGATGCACTCGGTAATACTACTGAATTATGTAACTAAAGCCGGTTATATAGTCGCATTTTTTGTTTAACGGTGTGACGACATCGAAACTACAAAAAACCCGCATTTATTTTATTTATAATTTTGGATTTTCTCCGACAACATCTGACTCGCTCCTCCTACTTATTTAATATTCCATCGTTTTGACGACAAAGACAATGTAGCATTTAACCTATTGTCATTGTGTGCTGTACTCATGTTACACTGTTTTGTCACTTGTCAGTAACTTTTAATTGCATTGCCTTAAAAACTTAATCATTTTACTCCGTCAATCCCACAGACAACCGTATATCATATTCGGTAAAATTTCAGTTCGATATCTCAATCTGTGACATACGTAAGTACCTATATACCGTATTACGTATACGTAAGGTACCAAAATACGTTGGCCGATTTAGGTATTAAAAAAGGTACTAAGGCAATCTAATGCTATTTGAGTCACTTTAACTATAAGTACCTCACTCTCAAAATAGACGTGCAGGTTGCGGGTGGAGTGAACCCAAGTTGCATACTTCACTGTGTGTAGCAAGTCGGGAATTCGAGATATAACTTTCAGGGCACACGTAACAGCATAGTTGCTGCCATAGACGGCTGTGGCAACTAATTTATCGCTCAAGAACATATCAAAATTATTCGAAATTTTAATAGAGAGAATAAATTAACAGAATAAAATAGTGCACTAAACTTCTTAATAAATATAACTCTTATCTACGTGTGCTTGTCCCTTAACTCCTCCTAAACGGCATTTGGATGATTTTTTGTGTTATATTTGAGTCGATCCCTGGTTTGAAAATATAATTAGATTTGGTGAACGGCATGGTAAATGCGTCTTCAAGAGGCCGGAACGAAGTTCCCCGGGACAGATAGTTTAATTTATAAAATGAGAATAAATGTGCAGATATAAATCGTATTTTGTCGGCTAAGTTCATTTTAGCATGCTTTTTCTATTAACTTCGGCGATAAAATGAGATAGAAATATAAAAACAAGCTTTCCTGATCAAATACGATGGAAGACCTGTATTCACCAGATCTGTAACAGCTAATGTCCTAGCAGGTTTTATTAATAAAAAACCGGTCAAGTGCGAGTCGGACTCGCGCACCGAGGGTTCCGTACAAACTCATAAGTAGATACGCGAATAGTTCAAGAAAAACTGTATGTCGATTTGTTTAGTAGAAGCAAATAAGTATATGTTATGATTTTTGCAAATTTCTAAAAAACAGTGCAAGTTAGGAAAACAGTTATATTTTCCCTCTAATATTGAGAACCTGACGTGTAATGATTCTATTTAATAGCAAGGACCATTAAATCAAGAGGGCTGTCATTCTCCATACAAAAAGCTGTTCCCCGAATTTACAACGCCATCTATGTATAAGCTTGGTAAAATAATTATAATATTATTTACAATTATTTAACTTTGCAAACGTGACACAGTATTTAAATGTATTTAAATTTATTTATTATTAGCTGTTTACGAACTAATTGTACTATGTTTCTTTGTTTAATTATAACATCGTTAAATGTTTAGTGTTTTAGCGCCATCTAGTTTTGCCTGGAAATCCCCTAGCGTGAAACATGCCATCGCTTAGTTTTGCTACTCGCCGCTAGGGATTTCAAGTTTTGTAAATTTCTAAAAAGGTATTAAAGTTAGCAAGACCGTTCTATTTTTCCTGTAATATTCAGGTTGATATTTATAATAAGTAATTATGACACATTTTTCTGATCAGTAACTTCGGAGATAATAGGGGGGGAATATTACATAAAAATGTATAAATCAAAAACTACTTATTTAAGAAAAAAAATAAAAATGGTTTTTTAATCTACAAATTAAGTCCTTTCATTTGATACCCCACTCAATATAATAGCCCTACTTTCAATTTTCAAAGTCCCATTACGGAGCCTTTTAAAAAAAAAGTAAAAAAGGTACAAGATATTTTTTATGTCCAATAGGCTCGGGTTAGCTACTTTTAACACTATTCCAAATTTCAAATCGATAGCATCAGTAGTTCCTGAGATATCTGGCTGTGACAGACGGACAGACAGACAGACAGACAGAGTCGCACCATAAGGGTTCCTTTTTTACCATTTTGGTACGGAACCCTAAAAACTATTGGATATGCTTTAAGCAGAAGCATACCAATAATTACCTAAGTATGTATGCTTGCATAGGTAATAATGACTTTACTCAAGCTAACTTAAACTTTACCAACAAACCAGTCGCTTCAAACAGGAGTAATCCCTTGATTATCCAAGAATGGAAGTAGAGATACCTATACAGCTCCAGCTTAACAGAAGCGTTACAGATCTTTTAGTATTTTTTTTTATTCGTTTCTGGCAAATAAGTGTATAAAATGACGACAATATTGGTAAAAACATCAAACTATATTCAGTCGCAACCTCAGCGGGACTAGCACGACCGACTACAACTTCGTCTATCGCGCGACATAACGTCACTTATTATATTACATCTTCCTAGCTAATATCCCACTTGGTGATGGGGTCAGTTTTCCGAACTTGTCTCCTCCACTTCGCTCTGTCTTCGACATTGTCCTCGGATACTATATCTTTCCACCATTTTAGGGTTCCGTACCAAAATGGTAAAAAAGGAACCCTTATGGTGCAACTCTGTCTGTCTGTCTGTCCGCCTGTCACAGCAAGATGTCTCAAGATCTACCGATGCTATCGACTTGAAATTTAGAATAGTGTTAAAAACCGCGAACTCGAGCCTATTGGACAGAAAAAAAATCTTATACCTTTTTTACTTTTTTTTTAAAGGGGACCGAAATGGGATTTCGGAAATCAAAAGTAGAGTTATTATATCGACTGGGATATCAAATGAAAGGGCCTAGTGTGTAGATTCCAAAACCGTTTTTATTTTTTTTTCTTAGACTTGTAGTTTTTGATTTAAGACAAAAAACGTTAAAAAAATTACCAAAAATCTGTAGGTAATAATTACCGATTATTAATATTATCCTAAATATTACAGGAAAAATAAAACGGTTTTTCTAGCTACAGGTCCGACTCGCACTTGACCGGTTTTTTGATTTGGGCCGGCCCCTGGTTTTTCGACCGGAAATGGAGAGTTATAGTGCCAAATATCCTGCGTAGTCGTGTGGTCTTCTCTTTACATGGCCGTACCATCGCAGCCTACTCTCTTGTAGTTTATCGGCAATGTCGCGGACGCCCAGGCTTCCTCGGACGTACTCGTTACAGATGATATACAATAATATTTGTCATGCAAAAGAGTCGAGCAGTGGGGCTAGAGGAGAACCAACCGCCCACTAAGTTGTACGCTTATATGTAGGGCGTACCTACCTCCTACCGACGACGACGTAAATATGCGATCGAGGGCTTTCTTTATTACCTCCCGTGTTGTGTACATCATTTTATGGCCAGGTGTGGCATAATAGTACATTACTGCAGAGGCCGGGAAGTGAGGGGTTGCTGGCCGAGTACATATAAAATTGTTTATAATGTATTATTTGTTATGTTCATGTCAATTTGAAATAAATAAAAATGCAAAATATAGCAAACATCGTTTTTTGTTTTTTTAATGGCTGAATGCCGTGATGCTGTGGCCCAAATAAATGTGGAATGGAAATAGAAAAAAAATACATTGCCGGCCTAGGCCGGCAATGTAAGTATGAAATTCCATTCCGTACCAAGTGTCAAGCCGCACCGGAAACGAGGTACTTTGCGGCCGTAATGTCAACATTTCATGCCATGTTTGAGAAAAATATATTATGTCGTAGAACCTGATCTCACATGGGCGGCTCGGGGGCCGAAGCCCCCCGCAAGGAAAAAGTGAACAAAACAAACTCCTTTTTTAAGTTAGGTTTGTTAGTCAGCTTGTGTCCCTCAGAGCGGAAATAGAAGCCCCGCGCAGCGGGGCTTCGTCGACCAGCTGGCGGGTCATAGTCGTTTAGAAAGATAACCAGCCATTTCATTTACTTCATAGTTAGCCTACTAAACGAACGGCCTAAGCATTGGTCAGCCATATCGTTAATTGATACATTGACGCATTGGCTAAATTTCATACAGGCAGTTAACTAAATGGCGCCGTTTAGTGAAAAGGCTAGGCAGTTAACCAAATGGCTAATTAAACCAGTTGGCTGCGACATCTACCTATACTTAAACTCTATTAAGTTTATAATGTGGTAAATCCGAGGACTTTCTGTTCTGACCCCACAAGACTGCATCCTCATAAGGCTGTATTCGCCGCGTAAACTACCACAAGGTACACGTTATACCCAAGAAGCTGAAAAAGAGTTTATATATCCATTATACATCCAGTTTTAGTTCTATGAGGGGTGTATATGCTCTTACACGCCTTACCACGCCAAAAAGTGTATTTGTACAAGTACAAAGTATTAGGTACCTATTTTTGGTATACTACACAGGTTCGAACGGAACGACGGACTTTCGTGCAAATGTGGTATTGTTTAACTTTAGTACATTATTTTCTTCAAATAAACTAAGTTATAACTTAATATTGTCTTCAATTTCCGCGATTAACACTCATAGTAATAAAACAACTTAAACGGATTAAATCGCGTATTAATCCGTTTAAGTTGTTTTATTACTATAAGTTATAGCTTGTTAAACTTTCATGCAAAAAACCGCTCGTTTCAACCCTATATAAAGACAACAAGAAACGGTTAACACTTTTTTGTTAACAAACTTTTCACAAAATTCGGACGTGAATTTATTAAAGAGACACATTGCCAACCGCGGAGATTATCGTTGTAAATAAACAAAGATGTGTAACTAGCAAATTTAAACATAATAAATGTAAACAGTAGCGTAGAAGCAATAGGGTTGTACAAATACAAATTAATGTTAAAATAGATAATTTTGATAGTTTCGTTTTTCTTTTTTGTTATAAGCATCTAACTATTGCGGATCGATTCTACATCAAATACATGACACTACCTACATCTTCTGAAAAGTCCCTACGTTTCATTCCACCCGATATAAGTACCATGCCTGAATGCGCCTAGTCATATTTTGCGAGCAATTACTTTCTCTGGTGTTAAATTATAACATAACCTACGTATTGTACTATTGTTTACTTATCTGTCTAAACCTAGTTGACTAAATTAAGCTACATATATCTAAACCCCGCTTGATGACACGCGGCTCGAACGCGCATTGTTCTGTGCGAGTTTAAGCAAGTCTTATTTTCAATAATAACTATAAGTACCTAAATCAATGTAATCTTTGTACTCGCGTAAGTAAAACCCAGAATTGAAATCTATTTATGTAATAATTTATTATTCTTGTTTACTGTTTATGGACATATATAATAATATACACATATTTAAACTAACGATACACATTAAACGATACAGGAAATTGAATTCATTAGTACCTAATACCTAAAATGAAAAATAAACAGCTTTGTAATCGGTTTATTGAAATAACTTATAGAGCGGTTATATAATACATAACCACTTGTATCCCCATGTAACAGTTGATTAAGTAAGGAACACCAAACGCGATGCCGCGAGCAGGCTGAGGTAAAGGCACAATAGCGTAGACAATAGTGTGGAGAACTCGGCTGATAGTGTAGACGCGGAACAGGAGCGTCGCCCAAGCAGCAACAGGATTAGTCGTCACATACAGCGCACCCAGCAACCAGAACGCAGGAATGTTCTCCAAGTCATTGAGGTGCGCCCTCCGTACGCGCTCCACCTCGGGATCGTTCAAATTCACTTTCCCCTTTAACGCAGCCGCGTCCTCTGGGTTCGCGAACACTTTTCTTGTCATCCTTTTCATTCCTGTGAGCGTCGAAACTGATAACAACTTCAACGCCAATATAGCGGAGTAAGCAATGTACGATTGTACGACGGGATCTTGCAGGGAGACGACCATTTTTGTGTGAAAAATAGGAGTACTCGAAACGAAACAGACACGTGCGGTCTACAGCACGCACGCAGCACAACTACTGTGATGTGATACTGTCATCATTGGATAAGAACCGGCTAGTCATGGCGTGTTTAAATAAGGGCGCGTGCAGACCGAACCACAGTAGAGTGCGCAGTCATAGTGCGGCATTTATTTCTTGTCACCTCGAAAAAATTCGTGTCAAGTAAACGCAGCTTTACCTAGGTACTTAATTACGAGTCCAGAACAATCGCTCGAAACACATACACTGTCTTCATAGGTAGGTAGCGATATCGAACGTATTTACCAACATTAATAACCTGTGACATTTGATTTTATATATTCGTTCGTTAACTATAAGTTGTTTTTGTTTGTGATATTGTGGAGACAACAACAATAAGCTAGCTTATCTACAAGTTTAGTGATAACTGTTGAAGGTATCGACAAAACATAGACCTACTACTGACTTTTAAATATATGTAGTTATGATTACGGACCACTATCTCATAGCTCTAGTTATTTTATTGTAGTCTTAATGATCTAACCTGCGTACGCTTGTGCCACATAAATTTATCGAGATATAATGAAATAGTTCGTCGATTTGTACGGAAACCAGGCGTATAACGTTTTACGCCAAAGGTGTAATTTAGTACTGGAAAACATACATTTTCCATTTCATTTGTTGGTATTTGAACATTGAATTATACCATTATTATCAGATTTTCAAATCTGATAATAATAAGTATTGACAGAAACTGAAGTTAACGGTTTGCAAAGTAGGTCGTCGCCACATCTTTTTAACACGCGAGGTACATACATACATACACTTTTTCCTTCTACCTCTATATATTTCTGTGGCTCGTGTTGTGCGTAGGTATCCGAATATGGCAGAGCAAGACGTAAACTACCATGCAGCTATTTGTTCTATGCTAGCAGTAAATAAAACTCGTTTGAGATTTATATTTAGGTATATTTTGACCTTGACGGACCTGATACTTACGGAATATGTGTAATAATTACTGATGAACTAAACATTTAATTCTTAGCTCAAATACTTCATATATATATTTTAATATATATTTAGTACTGCTAAACATGACATTATATTTAGGTAAATACGCTTAGAAAATATTGTTGAGTAATTTCGTAGTTTTTGGCTGTCCCGTTGTGTAAAAAAAATTGTACACGTGATGTCTTCTCGGACCGATATATCGGCCGATATATCGGTATCGCCGATATATCGGTATCGCCGATATTATACAACCGATATTTGAAGAATTTGCTGTATGAAAAAAAATCTGCTAAAATAATTTCAATTTCTGACTTAATTTATGTACTGGTCTATTCTATTACCTTGTGCAATGATAATTACTATGTCAATTAAATCTTTGGTTGTTAATAAAAAAAAATGAATTTCGAGTTGACAATTAATTATTTTTACTTTACACTTTCAAGGTTGACTCTCTGGTAAGTATAGCCAGTAGTCATTGCCATTAGTTATAATAAGGACATAAAAATATCTGAAGTTCATACTTCATTATTAAGCTAAGATATCGGTATCGGTATCGGTATCGCCGATATTAACTACTATATATCGGTATCGGTATCGTATCGGCAAAACTGTGTATCGTTACATCCCTACTTATTATACTCTTTGAGTCGGTCGTCCCACGTAGTACGCTCTCTTGGCCGCACGATCCTCTCCCATTCGGTCGGAGTAGGTGACCGAACCAGCGAAGTCTGTGTGATTTAGTTACGCCGATGATGTTGGGTTCGGTCACCAGCTCCTGGATCTCTAGGTTTTTACGGATCTTCCACGTGCCGTTGTCTCTCTTGACAGATCCCAGGATCTTACGCAAAACCTTCCTTTCCGCTACAAGGAGCTGACATTCCTCTTTTAAATATATTGACTCAAAATGAAGTGAAGTGTCCTCTATCATGGGGAAAAGGCCTGTTAAATATTAGTACGTACGTAACAGTAAGGGCCTGCGATTTGCGGGCGAGTTAGAAGCGAAGTTCCATACAAAAATCGCTCATTTTGTATGGAAACTGGCCCGCAGTTCGCCCGCAAATCACAAGTGTGTGTGTCTTATGCACTTGCGAAGTTTCATACAAATGTCGCTCTGTTGCTTTTATGTCGCTCGCGGCGAACTCGCCGCGACTGGTTTTGTATGGAAACTCGCCCACAGCTCGCCCGCAAAGCGCAAGTGTGATAAGGCACTATATAATTATTGGCGTACTCAGGTTACATACATAACGTAATTTACACTTCTGAAAAACCAATTGTTACCTATAAAGAGAATATGACGACCGCTAAAGTTCAAACCAGAGCACATTCGGCTCGCTTCTAGATATATATTGTGTGTTTATTTTATTTTAATCATGAAAATAATTCAAGAATCCTCACTGGAAACAGACCGGCGAGCATTAAGCGGTGTTAAAGCATTTGCGGTAGTTCCAGTGGCAGAGCCGGGCAGCTACAAAAGGGCACTCTTCGCGCCACTGCCTGCATTAACTCCAGGAATTTCCCGGAGTTCACGGAATTCACCTATTACCAAGGTTGTAAAACCGGCAGCAATAAAAGAACTTTATTTTCCCGATCTTTGGGCCGTAAAAGTGTATAAGCATCGTTTTACTATGTAATTCCCTTTTACGCGCATTCGTATGACGCTCGCAGAAAGGGAATTCGTGTCCGTGAAAGCTGAGCATGTTGCGTAAAATTTAAATTGGCGAGCTCTCATTTTACTATTTTGTGTAGCGATTTGCTTGGCTTGTAAATGTTGTCCTAATGTTACAATAAATTCTTTCTGTTTTCATTTGTTTTTAGTGAGTTATAAACTTTAAATAACCTGCCTATCATGACTTAAAAACAAGAAAAACCATAACAACTCCGAAGAAAATTTAATTGAATTCTCGACAATCATATTGCTACTAAATTCTAATCTGCAAGTGTAGCTGTAGTCGAAAACAATTAAGTTGGAAATTAATACAATATAGATTCAGCTATCTAATACAAGTTTCAAGTTTCGTATTAAGAAGTTTGGGTGTTCGGGAGCTCGAATTCCCTACGATAGTTTGATGAACATTTGATATCTGAAGGATTCGACATGTATAGGTTTGGTATTGGCGCAGAGATAGGTATTACGGATCAGAACCGCCAAACTACATTTGATGGTCGAGTAACTAAATGTCCCTAGAGTATCCGAAATTCCGAAGTAACTGTCAATTACTAATACTGTACATGGCGTGACGTGTTGTGGGTACAACAGAACCCGAGTAAAAAATTATTTCGATTATTTAGGGTTGTTTCGGTCAAGTTTTCACAGATGGTGAAATAAGCATTGATCGACTTTAAGCGTTCGCCCATAGGTTTACCGCTTTAGTCTGATAGAAAATTGGTATGGCATCGTACAATTTTCATGTGCCTATACCCATTGAATCCTGAACAAGGACGGGCCCAACGACGGGCGAGAGATGCCGTGCATTGATTTTATAGCCCTACTAAATCTGCCCCTCATTCCGCCAAACTGGGGTGCTCTGTTTTAGTCTGTTGACCCTATTGCCACAGTGTTGATATGCTTCCCTGTTACATCATGTCGATAATGGCAGAACTTTAAACATTATTTTCTTTATCTCCGTGAATGCAAACTCTAGTATGTAACCCTACTTGCATACATAATTATCAAATTAAATAATAACGTATATGTACGTATCAGTGGCGTGGCGTTGAAGAAATCCTTGGGCAAGCCGGAGTAGCTTTGGCTTCAATTTTCTTTAAGAGCACTAGGATAAAATGCTGAACTGCCTAATATTAGTCAAGCCGATGGGAATCGAGTTCCATGGACACCACGCCACTGGTACGTATTAACTTACGTGACTCAGTATCTGGGGGCACGGCAGTGCCCCCGCCAAGTCGAGCAAAACAAAGACACGGCCGTACCATCCTTTTCTCGAAGCCATTCAGGCGATTTTTAGCCTCCCGTAATTTTGTACTAGCTAAAGCTAGAACCCTGAAATTTCAGGGATATATAGGGCTCAATAAGACCTATGTATATTCTCAATATCATTCAATTTGAACGTGTAGTTTAAGAACTATTGCATGTCCAAGTTCCTTAATTTTGTCACTGACTCACTCACTGACTCACTGATCATCATAACTCTAAGGTACTTCTAGCAGACCTACAAGCTCCAAATTTTAAACATAGTTAATAGTTTTTAGCCAATAAAGTCCTTAAAAACCTATATATGTTGTAATTTCAGTCACAACTGCACACATAATCCCGTGGAGGAACACATTTTATAGATCTAATAATAGGCAAGTCGGTGGAAATCGAGTTCTGTTGATACCCCCCCAGTACTGACTTGGTTTAACTTTACATCTCAAAACTATTTTGTTGTAGGAGAACTGCGTTGCGAGACATGCATCTTTTTACATGTAATGTTTTTTATGGGATGTATAGGTCAGAATCGTATAAGAGCTAAACATTCCATTAATCAGTTGTACGCAAAAATGGAAGGCAAAGGCAGCAATTATCAAAGACCCTATTCAATATTGCAAACTCATCCTGTTCACCCTTGTCTTAAGCAAAGTAGCCGAAGCAAAAACCTCAAATCACAGGGTTATAATAGATCGTCTGTTAAATTTTGTTTTCACCGCGCTTGCGGTTTTTGTGTTGTGTGTCAGTTTGATATTAATCTCGTCTGCTTATAAATTACTGGCGACTAATGCTATGAAAGTATACATTACGAGTTCACATTTCATTAAATTTATTAGAAGTACTTTTAGGTGACAATAGTTTCTTGCAACATTTTGTAACAAGTCGATTCCACGACGGAGTAATCTAATCACTACTCTCCATAATGGCATTAATAAGATATATGATACGGAGATGGATTTACTGTTCACGTTTAAAATAGGTAGGTACTTGTTAATTATAAACAGCAAGCTTTACTTAATAAAATAGTTTTATCACGTTCATATATAAAAGCAAAATCAGAGTAGGTATGAAAAGATGTCTTCGTCTAAAATGTTATAAAAATATCCTGTGTATTACTGGAGCTACGTGTCTTTTATTAGGTATAAAACTGGAGGGCCCGAGAGGAATACCGATGAGTTCAATCACATAACTTGAGAATAAAAAGGGTAGCCCTGTCAAAGTTTGTCGCCCTCCGAGCCTTCGACGCCAGCATGTAACACGTTTAGAAATTTTGTGCGCCGAGAGCCGAGATTTCTCTTCTACTTAATAACACTATCAGTCTTTGATATATTTGGCGTCAAATAACTAGCGGAATCTTGAAATATTCATTCAGAACAAAATTGCTCGACGGATGGTAGGTAGTGCTGAAAATAGAGATTACATAGTACAATCATGTCGATTTTATAATATTTATCTAAAACACGTTTGAATGCGCCTAGGTGTATATTGTGAGCAACGAGTTACTTAGATGTTCCATGACAAGATAATCTTTATCATTTAGTATTTTTAGAACATTGTATATCCAACGTTTTCGGCCAAACACATATATAACGTGACAAGTATTTATTAATCGCAGTTATTCTAACGGTATCATTACTCGTCGCTATTATGAGTAGTATAAGTACTCTATCAAAATATTATTTAATTGGATTTTACATTAAATCTCTGAAAAACCTTAAAAATTAATACAAAATTAATTACTTGGCATAGTGATACAAATACTACCTATTAGAGAAATGATAAATAAAAATAGTTAAACTGTGGTAACATAGTCCAGACAGTCCTTTCCAATGTAACACATGGTTAAGTAGGTGATGGCGCGAGTTGACTTGAGCAATAGCACAATAGCGTAGGCAATCGAGTGGAGAATACTCCAAGGGTTTAGATACGGAACAGGAGTGTCTCCCAAGCGGCCACGGTCGACTTGTCCTGCACACCCAGCAACTAGAACGCGTGAATGTTCTCCACGTCGTCGTTGAGGTGCGCTCTCCGAACGCGCTCCACCTCGGGGTCATTCAGATTTACTTTTAACTTAAACCTAGATGCATCCGCTGAATTTGCGAACGCTTTTCTTGAACTCATTTTAATAACTGTTAGCAAGCCTCGATTTATAGCGAAATATACAATACACGAATGTACGACTGGTTCGAAAGTGAGAACCATTTTGTTATAATATAGAATTAGGTGCTTCTAACAAAATAAAGTTGAACGCTTGGTAGTGTCGAATAGTGAGTTGATATTCCTGTAAAATCTATTAAGGTCAGACTACCATATCTATCGATCGCTATCGCACATTGATGACTGATAAATTGATTGACTGATAAAACAATCAATTCCAGATATGAAATAATGACCTCATAACAATTTATATAATTTCAGAGTTCTCAAGATTGGCACAACCTGCGTAGGTTATTAAATATAGTATGAGATAGAGATACTAACCTATATCTCAAAAAAAACTTTGGAACTTCATACCGCAACTTTAGAGAAAAAAAGCAAACATTTTAATTCAATATTCATGATTTCTTTTAGGTGGTTTCTTTTCATTAGTAGCCTCCACGGGCAGTTTCTAACTAGTTGAATATTTCACCAAGCAGCGCATCGAGGAACTTTTTCCAGAGAAGTCTCGAACTACTGGCACGAGTAGAAAATAGTTAAGTATTCTTCCCGTTGTTCTTCGTTAATAGTCGTAGGCAGAGTCCGACTGTAGGTAACCCAGATAAAGGTGTGGGTGCGAATTAATTGCTATTAAAAGTTCTATCTGATGTCCATAGTTCGCTGCTTATCTAAAACAACGCTCTAGGACAACAGTAGGAGATGCATGCACAAAACAAGACTTATAATGGCAAGTTTTAAGCAGGGGTTCCCAAACTAGGATCAGTCTGTATCTTATGAATATTATCTATGTTCGCAATGAGAGATGTGAAGTACAATACAATACAAAGCGCTACATGAACTTATTACACACCTGTAACGTAGGTATGTAAAGTAAATAATATATCACCTTTAAATTTACTTTCAAGTATAAGGAGAAGATTAAATCTTAATATTTTAAATTTTTGAGAGATCCGTAACAGCATTACATTCATCAATCTTGTCTAAGTCCTTTTAAAAACAGTCATTTAAGGAGTTGCTGACCTTAAGAGAAACGTAAAAGTGCTGTTTCATGACGTCGCTAAGTTTTTATCGTTAATATAACGTTTATTTATTATTTTTTCTAGATCAATATTCAATACCTAGACAAAAGGTACTTATCAAAAAGTAATCTTAAAAAAATCGAAATTAGTATTAAAGATAAATAATTAAAAATCTATTCGAGTTTTAAAAACAAAATCTGGGCTGATCTTGTACATGATACCATTAAAGTTAATGAACTTAAAACTGAACTTGATTAGTAAAGTGAATTAATTCCATACTAAATTAATCATAGATATTATTTCTACATTAATCGTACATTTTGATTATAAGAAAGATTGTGAATACAAGATTTTAAAGAAACCAAAAGAAGGCTTTCTAAACATGATGTATTTACGGCGGGGGTGAATGAATCCAGAGTGAAAAGAAGAACTCTACAATAGAATCCCAAAAATACAAAACAAAAATACTGTAGGTTCACAAATCATACATATACCTACAACATTAAATTATGAATGCCAAACAAAAAATTAAACTTGCCGAGGGATTTTAAAATGAATTCTACTTTAAATCCCTCGGTAAGCTTAATTTTAGTATGGAATTAAGTAATCATTAGTTGAATAAATGCAACCAAAATAATGTATTTTCTTAACCTTAACAAAGTAATACTGACTTTACCAACCTAGTATACACAACACAATAAAGTAATATCATTGGCCAAAGAACGATTCCATTTCATCCCTAGACAGCAATATCAGGTTAGCTGACCGTACAAAGGTGACTTCTGCTAAACGCTTTCCAATACCTGATTGCTTCGTCAGATTGCCTTTTGGCTACTTCACAAAAAGATTTTATTTCTTTCTTTATTCTCGGTCCGGCTGTTTCGAGTTATACTAGTTCTTGTTATATTATTACGTTTGCAAACGGTTTTGTTTGTTGTTTTTAGGACAAAGGATGGCTGTAAAATTTAAAAACACTGATTACTGTTTTCAAGCCTAATCTATTTTAAAATCTGTAACACGTTAGAAAAGCCGATAAGAGAAGAAAAAAGTTTAATAGAATAATAGAAATCTTGCTCAGAAATAAGAATCTTAAATACAAAATAATTTTACCTCGTGTGTGGTAAGATTTCACCTCCTCTTTCTCCACCTTAGATTTTTTTTGCATAGAGCAAGGAATTTCTGTGCAAAGTTAATGCTTATAGCTAATCCGAATTACTACGTCGGCTGTCAGTCACTGTTAAGAATTGTGCTAGCAATATATATTTTTTTAATAAATAAAGGTAGGTGTATTCATGATAATCTTGCGTACCTTAGTTACTTGCCTCATATATTACTGTGTTTTATTGTTTGTATCGTCGTCAATTTCATCCTGTATGCTTCACGTTGACTAATTACATAAACTGTTATCTCACTATCCCTGTGATTCGAAATTGATATTTAGTTTATAGAAGGTAAGGTTGACGTTACAATCGTGTGTTTCAGCAAATTGTGGCTGGAATTGTAAGCCGTCCGTCGAGCGGACGGTAAGCGACGGCTTACTGTCCAAGTGATACATTATTAAGGAAGCCGGTCATTAATGTGCGCTTCACCCGTTTCTACTGGTCGATTCACCAAGAATATTTTTTTCGTCAATAAACTTTTGATAAGGAACGTGCACAACGAAGGAACTGATGCTGCTAAACCGAATCTTACATACACGTACTCTATCATGCTGGGGCCACATTAACGGGAAACAACGTTATTAATTACTATCGCAATGAAGGACGATTAACGTCAGTGTGGCCACAAGTTGCTATACTTGACATTGACATTTATAACCAGTATGACATTTTTTCAGGCCTGATAAGTTACCTTTACTGTCCACATAGTGTCTCTATTGTCGATTTAGTGCTACCATCTATACCTGCACCTTCCTTATAAATAAATTGCGGTGTTTTACGAATTTTACAAGTACCACAATTTCAATAATCTCTAAAACCTTATATAATGAAATAAACTTCGGCTATGATTAAAATTCTTTATATTTTTTTTTTCACCTAGTAGGTAGTACCTGAAGTTAAGCAACTGCGAGGCCAAAGATGTAGCTCGCTAGTTCTCTGGCATTCACTGTTGCCTTGAAGATCCTAATTATGCCATAATTGAAAACTCTCGGAAATTTCTAGATGCTCCCAATTTTTTTTAGATACATAACAAAAACAGTAAAACATACAATTATTAACAATCGAGGTTCGACACGCCCTTGACCAATTTTATTATATCCACGCAAAAGCATCCACAAAACCGCAATTTCACCATAAAAGTGTAAATGGCCCTTAAAGATCGGATTTCGTAAAACGATATCTCATCCCTTTAGGGCTTTAGCGCCCCCTAGCCATAACTCAAGTAGACCAGAGGCTATGGCGGGACTGCTCCTCCCATCTACGAAAATGATTGTGATAACTTTATACTTTGGCTATGAGAGAGAACGAATACAAACAAATGGCAACTTCAATTTACCTATTTTACCCTAGCATCATTTTTATTGAACTTGTAAAGCAATGGTTTTACTTGGTTTATTTTATATTTGGTGCTCGTCTAAGCTTATAAGCTATATATAAAAATCTAGTGCAATATTTCACGCTTTTTACTTTTAGGCTTGTATTAAATAGGTATTCGTTTAATAATAATTGTATTACGATGACGGTGACTATTAAAATTTATTTAGTAGATAAGTTAATGAATCACAATTCGCCCATCCCTTACAGGGATAAGTTCACCTTTGTAAGTACATAACCATTGATTTTTGTACTGTTTCTGTATGATTTTATGTGCAGTATGTACATACATACAATTACTGCTACGCATACACATTCATATGGTTTATTGTATATACTTAGGTGAAATATATTCAATATCTTTTCTATTTAATCGTTCATCATGAATCCATATAATTCTATTGATATCATTCTGGTCTGCTGTAATTAAGACAATTTTTATAAAATGCTTCAGTGTCGTTTGCCACTTTCTCAGTGCACATGTGCACAGAAAAGATATTGAATATATATTTTTTTCAGTATACGGTGATATAAAGAGAGACAAGTGCACCGTGCTGCAAAACCTATTTCAGAACGAGAACTTTGTTGCTGGCTGTATTTTTTCTACAGTACAACACAAAGGCCCTGCAGTCAATAAAACCCGAACCCTGGAGGGCGGTTCTCAATGCTATAAACCATCTCTGTAAGATGACAGCGACAGTCACATCGTTGAAACATAATAGTGAAATGCCCGCAACCTTCCCTAAAATATGGTCGAGAGAGGCGATGGCTGAGATACGCGTTATGCTCGTGAACGGGTGCCGTTTGTGGGGTCCGGTCTGTTCACACTTCCATGGACTATGTCGAATGTGTCAGATAATTATATACTAGTGTTTAATAGAACTGACGTGAGAGACTACATCTTGTTCTCAATTGAAGTTAACGTTTTATCTTATAGCTTGAACGCATAGAGTTCTTTTTTATACATACTTAACTTTGAATCTTAGAGGCCATATACATCTCTGAGGAATGGAGAATATATATTATTACTAGCTGATGCCCGCGACTTCGTCCGCGTGAAATTCGAATACCCATGTGGGTGGTTAAAGGTGCATATACCTACCTATTTTACCGCAGGCTAATAGTAGTACCACTTTCTACACTACCAAAACCACGTAAACCTGGCCGTGAGCGAAGCAGTAACTACCCCCTAAGAAGCAACCCCTTCTATCCCCCTGGGGATGAGTTTCGAAAAACGGTGAATTCACGTTTCTTTTATTGAAGAAACGTGATAAGTCAGGAGAACGAATTTTTAAGAATTTTCTTAGTTTTTAGTAAATAGGATTTTTATGTAACATTATACCTCTAACTGTAAGAACCATTCTCTATACAAACTTTAATACCTTTAAAATATGAATTTCCAAAAAAGCATTTTCTTATTCTTTTTACGTTGTATATAAATGATGTACTCAGCATATTTCAAGTTTATAGGTTTAGTAATTAATGACTCTGTCCAAATTTAAAATTTTCACCCCCATTTAATTGAGTATGAATTTCGAAAACCGGCAAAGTTACTTTTCTTGACATATAATGAAGAGTTTACATATCAAGTCGCAGATCTCCTACTTTGAAAATCATGTCCCAAGTATACAAATTTCAACTCCGACTTTAGTCCCTTAGGGAATGAATTTTGAAAAACTGTGGAATCAGTTTTTTTTAAATTTAATAAACAGTCTATACATAAAGTTTCAAACCTTCCCATGCAAATATTCAACCCTTTTAAACCCCTCAAGGGAATTCAGAACCTCTGCACATGTAAAGCTTCTAGATCTATAAGTTTTTGTTCTGTCTTTCAAACTTTCAACCTCTATTTAATTCCTAAATTAGATGAATTTCGGAAAACGGTAATTACGGCTTTTCTTGGCTCATTATAAAACGTATATCTATGATGTCTTAGATCTCCTATTGTAAAAATCATATATTTTCCTTATACAAACTCTCAAACCCTATTTAAGCTTATCGGGGATGAATTTCAAAAGACGGTGAAACTACTCTTCTTTTAAAACAATGAAGAATTTAAATATGAAGTTTCATACCTCTTACTTAAAAATATCGTAAAGTCCCGATACAATTTTTCAACCCCTATTTAAACCCCTTCGGGGATGAATTTCGGAAAATGGTGAAATCAGTTTTCTTTTATATTCTAATAAAGAGTCTAAACATGACGTTTTAAACCTCTTACTTAAAAAGATCCTAGAGTCCCGATACAAACTTTCAACCCCCATTTAAACCCCTTAGAGAATGAATTTCAAAACACGGTGAAATTACTTTTCATTGATTTAAATGAAGAATCTAAACATGAAGTTTCAAACCTCTTACTTAAAAAGATCGTAGAGTCCCGATAGCAACTTTCAACCCCCATTTAAATCCCTTGGAGGATAAATTTCGGAAAACGGTGAAAACATTTTTCTTTTATTCTAATGAAGAATCTACCTATGAAGTTTCAAACCGCTTACTTAAAAAGATCGTAGAATACCGATACAAACTATCAACCCCCATTTTAACCCCTCAGGGGATGAATTTCGAAAAACGGTGAAACTGCTTTTGTTTCATTCTAATGAAGAATCTAAGCATGAAGTTTCAAACCCCTTACTGTAAAAAACGCAGACTCTCCATACAAACTTTCAACCCCCATTTTAACCCCCCAGAGGATGAATTTCAAAAAACGGTGAACTTTTCTTTTATTCTAACGAAGAATCTAAACACGAAGTTTCAAACCTCTTACTTAAAAAATCGTAGTCTCTCCATACAAATTTTGAACCCCTTAGGGGATGAATTTCGAAAAATCCGTTCTTATCTCTCACCTACGTCATATGAAAATTCTACTGTGAAAGTTTCAAGTTCTTCGCTACAGTAGTTTCGGCTGTGCGTTGATGAGTCAGTCAGGACTTTGCCTTTTATATACAGGGTGGGAGGGACTATACCGACATACTTTAGCCATGAATTCCTGGTGGTGTGACGAGTAAAAAATGTTATATCAACATGGGTCGAATATTGTCATTTTACATTAATAGTCTTATGGAACAAAATAAATCAGTAAATTAAGCCCCTCGTTATAAACATGTCCTTACTGGCTGAAAAGTTATCAAAAAGAAAAAAAAAGCTAAAATGGAAACGAAAGGTCAATTTTTTGGCCTCGTAGTCGCTTACCATCAAATACTGCGAAGGTTAATTCCTGTTTAGTTAAAGGATTTTAAAAAAGTAGTAAAGGTATCTTAGTCACATTTATTAGGGCTTGTTACACTCTTGGGATTTTTCATTTACAAAATAATGAATATCTCGGAAAGTAAGCGTTTTTCGACTATACATCACATAACATTTTTTACTCCTAATAGTTGTTAGAATCTATAGTTAAAGTTTGTCGGTATAGCCCCTCCCACGCTGTATATAGATTAGGTTATTGATGCTTGAATAAATAAGTGGCGTGCACTCTATAAAGACAAAAAGACACTGCCAACCCTCTAAGTTTTTCCCTAATAAGGGCAGAAGGGTAGACATTAGCAGGGTACTCGGTATCTTGACATACAATCTAAGGTCAACCGGGGTAATCGCGTCTATGGGGGCAAATACGTTTTTTAAAGATTCCATTAAATCCGAACTCTTCAAAACTACGCTACCTGACTATAGCATACGCTTTACTTTACTGGCAGGTAGGGGTAGTTAAAAAGAGTTCGGATTTAATGAAATCTTTAAAAGACGCATTCGCCGCTATAGACACAATTACCCCGGTTGACCTTGCCCTACTAATTTCTACCGTATTATTATTAATAGGGTGCAAATTATACTCTGTACGTTTAAAACCTCGTGACACGGGTCGTTCAGCCAGTAGTATGTGCCTCAGATACAAAACGTTACTTTGATTGGCCGAATGATCCGAGTCACGTGGTTTTTTTGTTTACCTTTTTTTAAATACCTAAAAGTACAGAGTATAGAAAGTAGGCGATGTTTTTTTGTCTTTATGGGGTGCACGACACTGATACTGATTTACTGCTTTAGGCACTGGTCGTTATAGCCCTTTCCATTCGATTTCATTACAGTAGCCTTTGAGCCCAGGAATTGCCAAATACAGGCAGTGACTTATTGTATCTCCTCTAAGAAGTTAACGTAATGATTGAAGTTCCATTACAGAACGGCAAGCGTAGAGTACAGCTGCTCGGGTGGCTTTTATAAACCGTCTCCATGCATCTCATTAGAAGTGCTGCCAGCAAATACGGGTCCATTCGTAACCCCACCATCGTGCAAGATTAATGATCGCGCCTGAAAGTTGGAACTAATCTCAACTTAGCGTAACCTAACCAAACTAGTTCTTAAGTCAATCGGGAAAGTAATGGATCGTTTCGATAAAAGGGCACCCCACCCACTTCATAATATCGCTGGAATATGTTAAATTCTGCAGCTTGGGCTGCAAATATGCGATCGAGGTCTTTTTTTATTACGTCCCGTGTTGTGCACATCATTTTATGTCTACTTGGCCAGAAAGCGGCTTTTTCCGTACGCGTAGCGTGTCTGGCACACCGTCGAGCACTCGACGTCTACCTTATCTACGAGCATGTTTGCGTGCGTTTCAATCGCTGTGACTTATCGCCACATTACTCGTAATGTTGGTATCCGTCAAAACGCCAATACGGTATTTTGATGGAAGCCAGTGCCTCTTTAAAAAAAATCTGAAGGACCATGATAAACCCCTGGTGTTATAAATATTGTAGGTCCTACATACTAAAGTGATAAGTGATAAAATGTAATAAAAAATAATAATCAAGGACAACTTAAGAAAATAAAGAAATACTATCATGATAAGATAATATATTACAAATCTAGGGCGCTAAGGTAAGCGATTCACCCAGATCGTTATGGTTTAGGGGCGGAGCCGCAGGCGAGTGCCATCATTATGCGATCTTGAGCTTTCTTTAAGGCGAGGTGAGACCAGAATCGAGCACGGAAGCCTAGTTTCCAAATCATTTTTAGAGCACTTATTTGACTCTTAGGTCACTGTAAAACATATATAATAATATTCAGAACTGTATCTAGGGCTTCCTCTCACTTAGAACACGATAGCGAACACTTCGCTCGATAGAAAAGTAGCGCGAAAACACTATAAAATAAAGTATTTTTTTCTATTTGTTCATCACCAGTTACCTTTTCTGACAAAATTAATACCTGACAATCATGATTTCACAGTCATGCAGGGCATCCTCTCATGTTTGGGTTGATAACGTATACTTTTATGTTAGAAATCGAAGATAATCTGCAATAATCTGCATTCCGCCCGACCCTAGTTTGTATGTGAAATGCGAGCCAGGTCCTACCGCGCCTTAATACCGCCCATGGTGTCTACACAAATTTACGTATTCCCCTGGCCAGGAAGTATTTTCTTCCCTCTGAAAATACCATTTATTTACGTCCTAGGCCCTAGGGTAACGTAAAGACGTTATTAACTCTTTTAAGACTATTAGATAACTTTGTTAGTCGTTTAAAAATTGTTCCATGCTTATGTACTCCAGCTAAGATTATTTATTATTAATAACATCATTAATAGGCATCTCCTACTCAGCCTTGGCATTCGAGAAAGAAACAAATATCTAGTTTATATTGAGGCTAATTTGTACGTGCAGTGGTTATCTACAGCAGCGCTCGGCAACCTTTTAGCAGGCAAGGGCCGCATAGTTGCCAACGAAATCGACGCGGGCCGCAATTTGTTAATAATTTGTGATTTTAAACAATTCTGAATATAGCTATTTTATACAAAATAGCCAGGCTCGCGAGCCGCAAGTGAGCGGTTCACGGGCCACAGGTTGCCGACCGCTGATCTACAGCGACAAATTGCATTGTTCCCATGTGTCTGTACGAGTTGGTCAGCAAGCCAAATCACCTCTGCTAATTTTGCGGAGTAAGGTAACATATGTACAGACCGTTACGTTTCTAGTTTCTACTTCATCCCTGTCTCTACAGACTCAGTACATAAATTATTAAAACATGTGTTACGTGTGTAACAGTACCTATCTAACATTTATTCTTTACTAGAATTTGCCCGCGGCTACGCCCGCGTTGTTCCCGTTACTGGACCCCAAGGGAATTTTTTACCGGGATATAAAGTATCCTATACTAGGTTTCAATCCAGGACTTGGTCTACTTGCATGCCAAATTTCATCTCAATCCGCCCGCAATCTGATTTGTTACCGCGTTATTTAGTAACAAACATCAAAATATCCAAACATACAGTTTCAGTTTACTCGTTTGGTTCATTTTGTATCAACGATTCTAAAAAGTATACTTGTAAATGAGACATTGAAACCTAAAATTGTATTTTTTTTTTCAGAAATTGATAAGGAGTGACAGAGATTTATAGCATTCGAGATCCCCTCTTTTTTACCGGGGACTATAGTACACAAATCGACCTAGCGCTTAACTGAGTCATGCTCGTACAATACAAATATGTACCAGAAGAAAATATTTATTAAGTTCCGCTTATATACGTAAACTGAAGCCAATCCGTTTTTTCATGAAAACCCGATCACGACGCCATCTACCGGGTCCAATTGTATTTTCAAACCATCCAGGGACGAACTCAAATACCTATACACACAAAATTTCATAAAAAATCGATCCAGTCGTTACAAGGAGTTAGGGGACAAACCTGGGACAAACACATGTACAGAAAAATTATGTAAATAAAGAAGACCTACTTGCTTAGATAAATTGAATTTAATCACGAGAGAGCAAAAGAGTCGCCTGACGGAAAACAGATAGCTATGCAACATTGGTGGAGCTACTTAGACATTGTGATGTCTATACAAGCAATGAAATATGTAATCTACTTTTGAGATCGACTTTACGATAATAAGCCATTGTGGAGCAGTGAAATTTGCAGGAAGCATCTCCTTTATGGAGTAAAATGCTACGTGCAACGCAAAGGGAAACCTAAAACAAAAGTTTTGCGGAGCGCAAGCGCACAAGAGCCAGCGGAAGGAAGCCGTCCGAGCCAAATTTACGAGACTTGCTGCTAGAGTTGGCGTGTACTTGGTATTGTGTACTGAGTATTTTCGATATGTACCAGGATACTCAGCCACGGTTGCCGTTAACCTGGTGGCTCTGAACGTTATTGGACAACGGGGCCCCCTGTTTATCGTAAAATATTGTCCATTTGACGACAAAGTCGGATCACTGGAAACTTACTTGCTCAGTGGTGAATGAAATTTAGGGCTCTGTGTTCGATTGCATAAACATCAGTCAATTGTCACCTTTTCATATAGGTATCTGCAAGATTCGATGTAACCAGAATCAAAAACTTAAATCTTTTTTTTTTAAAAACCCCCGACTAAAAAAACTAAAAAGTAAAAAATAATATGCTCCTACCTATCTATTGGCCCTTTATGTTTTTAAGATAAGTAAATTGTAATATTTTGTTTGCTGTCGCGGGACTTTCTCTTTTAGTATTTGCATAGGTCTTGAGGTATACAATAATGTGTATTATTCAGAGCAAAACGAACTAAAGTAATATTTTTGATTATGAATAGCAATACTCCCAATGTTTGAATTTGTTCAAGCACAGAATATACTGTTCTGTAAAGAAATAACAGATCAAATCGTACTGTGCGCTAATAAGTACAAGTATAATGACTTATGTAATACTTTAAAATAGTATTCTGTTAAATAAGAGCAATAAGGATACTCCAATGGGTAAATACCTGAAACGAACTAAAAGTACTCGAAATTAAGAGTCACCGGCCTCCCTTTTAAAACCTCTTAAAATCAGTGCCTCGCTTTCCCGCGCCGCGAACCCTAATCTAGCCTGCAACCGCAAAAAGCTCTGTCTTGCTCGCACGTACCGGATTTCACGAGTAATAAATTGAGATAATCATTTAATTCCATTTTCATTTAAACCATGATCTTCCGCAAGAGATTTTAGATGACAATGTTGGATTTTTCGCCGCTCACCACATTCAACCGCTTAAGCTCAGCGTTAACTGTACCCCAGTTAATTGTAACGCAAAACGAAATTTGGGATTTTAATCCTTTTGAGGTCGCTTCGTATGGTTATATTATTTTCAAGCAAACACATTGTTCATTGATGCGCAAACAACAAGTACAGGATAATAAATTATAGCTGTATATATTAACATAGTCGTAGTGTACTGGACGTAAGTCGATTATCAGAAATCAATTTGATTAATATAATTAGGTTTAACGCGGGCTATTTTTATTGTCCAGCGCTCAGTAAATATACTGGGAATATATGAAACAGATTAACTAAATGGTCATACATATTTCAAACAATCGTTTTTCCTGTGGAAAATACAATGACAGTTTAACGGAAGTTACTATGTTACTATTTTTTTAATCATTAAATAGTACCTATCAATGAATAATAGAATAATTATTAGGTACATTACATGCTTATAAGCGTCGAACAAGAAAATAGTATTTTATGCAACAGTTGCATAAGTGGGTTCAAAAAATGCGAATTGCGTGAGTTGCGATACGAGCCGCGAACGCGGCGAGTATCGCAAATAGAGACGCAATGAGCGTTTTTTGACTTAATTATACAACGTTACATACAATACTTTTTCTACGACTAGGTTTTAAATTATAAAATACAAAATTAATCATAACCTGGAAACAAGGCAAATATGACGTTTGACTGACAGTATGTGTCTATGGTAAACTTCTTTTTTTTTAATTTAAAATATACTTAAATTAAAAATACTTTTTTTATGTTGGCATCAATGAATTTAGTTCGGAAAGTTTTGTTTTTCTTAAAAACCGTAGGAATTTAATTGATTGTTAAGTTGGTAGTGGTGCATTTTTACCGTAAAGTTAAAATTGAGCGCTTGATCCTTGACCTAAGTTTAACCTAGATTTAGAAGTCTGTGGCTGCTAGCAATAACGTAAAGTGACTATAACGACACTAGTGCTGTTATGGGGAATAAAGTATAGACTTCTCTGAACTCATATTATGTATGTTCTTATATTAGTGTTCGTGACCAAGTAAAAGACAGATAACAGTACAGGAGTAGAAAAAATGGCTTTATACATGGTGGGCCCTGTTATAGGCGCAAATAATTAAAATGAAGGTTGTACTTCTCAAACTGAATAACATTTGTTGAGCGACATTTAAAAATAATGAATATCTTGATTTTTATTAAACTTTGATATTTATTTGAAAACGCAATGTATTGCGATTTTTTTTTATGTCTGTATCGCGACAAGCTACGTCAATTAGACTAATGATAACATTCATTGAAAATACTATTTATTTCGTATTGAAAAAGAGAAAATCTTAAGTCTATATAATTTTTAAAAGATTTTGAATAAAAGTTTTATTGTTTGAAGAGTAGAATCTACGTTTTATTTATTTGCTCTTATTAAAGGGCCCACGGTGTATAATTTTCGTGATGTCTACCAGGAAAACCAAAATGTACCAGCTCCGTAGTCCGCACCAATCACACATGTTGCTCTAGCGCACACAGACGCACAATTTAGTTTAGACAGTCTAGCAGTGTAGTGTATGGCTCCGGTTAGAATACCGCAGCGAAATAACGAGCTAACTTATATAGCGTAGTCCCGAATTATAATTCAGGTTAAATTTACTATTGGAAGATGGATGCGGGCTAGTTCACGCTGAAAGCGTAGTTAGATAACTTCTGTTAATCCTCGACGTAGGTGTATAAAGTTAATTTTTACAATAGAGAACGGTGGAGGCTATTGTGTATGACGACCGCTTTAGCTTAGTTGGTAGTGACCCTGCCTACGAAGCAGGAGGTCCTGGGTTCGAATCCCGGTAAGGGCATTTATTTGTGTGATGAGCACGAATATTTGTTCCTAAGTCATGGATGTTTCCTATGTATTTAAGTATTTGTATCTATTAAATATATCGTCGTCTAGTATCCATAACACAAGCCTTATTGAGCTTACTATGGGACTAGTTCGATTTGTGTAAGATTGTCCCCTAATATTTATTATTATTTGTATGTCTTTCCCGTACACGGGACAATGGTGTCCCGGCCCTTTGGGAGGCGTGCGCGGAGCCGAAGCCAACGCGAAGAGGCCCTTTCGACAATTTAATGAAAGGCAACGTGTACACCCAGCGGATGCTGCCCCTGCCCGTGTCATGGGACGCACGCAGAGACAGCCCCCGCCAGATGCAAGGACTATTGTTGATTGATGGAATCTAACTCTACTGGGTTATGGTGGTGGAATTATGGACTAGATACTGGGCTATGGATTGAGACATGACGGCGCCTGTCAGGAAAAGTGTCTCATGGCTTTCGCGGCACTGACAGACCGTGACTTGCCCTCCGCTGATGGGCCCCTGTTAAATAGCGACATTATGAGCAATGGCCCAGGGGCAACACCGCTGCCGAGGGCTGCAGGGTGTCGAGAGGTGTGCTGCGCTTTCTCCGAGGGTACTCGCGGCGTTATGCCCTTTAACACTTCCACGCCTGGAGCATATAGCTCTTGCGACTCCACTCTGGCCGGCCGGTTAAGGCAAGCCAGAGGCGGAGGTCCTTTCTCTAAATCCCATGACCCTCCCTAAGGACCCCCCGGAGCACTCGGGTACGTGGGGTCGCTACTCCCCAACAGCTCGCCACAAGCTGCCCTGCGTTATTATTATTATTTATTATGTTTTGGAAATGCATTGTATCTTCGCAATACTGAAGCTAAACATATTAATTATACCAGAACTAACCCGAAGTTATAACTTTACTGGAATAAAATATTTCATCGATGACTCAAAAATCCTTTACCAACAACTCGAGCAACTGAGTTGAAAATTACACTAGGCTCAGTGTTTTGGTTAATAATATAAAATACGTTTTTCTCTACACAATGCTGTAGCGATCTGCTTTCAGTTACAAATTAATGATCAAAGATACTTCATTGGGATGAAAATCGTTAATTGAATGCGAAAATGCGCTTCCATTGTGCATACTCGTAAAACCACTATAGTAACTATTATTAAAACCTCGATTGAAATATCGGAATAAAGGTAGCGCATATTATGTTAATTAGGTGGCACAATTACAATAGAGGGATGTACTGAATCATTTATTTCGATAACGAATATAAATTGGTTTGTGGTGGTGCCGGGACGTTGCACCGGTCATTAGGCAGATTCGGTTGACCACCAAACGTAAACGCACTTTACGCTCCCAATATTATAATGAACGAATTACTTTATCAATTCGTTATCCGAATCGTTTTACAATAGGGGTCGAAGCGTGAGGGTCACCTCTAATGTGTTTTGTTTAACGCTGGTTGAATTATATTTGAAATAATCGTGAAACATTTAAAAACAAAGGAATTGGAAAACGATATCTATTGTATTAATTATAATACAGTCCAATATAATCTGAATTTTGCGCCTCAAATTAACGAAGGTGACTCCGCTTATTTATTGTTATTGTTTAGAATCTTAATTACATTGCTAGGCCTTTATTTTACTTCGCTATCGTATTGGGTTTCTGTAATTGTATATGAAATCTACAAATTATTAAAAAAACCCGTGATTCCACCTTTTACTATAAACTATAACATACAATAACCGCCGTCTGATATTTGCTTAATAACCGCTTTTCAAAAAAACCCGAGGTAACTATTTTTCCAGAATATCGTTAAGTAGACTTTTGAACCTTTTTTACATGAAAAAGGGCATTTCTCCAGAAATATGTCTGCGGTCACCTCATTCATCTGGCCCTTTTTCATACTAAATGTATGGAGACAGATGAATGAGTCGCAGACATATTTCTGGAGAAATGCCCAAAAATATCCCTAATTTAGCATTCCATCACGTCATATTTTACTCATATGAAAGTGGTGTAATGGAAAAATATTTTATATACAAAATTTTACTGACGTTTTTTCTTGTGTGAGGTTCGAAATTACTATCGATTTCGACCCGGAAAAACCTCAAAAGTTGACTTTCTGAGAAAATAGCTCTCTCAAGTTTTTTTTAACGCTCGCTCTAATATCAAAACCAATTAAAGACTGATGCAATATGTAAGTATACTCGTACATATTTCATTTCCAGTAACCGATTTATTATCATAGCTCGCAATTCCCAGGGCAACTTACATGCGCCTACTAAAGGGAATTAGTCTTCCTCAGGCCACAAATAAGATAATTTCTATGAAAGGAATCCTACGGAATACAAGCTACATATATACACGAGGCGATGCCTCTTACTCGAAATATTTTAGTTCAAAAAAGGTGTAAATATGATGATTTAAGAACTCGCTTTTGAGTTGATATCCAATTGGATTTTTCAATGATTAATTAGTTTGACCTTGGTCTCGCCTGATAGAAAGTGGGGACAAAGTCTACGATGGAACACAATTACCCAGTAGGGTGGGCCGATTTTTGCGATTTTCAGAATATCGAAAACTAGGCCCCACTGGAATGGTGCATAATTGTATGCCTAATTAGGGAAATATAATTTAAAAAATCTAGGTTTATACTTTTAGCCCATTACCCAGGTCATTTAATATGCACAGCGTTACAGTAGCAAAGAACATCTCATGTCCTGTCTCACTGGATAAACACGTTTTTTGCCAACACAAGGTAAAATTTTCCTAAACCATACTAGTTCCGGCTAAGGAACTATTTTGGTCCCTGTCCTGACAGGATCAGAAACTATTGAAAGTGGTGACGCGGTTTCGCTTGCGTTTGTTTCGTTATTGTACCAAAGGAACTCTTTACCGGGATATAAAGTATCCTATGTTTCAATCCAGGACTTGGTCTACTTGTGTACCAAATTTCAGCTCAATAAATTTAATTGCTACTGCATTATTAAGTACCTAAAAAACATCCTAACCTCCAAACATCTAAACATCCTAAGATCTTCACAAACTTTTTTTTTATTATTGCCTAAGACTGGCAAACAGGCAGGCGACCCACCTGGTGAAAAGTGTTCAACGCCGCCTATAGACATTTGCAACACTAGATGCATTATGAGTACCAATGCGTTGTCGGTCTCAATGGAACTTGATGACACCCTTTTTAAAAAAATCCATATTGTAGCGCAGTGGGAAAATCTTGGCGGGAAGTTCATTCCAGATTCCTATTGTAGGCGCATATTATAAACTTTCACATTTATAATATTAGTGGGATAGGATGGGGGATAAATGTCGGGCGCAGTAATACTAGAGGATTTTTCAAAGACTAGATAAGCCGCTACCAGAAATATTAATACCTTAATATGAAACTCCAATGTTATAAATCCCCTTAACAGGAAAAGGTACGGGCTTCAGCAAAAAACATAAAATAAAAACACGTAGGTAATATATGTATAAGCACAGGCGGGTACTTAGCCTCAGTAATGGGTATACCAAAAACCGCCATCTTGAACCTTTTGTTACATAATCTAAATAAATATCAATGTATCCATTTGCAAGATACGGATTTAGGGATTCGAAAACAAGATCGAAAAGGTTTTATTTTTATTAAAAAGGAAAACGTTTTTGCGGCTGGCGAGTAATACTCCGGCACATCAGTTTTTCAGGATTATCGGAGAGAAACGGCGGCATTATCGGATCTTAGCGGAGTAATCGTTGGCCCCGTGACTGTTTTCTCATTACCAATTCCATTTTGCTGTGAGATTATTGAGACTTTTGCTATTAACTTTTGAGCCCTTCTGCCTGCATTGGGTAAACAATGCGTACTCGTATATACATGTCAATAAAATAGTCATATTTCTAGAGCTGATCATTTCATAAAATCCAGTTACCAATACCAGATGAAACCAGCGCGACGCCCTAAGCAAAAGTTTTTCATGAACTCCTCTTTTCATCTAAGATTCTAAACTATCCTCAAATACTAATCGATCATTTTAGACGTTACAAAATTATGCTTTTGCGTGCGAGAATGGGGATCGGAGTGTTTCCTACGCTTGTTATATGACGGGCTTAGCAAAGCTAAGTTACTTTACATTTCAGAGAAACCACAACTTTTAAAATCTTGTAATAACAACGGGAAACCTGACGAGAAGGTTAAACTACCAGAGTTTTTAACTTCACGGAAAAAAGTTTGTATGTACTCCTTCGGTTCTATGAAAGTTGGCTAACCAGGTAAACGATTTCTCACTATTCTGCAAGCGTCTTCGGTCGAGATAAACAAAACTGCGAACTTGCTGCTAGCAGCCCGTCGCAATTTACTGGCTTTGGCCTCGGGTATTGGCCACAATAAAAAATACTGCTATATTTAATGTTCCCGTTCGATTCAAGTTTTACTAAGCCACAAATTTCGTTTAAAAAAACCGTACCTTGGGAAACTTTTTATTGAATCCGAATGTAGTCATAGATAAACTTTACTGTTGTACAATTGTTGTAGATCTACTATCAATTGATAAACGAAAAGTATTATTAATGCACTTTTAATGAATCAACATATTTACTGGAAATAGGTATTTTGAATCCTCATAACTTAATGTGGAAACATTACAATTTTATTATAATTATAGATACATTGAGCAAATACATTGAAAAATCAAATACGATCGACTACAGCATTAGCATCCGGCATTAGCTTAGCAGTAGTCGATCGTATTTGATTTTTCAATGTATTTGCTCAATGTATCTATAATTATGAGAAGTATTATTGTAATCAATTTATTCAGATGATTACTATCATAATTACCGTATACATCCATTTTTATTAATTTTGGATATGCTACATCAACTTATCATTCTGAAATAATATACTTGTAAAATATATGTACCTATCCGGGGGCAGGGCAGTGCCCTCGCCAAATCGAGCAAAATAAAGGCACGGCCGTACCATCCTTTTCTCGAAGCCATTCAGGCCATTTTAGGCGAGTATAGAACTTATACTAACGACGTGGGTTTTGACTTTCGTCATATTTTAAAGACGTAGTCATAGGCTTCCTAGTCCTTTGTCTTTTTATCTTCTATGCAAATGTATATTGTTTGCAAGTTCTAGTCTGTGCCTATTTTAGTAAATAAGCCTAAATAATATTTGTTCTAATGAAGCCAAACACCCTCCTGGATTTCTAAAAATAATTCTGCTTTTACTGAGAAAAAGATCAGACTTTTCTAAACTATAAATATTTCTGTTTAGTTTTTATTCCGGGAAATTCTGAAGACTTTGTTTTCAATGGTAGATCGTTTAAATATATTTAGCCAGGTAGATAATGTTGGAATTCCATTGAATGAGGTGTACTTAGTAAGTAAGTGGTTACGTGCAATATCTCTTATACCAGATACTCAAATATTTCTCTAATACTAATATATATATCTTTAAACGCATGATCCGTCTTAATCGTAATCAAAATAATATTTAGGTACTCACAATATTTATTACTATAAGCAAAAACAGGTCCGTGTTTAATCAATGCAGGTATCGAAGTGAAATTTTAAAGACGTGTTCTTTAGTGTGTGTAAAAGTGCATGTAGGAAGGATTTTTGAAACTTTAACCCTTAAGCTTTTTGCTTTAAGCGCTGAAACGAAGGATGTGAGTTTGTATGAAATAGTCGCAAATTCACACCGACGATTTCGCAGTGCGCCATCTAGGTTCATATAAGATGATTATAGCAGTACCCTTAGAGATCATCTGCATAAAAAGAAAACCAATAAAAAGCTTCTGAATTTAATACTATTTGCTAGATAAGTTAAATAACATGGCAATAAATTTAGCGGAAATATATGTCGCTAGTAGTAATATCCCCGTCAAACCCATCAAGGCTTCCAGATTCTTCCGATTTTGGCCGTAAATCCTTTGTAACCTTCGCATTGGTAGGCAATAAAAGAACATAAATGGCGAAATTTACGAGCATGTCCGGTAGCCCGACTAACACTTGAAACTTTATCGGATTGATGGACAATGTCGCGCCGAAAAAAAATTCGCAACATGAAATACAATATAAATTTGAACAAAAACAAAAGTTTTTGAGTGCAGGGTCGATTTATTCTAATGGTTATTAATAATTTAGTCGTTTACGTTACAGCTTTATGGAAATAATTATTATAACCTTTTCCATTGAGTTCGATTTTGTATTCGCGTCTCTCATCAATAGGCCTTTGCGTCTATTACAGACGATTCATGGTGCAATGTTAGAGATACATCGCTTTTAGTAGTTAATAAACCGATGCGAGAGCGACATGTCCTAGTCCTACCGCAGGCCTCACAGAGAGGTTGGCGCTGAGTCGCTTTGGTGTTGTCTTTGTCTCATGTCAGCGAGTGCAGCGAACCAGGTCTCATCGCTTAACTTGCGACCCTTCACCATGCGCCTCCGCCACTCTGTTCGCTTCTCCGCAAGCGTCTCCCAGTTCTGGTGGTCAATTTTAAAGGCGATCATGTACCTTTTGGCGCAGTCTTTAAAGCGAAGCAATGGCCTCCCAACGTCTCTAAATACCTAATAAATATGCTGACAATCACAATGGTATTGTCATTTCAACTTGGAGACGTATACTGCTGCACATAGGTCTCCCCAAAGAGTTCCACAACGAACAGAGTCGCCCAATGTTTGCTTTCAACGACTTCCGGCGACCTTAACCAGGTCGTACTTGGCCGATTCTCCGCAGAAAATTCTCCCCATACAATTCTTTTCCAGTATCAATCCTGTGGTACGACTTCACTGTCATGTTTATATGATAGTTTAGCTTTAGTACTATAGTTAAATAGGGAAGTCACGACAGAAAGTCAGGATTTATTCACCCCCCTTACAAAAAGTAGGCGAAATTGAGAGAAATTTCGCCTACGAAAACCACTCGGGACTCGTTTG
Organism: Eudemis profundana; assembly: GCA_947034925.1. NCBI lineage: Eukaryota > Metazoa > Arthropoda > Insecta > Lepidoptera > Tortricidae > Eudemis > Eudemis profundana. The sequence goes on from OX344798.1 coordinate 10,221,326, forward strand.
TTTTTGAAGGTAGCCTAAAAATGTATATTTCGGGAAGATAGAAGCTTGATTTGCTTTAACGCTGTAAAATACGTACTGAGTCGTCGTGCAAAGGTAATTATTGTCAAATTATTGAAAATACAATGACGAAAAAAAGGGAGAACTTTTTCTGCTCGTAACGCAGTGCGGGTTGCTCGTCCGTCGGTTATAAGTTGGCGGAGGGCCGGATGATGAACACTGAGGTCCGTTTGTGGGTGTTTATTGCATTTCGTTTTGCTACAAATCTAACAACAGTTGCTGCCTCCGACAATGACGTTTAGATAAACTTATTATTTGGTTTATTGGTGTAATGATTAATAAGGACTAAGTATATTTTTTATTAATTTATTTATGGGTATAAGTTATATATTCCATAATTCATTGTACTTTATGTTTTATTCCAATATAATAAGACGAGTACCTAGTTAGTGTTTTCCCTTGTAAAAATGGCTGAATTTGCGCTTTCTTGCGAAATAAGTTTTTTTTCTTGGGATTAGAACGTAAAACGCTACCGGTAGCTTTTCTATTGATTAATTGATTACTTGAAAATATGATGTTGGTGTATTAAACAATTCACCTGTTAAAAGTTATCTCAAGGGACATGAAAAATGGCCCCTCTGAAAAATTGCGCACTTATGGTTAGGTAATTACGTATATGTGCGAAAATGTATATTAATCCAAAATGTTATTTTAATTAAGGAACCATACTACGTTTTGCGTCCGTGTTTTTAACTTTAACTATTAAAGCCCCGAAGGAAGTTACAGAGCAAAGATTAGATTATAATTATTATAAAGTAACGTCACCGCTAGGCATAGTAGGCACCCCACACTGTGCGCACCGATAATGGGCTTAATTGATCGAATTGTAATTGACTATAACGAGGTCCCAGAAGATGGATCGTAATTGCCTTTCAATGGATTTAACCTTTGAAGCCACCCAGCCGACTGAAGAAGGCTGGTTTAATAATGGACAATCTGATATACAATACAAATGAGACAGTTCTGTTGGGTTTGCTTAGACTTTAAGCAGCTAGAAATAACAATGCTCTAAGCCTTAGAGCATTGTAATTTCTTATAAGAAAATTGTATTTTTTTCAATTAAAAGGTTGAAAATGGCTTCTCCGTATCTTTACATCATCATAATAAGCTGTAATACGGCGGCCGTGCATGTGCAAGTGGGGCTTGCATTCCGAAATTCCGGCCGATTTTTCCGATGTTAGAGTTCCGAAATTCATGTACTCAAAATTTCGGAATTTAAACCAGTGTAATAGAGACAATTAAGACGGCCATTTTACAAAATTACGACGTCATACAATAGTCGAACACAATTATCTTCTTGCCCAGTCTTCGTATCATGTGTGTTATGCCTCCGACACAATAAAGTATTTTTTTAAGTATTGAATAATGCATTAATAGTTGGGTGGATTTCACAGCGTTTCAAACGCTGTCATCACCAATCCCGAAATATCGACGATTCACTTTAAGAATGTATCCCATTATTTTGATAAAATCCGAAAATAGTACACCTACTATTTTCATGTTTCGATCAAAAATTATGTAATTTTTAAAAAGATGTCATCATAATATCGGAATTGGTGATGACGGCGGTTGAAACGCTCTAAAATCCACCCAGTTATAAGAATCCTTGGCACTGGAGAAGGTCCCAATAACATTTCCAGCAACGCCGGTCTGATTAAACCTTAAGAGGTTTTTTCCAAACTTTCCTTAAGAGCTCTCTTAAACTTAAACAAAAACAGGAATGTTTTAAAATGTTCTAGTACAAAATGAAAGGTGGTCCTACAACCGAATAAGTGCGAGTCGGACTCGCCCACCGAGGGTTCCGTACAAATACTTTAAATAGCAAGATTATACAGTGGAACATCCATATGTCGTACTTCGATAAGACGAAATCCTCTATACCACGAAATAAAATCCCGTTCCCTTCCCTTCAAGCCCCAAAACCTCCATAACTCGAAAAACCGGTCAAGTGCGAGTCGGACTCGCGCACCGAGGGTTCCGTACAAACTCATAAGTAGATACGCGAATAGTTCAAGAAAAACTGTATGTCGATTTGTTTAGTAGAAGCAAATAAGTATATGTTATGATTTTTGCAAATTTCTAAAAAACAGTGCAAGTTAAGAAAACAGTTATATTTTCCCTCTAATATTGAGAACCTGACGTGTAATGATTCTATTTAATAGCAAGGACCATTAAATCAAGAGGACTGTCATTCTCCATACAAATAGCTGTTCCCCGAATTTACAACGCCATCTATGTATAAGCTTGGTAAAATAATTATAATATTATTTACAATTATTTAACTTTGCAAACGTGACACAGTATTTAAATGTATTTAAATTTATTTATTATTAGCTGTTTACGAACTAATTGTTACTATACTATGTTTCTTTGTTTAATTATAACATCGTTAAATGTTTAGTGTTTTAGCGCCATCTAGTTTTGCCCGGAAATCCCCTAGCGTGAAACATGCCATCGCTTAGTTTTGCTACTCGCCGCTAGGGATTTCAAGTTTTGTAAATTTCTAAAAATGTATTAAAGTTAGCAAGACCGTTCTATTTTTCCTGTAATATTCAGGTTGATATTTATAATTAGTAATTATGACACATTTTTCTGATCAGTAACTTCGGAGATAATAGAGGGGGAATGGTACATAAAAATGTATAAATCAAAAACTACTTATTTAAGAAAAAAAATAAAAATGCTGTTTTAATCTACAAATTAAGCCCTTTCATTTGATACCCCACTCAATATAATAGCCCTACTTTCAATTATCAAAGTCCCATTACGGAGCCTTTTAAAAAAAGTAAAAAGGGTACAAAATATTTTTTATGTCCAATAGGCTCGGGTTAGCTAGGTACTTTTAACACTATTCCAAATTTCAAATCGATAGCATCAGTAGTTCCTGAGATATCTGGCTGTGACAGACGGACAGACAGACAGACAGACAGACAGACAGACAGAGTCGCACCATAAGGGTTCCTTTTTTACCATTTTGGTACGGAACCCTAAAAATTAGACCTCCATTAGTCGAAGTCCACAAGACGTGTTAGTACATACATTTTTTACCTCTATAACTCGAAATAGATGAACTTTACCCCTATATCTCGAAGAAACCGTTCTTTTGTTTTATCACCTCTGTAACTCGAAGAAAAATTACCTATGGCAGGTAGGTCATACGTATCTAATGTATAGAAAATTTTATCAATAAAACTTGTTTTTTTTTTTAATTTTACCTCTGTAACTTGAAGTCAAAAAGTACAGAAGCTTTAACCTCTATAAGTCGAACATGGCCCTATGAAAACCTCTGAAGTCTAAGACCTCTATAAGTCGAAAACTCGTTAGCACGATTTTTCTAGCGTTTCCCTTGAGTTTCGACTTATCGAGGTTCCACTGTATTTTTTTAATGATTTAATTACAAGCGTAGTTTTCAGATTTTTCCCTATACTTGTAGTGTAAGATGATAATACTTGCTATATGTCATAGTTCTAGATCAACGGAAAGAACCCATAAATTTTAATTCCCTTGAGAGTGTCGTTTGTGGTATAAAAGGCCGTATCTTTTGGGTGCGTAACGATGGCTATAAAAATTTTTGGTATAATATTAGTCGCAATAACGCTCATTTGATATAATTATTAAATCATATAACAACACTTAATATATTTACATATGACATAATTATTATTTCTTATAATGATCATTTGATAGAATAACATTTAATATAGCATTCTTTAAGTATAATGCTTATTTCCTATAATGAACCTATGGTATAACGTTATTTTCATATAAAATACAATTGGCATAACCATTATTGATATAATGTATCAAAAAGTAGGTTAGGTTAGGTTTGAACTGCGTCTCCCAACAAAAACGAACTGCTATCAAAAAGTAGGTTAGGTTAGAACTGCGTCCCCTACCAAAACGAATGGCTATCAAAAAGTAGGTTAGGTTAGGTTTGAACTGCGTCCCCCAACAAAAACGAACTGCTATCAAAAAGTAGGTTAGGTTAGTAAATTATAAGGGCACAGAAGAAAAAGGGGGGACGGGGGGGCGAAGCCCCCCACAAGGGGGGCTCGGGGGGCGAAGCCCCCCGCATTAAAAAAAACTCAAACCATAAGTTCAATTAGGTTAGGTTAGGTTAGGTTAGGGTTCGAACTGCGTCCCCCAACAAAAACGAACTGCTATCAAAAAGTAGGTTAGGTTAGGTTTGAACTGCGTCCCCCAACAAAAACGAACTGCTATCAAAAAGTAGGTTAGGTTAGTAAATTATAAGGGCACAGAAGAAAAAGGGGGGACGGGGGGGCGAAGCCCCCCGCATTAAAAAAAACTCAAACCATAAGTTCAATTAAGTTAGGTTAGGTTAGGGTTCGAACTGCGTCCCCCAACAAAAACGAACTGCTATCAAAAAGTAGGTTAGGTTAGGTTTAGGTCACAGGCGTTACAATTTCAAATATATAAATGGTAATAAAGATTTATATACCTATTATACCTCTTGATTGTTATATATTATGATTTGTATATAAAATGAGCGTTATACCATATAATCGTTATAAGAAATAAGCGTTATACCGAACGTTAAATATACGAAATAAATGTATATATTTTAAAATTATACCAAACGTTTATTATACACAATGAGTGATTATACCCTTTGAAATTATATCAAATGTTGATATATCGATAGAAAATATATTAAATATTTTTATATCGATCATTACACACCCGTATCTTTTGTTTGCGTTAACTTAGAAGTTTGTATTTTTAACAGGTTCAAGGGACTGTAGACCTGAGTATATAGATTTATTTTCAACTTTCACGCGTTCCCGAGATAAAGGGTCTTGACAGATAAACGGACCACAAAGTGATCCTATAAGGGTTCCGTTTTTTCCTTTTGAGTTAAAAAAACGACGAAATAAGGAACACTCTAATATTACTTGATAATTTTATGATTACATGATGTCGAATTACAGGATTTGTGATAAATGAATACGGTGATAAGTTAATTGCCACTTTCTTGCATTTATTTGAGTTTTTTTTAAATAATTATAAAGCTCCGTGTTAGCTTTAAACAGCTTTTTCTACTCCTGTACTTTTATTTGTATTTTACTTGGTCACGAACACTAAAATAAGAACATACATAATATGAGTTCAGAGAAGTCTATACTCTATTCCCCATAACAGCACTAGTGCCGTTATAGTCACATTACGATACTGCTAGCAGCCACAGACTTCTAAATCTAGGTTAAACTTAGGTCAATGATTAAGCGCTCAATTCTAACTTTACGATAAAAATGCACAACTACCAACTTAAAAAACAATTAAATTCCTACGGTTTTTAAGAAAAACAAAACTTTCTGAACTAAATTCATTGATGCCAACATAAAAACAAAAGTATTTTTAATATATTCACTGCGAGTCAATTTCATTTTAAAAAAAAAGTTTACCATAGACACATACTGTCAGTCATACGTCATATTTGCCTTCTTTGCAGGTTATGCCTTGTTTGTATTTTATATTTTAAAACCTAGTCGTAGAAAAAGTATTGTATGCAACGTTCTATAATTAAGTAAAAAAAACGCTCATCACTCACGCAATTCGCATTTTTAGAGCCTACTTATACAACTGCTGCATAAAATACTGTTATCGAAAAACGCGTTTTTATTTATGATATAAAATTCGCTCTGTACCTATACATATTATGCAAAAAAAATTGCTTATAAAATGATCTGTCAAAGTGATTTTTGTTCATTTAGGTACCAGAATTATCCATCATATTTATTTTTTATTAGTCCATTGGCGCCGCCCTGGTGGCAAAAAATATTCTAGTTACCCCCATTATCCTAATAACGATAAAAATTTATGGGGATAGGAAAGAAGCAGTGCAAAACTAAAACAAACGCAAGGTTCATGTCGCACTGTTAAATGCTAACTTAGGCTAACATTCTGCGCCACAATAAATGTATTAGCTAAAAAGTTGTATCTCAACTATAGTCTATTTTTAGGGTTCCGTACCAAAACGGTATAAAAGGAACCCCTTATGGTGCGACTCTGTCTGTCTGTCTGTCTGTCACAGCAGATATCTTAGGAACTACTGCTGCTATCGATTTGAAAATTGGAATAGTTTTAAAAATCGCTGATCCGACTCTTTTGGACATAATAGAAATCTTATAACAGTTTTACTTTTTTTTTAAAAGGGGTCAAAATCAAAATGGGAGGTCGGAAATTTAGGGCTCGCAAATATTCGACTTTTTCAAATATTCGAATATTCGAATTTGATTTTGTAGATATTCGAATAATTCGAATACTACCGAAAACTTTTAAAAAATCGTTTTTCTTAGTATTTTTAGTGAAAAACATGTTAGAAGAGATATTTTTTACGCTGCGATTACCTTAAGGAAATTAAAAGTTGATCATTTTTATTTTTTTCCTTAATCATATACTTTTTGATTTAGGACGAAAAAAGACCAAAAAAATACCACCCCCCCCCCCCCCCTCCTATTACCTTCGAAGTTACTGAATAGATAAATCTTTAATAATTACCAATTATTAATCATCATCATTCGCGTGCCCTTGCCCTATTCATTTGGGATCGGCGCAGCATGTCTTCTTCTTCCATACCTCTCTATCACCCGTCCTCTTCCTTGATCTATCTCTTCTTCCAGAACCTTCCACAATCATACCTAACGCTCGTCTTGTCACATGACTAACATCCCTACGCATCACATGCCCATACCACGCTAGGTTATGTCCTCGTAACTTTTTTACCCGACTGCGGCGAAGCCCAAAGGAGGGTTATGTGTTTGACCTGTATGTATGTCCGTTCCTATGTCCGCTCGTAACTACTCAACGGCACAACCGATTTTAATAAATGACACATCATTAGATCCGTCTTGATGGCGCGAGTGTCACTGGGTATGAAGTTTGTTAAAATAAACAAAATGGCGGATTTTATGCACTTTTAAAGTGCACCGCAGTCGGGTTTTCTTTATTAAAAATATTTTTTGGATTCATTTTACTGCTTTATAGTCATAGTGCAGTGATCAAGTCATATTTTTTTGATTTTAACTTTTAATCAACATTTTCCAAAACTAGTAATATTTAAAAAAGGTCGTTATAATTCTGAGGGTTGGAAACGGTAGGTCTGTTACGGAAGGGGGTAACGGTAGATAGTCGGTGGATAGTTTAATACAGTAAACTCCGTTTCATTCTAGATTTACTACTTGATAACCGCAGCAGTTCTGAAACTCGGCGGCTAAAATTTGCACATTTCACGATAAGGCGTTACGGGGGAGTTGCACGCAGTTGGAAGCCAGGTGGCGCCTTTGTTTCAGTCTCTTGATAATAACAACTATGTTGCGCCCACCCGAACTCACATCACTGAGCCACTTCTATCAGTCTGTTGCGAATGTTGCGATATCGGAGTTAGGATGTCGGAATATTTGATTATGTTTATCTCTTTGCCTTGTTCATCGAACTTTCCAGCTGCAACATTATTGCTTGCTCAAAATGCAACATTATTAACTAAAACCGGTATCGTAAATAATGCAACCGTAGACAAAATGCCCCTAATGATATTCAAATTTATTCGATTTGCTTTTTATGAGGAAAACGTTGTTTTCGGGAAAAGCATGCACTTCATGGTAGAAAATTGTTTATTGGTAATAGAAAATTGGTTGGAGCGATTTGGTCTGCATAGTTGCTTTATATACAAGGTTTGAATAGCATTGCGGGCTACTACTACAACACATCTGAGGAGCCTTGCCACTTTAAATTATGTCTAGAAGTTGCGTAATTATAATTACCTACCTCTCTGGCCTTCATTTTCTATTTTCAAATTGTGTACGCATATAACTATAGCAGTTGCCAAGCCATATAAAATAGCAACTGTGTTACGAGAAACTCGGATCCGGCCGAAATGATGCCCATGTCAGATTCCATAGAAGTGACAACTGAAAGTGTATACAATCTCGCTATTGATATGCGTCGCTATTAAACTAAAAAGAGGTCAAAACATAAAAAGAAATATTTATTTGATCTTCTAAAATCGTAAATGAGCATTTTTAAAAATAAGTCTTTTTAGGGTTCCGTAGCCAAAATGGCACAAAGGAACTTTTATAGTTTCGTCATGTCCGTCCGTCCGTATGTCACAGGCATTTTACTCAAAAACTACATGACGTATAGGAATTGATGAAATTTGGAATGTAGGTGTGTCGTATGAGCCGCTACTTAGTTTGGTAGTTAAATATCAAAAATAAATATTCCTCCATAGTTACATATAAATATATATATATGATGTAGATCAACTGATTTTAGACCATCGTATTCTAGACGACACAAAGGCAATGTTAAATCTAAATTTTACGAACATCAAAGTATTTACTGCGGGTGAATGTAAAGATCAAATTCCAAGTGCTCGTCTAAGCCATTTACCAACTCTCACTCAACGTTAACAAACTTTCTGCAACAAATTGTCAACCCACATGAAGCTTGAAATACCTACTTGATGAAATAACAAAATAAAACCGGACAAACATGTATCTACTGCAGACAGCAGAACCCTATACTGTAAATTCACATCAGCAATGTTTGTTTTCATTCCAAAAGAAGTCAAGGATTTACAATTGTAAAATTTCTGCGCGCACAGGCAATATCAATAAAGTCTTCTTTAGAGGTACGCGGCACGGCTTTTTCCGCCAAAGAGAAAAGATAAATTTGGGACCTTTTCACATTTCGTTGACTGACTATTCCGCGTTTCGGGCAAGGGAATAAACTTTACGCTTCACACAACCGAAATAGGATTGGCGACAAGCAAGGAACTTTCAGAAAAGTCACAGCGACGCGGCAAACCACACACGAATTATGTGATGCCACGGAGGCAGCAAAATGGACATGGGGAGAAGATAGCGCGCCGCGGCTACCGATTTTACACATATTAAGTAGGTAATATTGTCCAACCACCGATCACAATTATTTTCATATCGGCACTTCCCGACCCTTCCCATAACTCAGGTATGTTTTGCCTTTCACGTGCGTGCTTGGTGAGTTTTGGTGTAATTTTATGAAAATCCTTACCAATCAGGTCACGTCTCACACTTAATTTAACCTCCCGTCTCTTCCACAGAGAAGCCATCGCACCTTTTTGTCTCGATGAGCAAGCTTGATTCGAAGGTCATAACATTCTGAGCACACACGAGTAAAGGAAAAATTTGCTGCCTAAGACGGTCTCGTATCGCTCGGAGTATGCAAATATGCTGCTCCGTTTTCGTAAGCAGATCCGGTATCCTATGTAAAAATGTTCTCATCGTAAATCTTGCCTTTTTTGTGTATTTCTTTATCGTCACTTAACATATTAAAGTAGATTCAATCTATAAACAGGAGGAGCTTTTTCAGGAAACTGTAATATTTCAACTTCCCTTAGGATAACGGAATTGTTTCAAAACAGTTTTTATTGTTACAGTAGATGTAGATACAATTGCTATGGCTGCGCTTTTTCTGTCAGTCATTATTAAGTTTTTTATTAAATAGATGCGGTTTTGTTAACTAGACTAGCCATTTAACTCTTGTTGTGTATAGCGAATAAATGCTTTTCTAAAGGAAGCCGCTCGCTTTTTGATAGCTTTTCCCAGAGTACAAAGCACTGCAATGTTGAAGTTTTTTAGTTCCTTTGTTTCGTGAAGAAATTTTTACAGCGAAGTAGGAAATCAGACAATAGTTTTATATTAAGAGATTTTCTTGTAAATAGTGTATTTTACGGGCTTTATATTGTAAAGTTAGTAGCACATTGATTGATAAAGTTTGTTGCACACAAGCCACTATGGGAAATTAACAAACTTGAATCCCTCGTCCTTTCTGCTCGAAGTTCATGCTCTAGTGCCGCTAGATTGCATATAAATTGTGCTTTGACCATAAACTGGGTTTACTTGAGCTCACCATTAGAAGGGATGACTTGGCTTTACCCGTACATAGAATATTTTACACGTTAAGCACTTTGAAAGTTTTAAGAGCATGAACGAAACAAGAAATGGTTAATTTTGTAGTGTTAATGTTAGGATCATGTTAGATTTTGTTGGATATGTTAGGTTTTTACATTAATTTGTTTTGTATTGATAACAATAACAAGAAGCTCATTTAAGTTTTAAAAAGCCAAGACTTTGAATATCAACCGCGCCAACCCTAATCTAACCAAGAAATTATTAATAACCACATTTTTACAAAAAAAAAACCCGACCGCGGTGCACTTTGAAACTGCATAAAATGCGCCATTTTGTTTATTTTAACGAACTTCATACCCAGTGACACTCGCACCATCAAGACGAATCTAATGATGTATCATTTATCAAAATAGGATGTGCCGTTGAGTAGTTACGAACGGACACAGGAACGGACATACATACATACTTACATACATACAGGTCAAACACATAACCCTCCTTTGGGCTTCGCCGCAGTCGGGTAAAAAGTCTTGTCGAAGTCTAAGTTTTTAATTAAGACTAAGTGTAAGCGCTGAGACGGCAGCGAAATACTGTTCTTATTGAGAAGTCGGTAGGTTCTGCAAACCAAGTGGAAGCGAGAGGCAAGTGGGTAAAGAGTTTTCGAGCCGAGTGTTTGCGCAAACGAAGTTAGTTGCCGAAAGCGATGTAGTAGTGGGGCGGCGAGTCTTGCATTTATTCCGACTATTGGATTTGGATCGAATCATACCCCGCTCGAACCCAGCTCCCGGTCTGGGAACAATTTTATTTATTCGCCTACGAGCATACAAAACAAGTAGTGAAACGTTCCAGATTGAATGTTACGTGTACTTTACACTGATGTTTCTAGCTTTAGAGGTATTCTATGTATATTCAGTATAATGAATAGGCTACGTCATACACGATACGATCATTTTAGAATTCCAATTTACATAATCGGCTAACAACGACTGTCCACTATGGCCCTCCGTCCCTCCTGATTCCGCCTCCTTGTTATCCTAATGGAAAATTACCATTAATTTAGAGTTTGAATAGACAAATGTTCATATTGCTTTGAATTATTAAGCAACAACGTTAAGGTTTATTAGATTAACTACTTACCTATATAAATAATGCAATTTAACTGAAATAATTTGACATACATATATCAGATAAACTGTGAAAATAATAAGCACACAGAACAAATGGAAGAGCAGATCACGGACTGATGGCTTTAAATGACATAAAACTCAGAATTCCGCCATAGTTTAATTTCAGCATAAAAGCAGTTACACAGTGCGTATTTATTTTGTAACAATGGAAAGATAAAATTCACAAGCGGTAGCGAGCGGTCAAGTGCATGAATCATGATAATAGCTCAGTCAAAAGGCAATAATACTTTACAGACTGTGTATGATCGGTAGAAAACCTTTCGACCCTAATTCTACTATATATATTTTTATGTCATATATTTTTTTACTTTTTTCTATAAGAAATCTTCCATTATTTCTAACCATTCTTTGCGAGTCAAAGATAGCGTGTGTTAAACACACACATTTCATTTCAACCGAACAAACCGTTTACGTAGGACCCTGAGTTTGCCTGAGTGTTGTTTTAGGTTGGCCGTGTTTTTAACTTCCCTCACTTCCGTATTCGAGCAAAATTTGCCTTTAATATTGAGAATTTCACGAGGTGAACCGAAGGCTTACAGAACATGTAAGGTATGTTGGGGTAAGATCGAATACTTTTAGATAAGGTAATATTTCTGGCAGATGATGGGTATGTAGCCAGCCATACCCATCCTGGTCATTTCGTTGCGCCCCATATTAGTCACCAAAGTTAGATGGAAGCAAAAGAGCATGCTATAAAATTTCTAGTTCCTTGCAGTTTGAGCAGCAGGGAAAGAGCGGATTTTGAATTTTTCAGTTAAAAGAATATTAATCAAAATGTAGGTACTCGTACGTCATGCGAATAGATTAAAAATCTTGAGAAATCTAGTAATACCCATAGGTGGCGCGTCAATAATAAACCGTGAAGGCTACCTTACTTGTTGAAAAGCCATCCGATCTTACCCCAACATGCCTCGCCGCATTTTTTCAGGCACAAAACAACACTGGCGGCAAAATTAAGTGTCACAGCAAAACTTTGCTCGTTCGCGTCTCTGTCCCACTATTTTTCGAGCTCCATTATTGCCTGAAAAAAGCTTACAACAACCGACCGGCTGCGATTTTCCCGTTTAATTTCCTCTGAATGCAATTTAGCGGTAATGGAAGCAAAAAAGAATGAATACGTTACGAACGATAAATATTACAGGATTTGGTATGGAATTTGGACAAAGAATTAGTCTAGCCTTTTGCCGGTGTCGTCTTTTTAAGCGTTTGTAGGTACCTGAGAGCAATTCAGCGTATATTATATCCGGTTAAACGGACGCCATTGGATAATTTAAGTACCATGAAATAGTACAGTGCCATGTACCATGAAATAGTGAAATAGTACATTACGTTTGTAGGTACCTGAGAGCAATTCAGCGTATATTATATCCGGTTAAACGGACGCCATTGGATAATTTAAGTACCATGAAATACCATTACATAACTAGGGTGGTAATACAAAGAAAGGCCGAGATCGCAAAAGTTTGCGACCCGAGCTGCAAGCGAGGGACGTAAATATGAAATGAAATGAAATGAAATGAAATGAAATGAAATGAAATGAAATGAAATGAAATGAAATGATGAAATGATATGAAATGATATTTTATTGCCAGACTACAGGTGACATAGATAAGATGTTACAGTCATTCTTGGTACCTTTTCCGTAGCCTACCACATTTATGGTGTACAATATTATTTTTATTTTCATATGAGTATGCTAATCGTATTATACAAATTAAATTTTACCTTTATTATTAAAAAAGTCAGTTACACAATAGAACATATTTTTCAATAGCCATTTGTTAAGCACATTTTTGAATTTATAGTCATCGAGGGTCTTAAAGCTATCCGGAATGTTATTAAATATTTTAACTGCCATGGTATAGATACTTTTTCTGTAAAAAGCTGATTGTGATCGGTGTGTATTTATAAGTTTCTTGCTATTTCTTAAATTATGTTTATTTGCTTCATTCGTCTGAAAAAGATCGGGGTTCTTTTTCACAAACATTGCAACTTCTTTAATGTACAAGCAAGGCAGTGTTAATATTTCATATTTAGCAAACAGAGGTCTACACGAATCCCTTTGCGTTGCGCCACATAGTGCTCGCACACAGCGTTTTTGCATTTTGAATGCTTTTAGCCAGTCGGTGGAATTTCCCCAGAACATTAAACCATAAGTTAAGCTCGACTGGACGTAACCAAAGTAAGTCATGATTCCTGCCTTTAGTGATGAGTTTTGTACCAATCTGCGTATTGGATATATAAATTTAGATAGCTTTGAGCATAATTCATCTATATGTTGTTTCCAATTGCAGTTCTTATCATAGTATAGTCAAATTAGGCGATTTTTTACAAAAGTGCGGAAGTAATTAAAAACAGCCATGGAAACTTTTCTAAATTATTTTGTGTGGCTTGAAAATCACCTCCAATATAACCCTTAGCAAATTCACCCACCGGAAGGGGGTGAAATGGGGTGAAAATCTTTAAATATTCGTAACTTCGTGGGGATAATAGAAACAGTCGGTGCAATTTGACATACACTTTAAACCGTTATGATCTACATTCGCACCAAGTATTTTCTTAATCCGACTTACGGAACATACTAAAAAAAATGATTAAAAAAAAAAATCTTATCTATTTTATTGCGGCTCCGGGGAAAATGGAACAGTCGGTGCAAGTTGGCAGAATTATCACAAAAATGGTCCAAATATATTACCAGGTTTGCACCTGGGTGCGTCACACGGAAAGCCCTTTTCCAAATTTTCTTATCCCTCTACTTCGGGGGAAATTTGAACAGTCGTGCAAATTTTACTATAATATCTATTATGAATTTACTACATTCGCCGGTTAAGAAAAAAAGAAATTTCTTAGCGGAAGTACATAATACAAGTTTAGCAAAATTACGGTACGGAATGGCGCGTCGGCGCGCGAGGGGGGTGGAGTGGAGCGGAGCAGCCTCTCCTCGCCGCTAACCATTCCGTACTGTTTTCGCCAGATCCAGTAAGATTTTTTTTTTCTTTAACCGGCGAATGTATGAATTCATAATAGATGGGCGAATATTTAAGAGGGTCAATGTCTCGCTATGGTAATCCAGACTACTAAAGAATTCCAAAGCCGAAGTATTTTATTTCGTTACTTAGATAAGGCAGGTAAGGCAGTGGATGCAAAAACCGCTTTAAGCTTGAATCACCCAAAAAAAAGATAAATATTGAGAAAATTGTGTCTAAAATGGCAATAATAGGCGTGTCCCATTCCTATTTCTTCCAATTTTTGATGTTATAAAAAAATAACTATAAGGAATGTTTTAAGTACTGCACATCAGTATTACACTTAAAATAAATAAAGATTGTTTTTCATCAAAAACATTTTCAAAAAGTAACACTTCACCCCGCACCTCGGGCGATCGGCAAACTTCGGAGATGATACACGTCGCGAGATTCGAGTAGTATTTAATTTTGATTCTCTAAAGTTTGTCATCATTATGGTCTTTCTCATTTTTCACCGTATCTTCATAATTTATTTACAGTGGAGTATTATTGTATAACCATATCAAAGTACACATGGGACTATTTAGTGCCATCTTGTCTTGTTATAATATACCTAATTATTTTGTAAAGCCGCATTTTCTAGAATTTGTCATTATTGGCAACATTATTTTCGGCAACATTGTCAGATACCCCAATGACGCGTGTTGCTAATAATGACAATGTGTTAGGCGTATAATGACGATTGTTACCAATAATGATTTTAGTATATGAATTCCTAGATAATAGACGTGTATTTTATAGTTTCGAACATGTGAGTGAGTGACTGAGAGTGATTGAATAATGATGAAGAAAAAATGAATCATATTTAATATTATCAAACCGCGATAAGAATACGATTCCGAAGTACCGTTTGTACAAAAGTACATACAATAAATAAATATAATTATAAGTCAAATTGTAATATCTTCTTAATTTAAGTGCAGTGCAGACACTTATAGATACAGTGTAACCTGGATAACTGGGACCTCAAGAGACCCGCAAATTTGTCTCACTTAAAGAGTACATTCCGCTTACCCAGTCTCAGATCCAGGTATAAATAAATATCTGTCTCATTTACAGAGGGTTCTATTAATAGAAGGTAAGAATAGAGGTTATTTCAGTTATAGAGGTGCGACTACTAAATAAAATAAACAATATCTATGTATGTATACACATGTGAAATCGAAGACACTGCTAACTGACCACTTGTCACCCTTATTACAATGTATTAAGGTCTACTGATGGTCACTTAACTGTCTTCGTTTGTACATGAGTTGTTTAGTATCAGAATAGGTATTAAAAATAATATAATTAAACATGTTTTTTATAAACGACACAGATTTCATCGCGTATCGGCGTAAAAGATAGGTATTAACTTATTTTTTCACGCAGTGATAAAGATTTAAGCCCTCTTTTCTGCATATTTCAATTTAATTTAAACCTTCGTTTCAGCATTCATCATTTATCAATTACCTAAACATCCGGACTATAGAAAAAACAAACTAAAACTTGAGGTAATTTAGGCACAATTACCACGTGCGCAATTCGTGGGTAGGCTAAAAACTAGTAAAAAAAACGGAAATTTATCTGCAACATATTCCGAGTCGGAGAGAAAAAAAATTGTCGTCTCAGTTACAGAGATCAATACCTATAAAATTAAAAGAAATCCCAATTATAGAGGTAAATAAGACGATAAAATCGAATGAACTAGGTAATCCCAGATATAGAGGTCTGTTGTGTCCCACTAACAGAGGTCATTTTTATGTCGTCTCACTTACAGAGGTAAATAAGACGATAAAATCGAAAGAACTAATCTTAGGCATAGAGGTCTGTTGTGTCCCACTAACAGAGGTAATTCAGTGATTTAGGTGCCGGGACCTCAGCATGAGTTTCAGCTATGGAGGTTTCTCACTTATCCAGGTCCCAGTTATCCAGGTTTCACTGTAATACATTTAGAACTTACTTCTTGGTAAATGCTGTGTGTGTGTGTTTTAATAAAATATATTATAGTCGACAGTATTTGACAAATCTCTCATTATTTTCCACATCATTTTCATGTTATACAATTGTGACCGAACGTATTTAGCACACTAATTATCTATTTTATTTTCTTTATGCCAGGTGATGATACAGATAGCACTGAAGACGATAGTGTTATGTTTTATGTTGAATTATTACATTTTTTCTATTTTATTTAAGTAGGTGATCTAATTAATGATTTTTTTCCAAGTTTTAGAACTTTTTTGTACTGAAATAAATAAGTATTTTCATTTACATGCACACAACCATTGACAATGTCATTTCAAATATTAATTCAAAAACGACATATGTGCTCAATCGTATTATAAGCGCGGTTTAATAATAGTAAACTATTAGCTATGTTTTTTTACTTTTTGACTGAAACAGGTATGTATTCCTGGGGCTTTTTGGAATACCAAAGCCTGGTTGTGGTGTAATATGTTCAAAACTCGGCTACTTGCACATAAAAATTATAATTCTTAGAGTTCCAAATAACCCTACGAGATAATCAGTATTGTCGTAACTGTTTAAGTAAAGAATAAATTTATAATATTGTCTTCGATTTCTGCGATAATCACTCATTGTAATAAAACAACTTAAACGAATTTAAAGGGGACTTAAAAAATGTAGCACATAAATAAGTAACCATAAAATGTATGAAAATATAAATTTTGTACTTATACTAAATTGACCCCTATAACAAAGTGACCGTATGGACACTATGTTGTATGGGTCAACTTTAAATTTTAGGAAGTTACGACAAATTTTAATCATCTCGTAACTTTTTTATTTGAAGTGTTAATGGTGTATTTAGTGTACTTACGACAAAATGTCCCTTAAGAAATTTGAAATTTCCAGTGCCGATGTATTCGAATTTTATTTTTGTCGTCCACATCATAAACCATATGAAAAAACACTTAAATCAATATACATTTGACTTAATTCTCAGGTAAAAATCATTGTTGGCAACGAGCCGTCATTATTTTCTGCAAAAACGTCATTATTATCATAAGGAGTCATTATCAGCAACACCATTTTAAACAAAAAAGTAAATGTAATGAAAATTAATGGGTTTTGTTCCGTGCCTTTATGATAAAACGTTATGTTTTTCATGTATGTATCTGGCTTAATAAAGACGCTCTATCGCGGGGTTTGTAAAAAAGACTTTTTTTTTGGTCAAGAATAATGTTTTGAGGAGAACTGCCCAGATATTATAGTAAAATAGAACCGATAATGATATTTACATCAATATTTTACTATTTTTCTATAAAACTGTACATTGAATATCACAAAAAATAATTCTTCATGCCTGATTTATCAGAAAATGATACCACACTCGAGGTATAATAGATAGCTATTATAGATATACATAATAGAGATAATTGATCGTGCGCGAGTTCGCTGCGATAGCCCCTTCCCGCGCCCTGCCCCTGCCTCACACTCGCCTCGTGTCGCCCCATGCGTGCGGGAGCTAAACATCCAGGTTTATTATTCTGTACTTCCGGTAAGAAATTTCTTTTTTTCTTTTGCGGCGAATGTAGTAAACATATAATAGATATCATAGTAAAATTTGCACGACTGTGAAAATTTGCCCCGAAGTACAATTTACAAATAAATGTAAAAGAGATGATCCGTAATTCGCGGAGGCGTGCAAAATTAATTAGGTGTTTATAATACCTATAGAAGCCTTATGTAAGTTTGCACCGAGTGTGTAAATTTCCCCCGAGCCGCAAACTAAAAAAAACAAATTCGCAGTGTTCCCTACTATGTACGTAGTTTAAATTAAAACCCATATTGCACTAAGACAGTCTCTATACGTAGATAAACTTACAACAAGTACTTTTTCATCAAATCCAAATTTACGGCCCTTCAAACTTTATACCTAATTTTTAAAAGACTTCCGTATATTCCAGAAACGGTGCAAACTAGTGATAACCTTCTATACATGCCATCTAACGATTCCACAAGAATCCGCGACTGTTCGACTTAGTTCAACACTTAATGGTAATTTGCCCGTACTATCAAGTACTAGACCTAAAAACTTCGTAGTTTCGCTTTCTGTAATTATGTCAGATTTATGTGAAATATTTATAGGCAGGGCTGGCCTACGGCTAGTGTGGAATTGTATAAAGTGCGTTTTCGAAAGGTTTATATTTAGATCGTTGTTAGTCATCCAATCAATTATATCATTGAGAGTGTTATTAATATCGCGTTCGTATTCTTCTGTAGTGTTCAGACATTTTATCAACGCACTGCTATCGTCAGCGAAGAGTACTACTTGATTTTTAGTTTGCCTAGGCAGATCGTTTATGTAGAACAGAAACAACAGAGGGCCTAATATACTTCCTTGAGGTACGCCTCTTCCATTTACTCTATAATTGGATCTTCGAGTTTTAATAGTGTTGCTTTTTGAGCAAAAGTAATTTATTTCAGTGCATTGTAGTCTGTTGGAGAGATAACTTTTGATCCAGTCAAGTGCTTGCCCACGTACCCCGTAACGATCCAACTTGTCGAGAAGTATATTGTGGCTGATACAGTCGAATGCTTTTGACATATCAGTAAAAATAGCTGACACGTGTACTCGCTTGTCTACACATTCATGGATGGTTTTCAATAATTGAAAGATGGCTAGGTTGGTAGATCTGTTTTTCCGAAAGCCACATTGCTCATTTATTATTAGTCCATACTTGTCGGAATAATTGATCAACCGGTTATACATAAGGCGCTCAATGATTTTAGAGAAGATTGAGATCAACGTAATGGGTCTATAATTACAAAGCGATATTTTTTCTCCTTTCTTAAACAGCGGTTTAATTACTGATTTTTTTAGTTTTGTTGGAAACACGCCGCATTCAAAGGACAAGTTAATAATATGTGACAATGGGCTAGATACTGCGAGTGCTGTTTCTTTTATTATCTGTGTATTTATTTCATCATAACCAACGGCGGTTGTGTTTTTTAGCGATTTTATAGCTCTATGAACTTCTTGTGGACTCACAGGTAGCAGGTATATACTGGATACGTTAGAATTTATATTACTATGCACATCTTGGCTATCCCTTCTTATAGTATTTGGTAACGAATCAATAAAGAAGTTATTAAAATTGGTTGCTATCTGCTCAGGTTGTGTACATATTTCACCCTTAATGTCAATGCGATCAATCAGGCTAGGCATTGTGTTATTTCCAGTACATGTTTTAATTAACTTCCAAGCAGCTTTGCATTTATTTTCAGATTTTTCAATGAATTTATCATTTGTTTGCTTCAATGATATTTTTACACATTTTTTTAACAGACATGAGTATTTTTTGTAAAGTACTTGTCTACGTTTTACTCCCTTATATCGACAATCTGCGTACAAACGTCGTTTAACTTTACTTGATATTTTTATTCCTTTTGTTATAAACGAATTTTTATTCATAGATTTGATTTTAATTTTAATTTTCGGGAAACACAGATCGTAGAATAATTTATAATGATCGATAAACTGGTTGTAAGCTGTGTTTACGTCTTTTGAATAGAATACATCTGAAAATGACAAGGCTTTCAAACAATCTTTAAATTTTTCAATATTTTCTCTACTATAGTCACGCTTATATATAAACCAGTACTTCGGCTGTAATTTTCTTTTTA
The DNA here is from genome assembly GCA_947034925.1 of Eudemis profundana. Taxonomy (NCBI): domain Eukaryota; kingdom Metazoa; phylum Arthropoda; class Insecta; order Lepidoptera; family Tortricidae; genus Eudemis; species Eudemis profundana. The sequence continues at coordinate 10,241,138 of OX344798.1, forward strand.
ATTTTATTGTGATCGTTTGTGCAGTGTGATCCGATAAAGCAAAGTGATGAATTTTTGCTGTTCCATGTTTGAAATTGCAGAAAATATTGTCAATACAAGTTTGAGTTTTATATGTTATTCGAGTAGCTTCAAGAATTCGTTGGTGAAGATTAAAGGAATCCAATATCTTTTTTAGTCTATTTTGTATCGTCTGGTTTTTGTTCTTACAGTTTAATAGGTCTATGTTAAGGTCACCACATATGATAACTTTTTGTTTTTTATATGCTATTTTCATTAAGAGGGTCTCTAGTTTTTCAAAAAATATGTCTATGTCACTGTTTGGGGTACGGTAGAGACATATCAAGATTATTCCTTCAACAGGCAGTGTTATTCCACAGCATTCAAAAACCTTTTCCATACCTAAAGATTTTAAATCGGTAAGTGCTTTGTATTCTATACCTTTTTTTACTAGGATACAAGAGCCTCCCCTTTTTGGATTTAGCTTTTGTGATCTGTTGTTCTTTGTTTTTTTCCTGGCAAAAATCTCTGCCAAGTCATAACCCTCCAACTGTACGCTTCTCTCTTGGCCATGCGGTACGAAATGCTCTGTAAGGCATAGAACGTCAGGATCTGTGGCTTGCTCTGCCAATTCATTTAAAGCTATTGATAGCTGATCTAGTTTCCCCAAAATTCCTGCAATATTTTGATGGAATACAGAAAACGTCGTGCCCTCTGTTAGGTATTCTTTGCATATAGGTCTATTGTCAGGCGGAGTTCTCGGTCTCACCTCGAAAAAAAACTGATTTCGACCGGAAATAGTCAGATATTTTTTTTTGCCTAATTTTACCTACAGGTTCTGAGGATTTCAATTCATCTTTATGTTTATCAGTTTTGAAGTAGTCGGATATCTTCTTCTGCTTATGTTTACCTGAGTGATTTGATGTCTTTATATCTGTTCTACGTGTTTTAGATAAGATGAAGTTGCCTAAATGATTTATTATGTTGGTCATTCCATGATCATTTAATCGGCCTGTATTTGTTGAAAACATGTTAAACGTTAAGTCTAAGTTTGAGTCGAAAGAATAGTGGTGTTCATGAAACTGTACATTACTACGTAGTATAGTGTTAAACATTTCAACCTTAGCATTATGTATTGGTTTGCCATACATGTATGTTGGGCAAGTTATAATAATGTTAGTATGACTTATATGGCTTAGCGATATATTAATTTGCTGCATAAGTTTGTTATAGTCTGCATTTTCTTGGAAGTCCTCTTCTCCGATCAGAATCACGCAAAAGTCATGTAGCGTAAAGTCTGTCACTTTATTTTCTATATCTTGCAGTAGTTCCCTGATTCGCTCGAGGGCTTTCTGTATTACCTCCCGTGTTATGTACAACATTTTATGTCACGCTGCGCGTACGGAAAAAGCCGCTTTCTGGCCAAGTGTGGCATAAATATAATTCCCTATGAATCAGACAAAAATTGTCCGCTACTAGGCCTTCCCCAATGAGCGACTTTCATCAGGTTAGTCCATCTTATTTTGTATGGATAAGCAAACTAAATTTTTGAACTAGTTACTCACTTAATACGGAAAGGTTAATTTTATCGATATTCATAGTGTTGTTTGTGATCGAATGATAAGTAAATTGACAGGCTTTGAAGGTTGCTTTACGTTAGATTTAGCCTTCTGGACAGATTCTAATCAACTTAACCGATTCCTATGATTGCCTAGAACGCTGATGCTCTGGTATATAAATAAAGTCGGTGCTACATTGTTTCCCGCCGCGAAGGGAGCGGGTGGTCGGTCGTTTTCCAGCGTTGTTCCAATCACCATAAACTTAAAATGCTCCAACTGCAGCCCTCGGCACACACCCGTTTCAATTAAAAATTCATTCTCTCCAGGGTGCATGTAGGAATAGGAAGGTAATTTAATTAAGCCAGGTGCTAAAAATAAAATAACAAAATGGGTGCAGAGGCCGAACCGCCGACAAAAGATACTTAGCGCTTTAATTAAGGTCGCCGGGCCTGCGAAAATCATAATTGAAATATGGCTAGAATAGCACCCCGACTGGGCACAATGCATACAGGAGCAGTTCAGCTTAATCTTTACGATAGTACAATTACCTTACTTTCTGTTTAAATGAAGCTGACGATTAAATTAACTCATGAAAGGCGCCAATGTAATATAATCTTAAGGAATGCGGTAGGTAAAATATGACGCTACTTATTATAGCCCTACAAGTTAAAAGAGCCGAGCTATACCTGAGGTGTGGTGTGAGTGAATTAGGTACGGTACGATAAAACGCACCTCACACGCACCCTGCTCTCAATTAAGTTGCATGCTTAATTAATAGATTAGGGGGTTGCAGCGTAACTATCACTAAAATGACAAAATGTCGGTTAAAGAAACGGAGGGTGGTGCCCTGAATACAAATCTATCACTAACTCGGCGCTAACCTAGGGTGATCCTATGCTTGGTATGGCTTTATATACGTGCACCGTAATACTAAGTTTAGGACAAACGTTCACTATATTTATTAGAAAAAAATAAGCCATCCCGGTTGGAACAGTTAACACCTGCTATCATTCTGACTCTTTCAACGGGGTGAAACCCACCACCACTAATGAATCTCATTTTATTTAGTGCATCAGTACAATGAGTATTGGTTATTTTTCTTATCGTTGATTTGGATCAAACCGGTCTGAAATAAATTTTAATTTTTTTGAAACAATAAAGTGTCCTGATGATACCATAGCGAGACCATAGCCCAGGGTAGCTCCGAGTTAGTAACAAAATTATATATCAGCGCCCTCCGCCGCAGCATGAACCAACAGATAGCCATTTCAGCGATGGTTACCTACCTTATATGCTGCGATGTCCCGTTCTATAATTGCTACCTGAAAATAAAAGTGCGAGGCTGAGAGTGGGTGCAAAGCCAATAATTTATAACGTGGTGTTTAATCAATATCATTCCTCTTCCCTAGAAAAACCTAAGAATTGTACCTGTTTTAAATATATGTAGGATTGTAGTATGCGTATGAAAGGAACGTACCTACCTACGAGCAAAGACGAGGATAGCATGATAGTGCGAGAGGAGAGATACTTTTGAACGAAGAACGGTGTGCGTGTCGAAATAGCTGCTAGTGTGAATTTAATTGGTTTTTTTGGGTTTAATTGGGCAAAATAAAGTATTTAGTGACAATTATACTCGTTTTATTCACAGAAAACTGTTATCCCACATATACCTATATATAGTTTTGATATATCCACAACCACTTTTGTATTTAATACTCTGTTTCCATAACAAAGACATCAAGAACTTGTAGACAATTCGAATAAACTAAATTAAATAGCTGGAATCTTGTCTGCTAATAATTAAGAGGGATTATAGCAGCTTAATACAGAAGCGGAATATTGACTGGAAAATAACGTTTCAGACATTCGTCTTTGTGAGACAGAAGTTAATTTCATTTCAACCATTCCTTTCAATGTACATTCCGGGAGTTCTTAATCTTAATATCCTTTGCACGCAGTCGGGTGGTATTTTAGAATTTGCGAGTCTTTCATCTAAAAACATTTGTGTGACGTGCTTGTTCTTGCATAATAAATATTATGTTTACAAAATTACATCTTATTTACACTACAAATTTAATAAATCCCTGAACAAAAATTCGAGTTTGGTTGACATAATCTTCATTAAGCACATTAGTCGCGCCCTCTAAACGCGAACACCATCAGCCGGGCCACTAGACGCCGCCACCGGTGGCCTTATCCAGCCACTAGCAGGCGTATGTCACTCCGCGATTCTGTTGCGCGGTAATTATTATTATTTCTTGCCTAATGCATTAGGCAAGTCAGTGGTTGTCGCGCGACAGGAAACGCACGTGTCCGCGCTGGCGTGTCGCTAGCGCATTACAAATGGAGTGACCAAAATGTATGTGAATTAGTACGAGCGGCCACCGCACGATCACATATGTTACTTGATACTAAGATAAGCCCCATGCCACGGCACATGTTTATAAAAGTGATGCTAAGTTCTGAAAAAATAGTAGAAAAAATTAGAACTTGCCGAAAGTACAAAAAAGTATCACTTTTACTTTAGGCTCATTTCGTCTAACACTATCAATCCGTCTTAAAATGATTTCGTCCAAAATGCAACCGGTCTTATGCCGCATCTCGTCTAAATAGCAACTGGAAAAATACCAGCAAATTGGGCATCTGGTATAAGCTCACATCAGACCCTTAGGTACTTTTTATAATATGAAACTACAGAAACACTTGGCATAAAAAATCGTGACTGTTTTGTTCGTCCCGAGTGTACGCAGCACACAATAGCACTTGAATGGTTAACATCGTTGTGTGTGTTGAAAATTTGCATGCCTCGAAATGTATATCTTGAAAGCCACGACTCTAATATGACGTAACATTCAAAATTCCTTCTTGAATAACGTTGTTCGTCTTTTGTCAGGGCATCTTTGTGTAGAGTAAATATCTCATTTCAGCCAATATAGAGCGTTCATGTAATCCGCTTTGTGTGTTCTTATAGCTCTCTCATAAACCCTTTACAATACATTATTTACGGCACCAACAATACGATATCATGGCTAAGCATAACGAAATTTCTCCCCATAAAAGCTTATAGGATACATAAACGTCGTATATCGTCAAGTACCTTCTTAATAATACGTTTTGTGCTGTGATCATAGCAAAAATATCAGAATAAGTACCACGTCATCGTAAAACCGTCGTATTAATAGGTACGTACGTATGAGCGCCATTTCCATAGCAACGGAACTTCAAAGTTTATCAATATGTGCAACCACGCTGCTACAAACTGTCGATTATACAGGGTGTCCCTAGCCTCTGGACAAACCTGAAAGGTACATCTTGATTAGGTTATTTCTAATTAATATTTAGGTACAAAGTCTCATAACGATTAGAGCAGAACTTACAGAGAAATTAACGAATTACTTTTTTTTAGGGTTCCGTACCTCAAAAGGAAAAAACGGAACCCTTATAGGATCACTCGTGTGTCTGTCTGTCTGTCTGTCACAGTCAATTTGCTCCGAAAGTACTGGACCAATTGAGTTAAAATTTAGTACAGATATATTAAAGTCAATAACCCAAACACGGACGTGTAACGTGTAACTTTTGCGGAATCAACTAGAAAATTTAAAAAAAAAGTTAGCAAACTATACCTATAGTGTGACATATCAAATAAAAGAGCTCTCTGTGAGAAAACCTCAAATAAATATTTTTTTTTATAAATAGTTTTGAAGTTATTTAAGAAAATAGGTAAAAATTAATCATTCCCCCTCCCCATATCTCCGAAACTATTGAACCTAAAATTTTGAAAAAAATACGTAAAATAGTCTTACACCTATAAATTACAGGAAAACCTATATGAAGTCTGTGCAATATATGAGTTGTATTGTTTTGAACGTACGGAACCCTCACCACGCGAGTCTAATTCGCACTTGTCCGGTTTTGCTTTTGAACATTCTGTATGAAGGCACATGGCAATCGAATTTCCTTCAGCAAATGCAACCTCATAGAATTGCATGATAACTTTTTCTATTGTATGATTTTCTTAAAAATATTGACACTTATTTGGTGTGATTGATATTGACATTGTGTCCTATGATGAATATGCCGAAAAAATTATTTGTTCATATTTTTCAAAATGGAAAACTATTATTCTGCTGAGGATTACGTAAACATGATTTTAAATAAATATTTTATCTAAGCTCGTAATTTAAAAAATATGCTTATCAGAACATTCCTGAGAAGTAATTCTACGGGGAATTTGAGGTTATGTCCAAAGGCTAAGGTCACAATGTAAGATTGGGCAATAATATGCTACAAATATATACAGTTTTTCATAAAACGTTAAATTTATCAAAACGGACGGTTATTTACAATTTATTTCTCGCTCCTTGAAAGTCATAACGTCACTTCACTATGCAAAAGATGTCGTTTTTGAGTTAACAACGTCCATCTAACTCACGTGATTGTAAGGAACGCAATACAAAGGCGCTAGTGTCTTTATGGCGAATAGTGGAAATAGACGCGCACCTCATTGGAACAATGACATTATCAGTAGAAATACAGTGGAATTCTAAGCTCCTAATTTAAAAAATATGCTTATCAGAGCATTCCTGAGAAGTAATTCTACGGGCGATTTCAGGCTAAGGTCACTTTGTTATAAGATAAGCGATGCTCTTATGTGCAGTTACGCGAGTTATAACGTTTTTTTATAAGAGAAAATACTGATAATGTTATTTCCATTGTGCTATAAGCGTATATATTAGTCGAAAATTTGCTACTCAATCCGATCGCGTCGGCACGCGTGCGTCGATTACGTCCTCGGGGGGAGATTATTTACTTATATGTCACACCCTTAGAAGAACAATGCCGGAAGAGACCGAATCCTCTCGTATCACATACTACCTTATTTTTCGTGAAGAACGGCGCAACCTGATTCAGGGCACGATATGCGGTACTATATTTATGATTTGTTACTTAACGATGTCATACAGAAATGTAGATTAGAAGTGTTTTTATTTGAATTGTGTAACGATGTCTAGGTGAGATTTATTTAAAAAAACCAAAATAGGCGTTAAATAAAATTGTAAAGTGCGGTAAGTGAAAGTTTTGTAATTAAACTTGTTTGGTCTGGACGCGTTCCTTAATAACATGCAAAAATAGGCAATCGATAGGGAGAGGTGGAAATCCAGGGGATGACCTTTGCCCAGCGGGACATGAAACACTCATAAAGGCTAATTTAAAAAAAAATATGCCAAAATTTACAAAATTCTTTACAACACAGCAGCTGGTTTGAAATTTGAATTCTCTTTTGGGTAATTTCATGAAAATGTAACACAAGTTACCATTTCATCGCGTGTTTATTTATTTATGGCGTAAATTTAAGTACTAATCTTAATCCAGATAAGTATAACTTTAATTCCTAGATATATTGACACCTGAATTTGCACAATCAGTTAAAAAAACACGCGAAGAATTGGTAACTTACGTTACACTCTGTCGTGGAACTGCCCTTCGCAGATTTATTGATAATGTTTATTAAGTCGCGTCTACAAAACAACCGTTAAAATAATTTTTTCTACTCCTGTAATGTTATCTGTCTTTTACTTGGTCACGAACACTAATATAAGAACATACATAATATGAGTTCAGAGAAGTCTATACTCTATTCCCCATAACAGCACTAGTGTCGTTATAGTCACTTTACGTTATTGCTAGCATCCACAGACTTCTAAATCTAGGTTAAACTTAGGTCAAGGATTAAGCGCTCAATTCTAACTTCACGATAAAAATTCACAACTACCAACTTAACAAACAATTAAATTCCTACGATTCATAAGAAAAACAAAACTTTCCGAATTAAATTAATTGATGCCAACATAAAAAAAAAGTATTTTAATTTTCGTCACATCGTGTCACCAGCCATATCAAAAAAAAGTTTACCATAGACACAACTGTCATGCCGGCTGTACACACTCGGAGAGACCGGACGAGACACGCGTGACGTCCATGTATTTTATATTTTAACCTAGTCGTAGAAAAAGTATTGTATGCAACGTTGTAGGTATAATTAAGTCAAAAAACGCTCATTGCGTCTCTATTTGCGATACTCGCCGCATTCGCGGCTCGTATCGCAACTCACGCAATTCGCATTTTTTGAACCTTCTTATACAACTGTTGCATAAAATACTATTATACAATAATGTTTTATGCCACACCTGGCCATAAAGTGGCTTTTTCCGCACGCTGCGCGTACGGAAAAAGCCGCTTTCTGGCCAAGTGTAGACATAAAATGATGTACACAACACGGGAAGTAATAAAGAAAGCCCTCGATCGCATATTTACGTTCCTCGCTTGCAGCTCGGGCCGCAAACTTCTGCGATCTCGGCCTTTCGTTGTGTTAGTTAGTTGTGTAATGTACTATTCTTTCGCGGATCGCCAATATTTGGCCAGTCCCAGTTCGGCTCTACCGTTTTTTCTGTTTACCCACCGAGTGGGGTACTCACATAAACGCCTAATGGGCTCCTCGTAGTTCCCTATGTGTACTACTTCCACATTCACCCTGAGCGCTGTTTACCTGTCTCCTGTGTTTGCGTGGGCGGCCCAATCACTATGGGCAGAGTGATTTTGTGAACTTAAAGTAGGTAATTTTAGGTTACAGTGTTACTGTTTGATTTTAACAAAAATAATTCAATATAAAATTCGATTTATTTGAACAATAAATTTCACATTATTGAAGATTGGCAAAAAAGTTGTAGTTAAGTATATTTATAAAGCATTGGATATCAGTGGTCCTAATACTAGGCCGAATGTATCATGAGGCCATTTGAGCGTAACTAGAGTTTAACTATAATATGATACTTAACATTAATGCAGATATAAATAACATTGAAACAATATAGACTGCTCTATTGGCAAGGCCAGTGGCTAAGAGGTTGATTCCAGATCGTTTGGTCCCGGTTTCAATTTGCAGTGCTCGCAATGCATGGCAATGGCTTTTTCTGGGCAAACTACGGATCTAGCAGACTACGTTTGCCGATCCGTGGTCTCCACTCGAAAACACGCTTGCTCCGCGATTGTCTATTCTGCGGCAGTAATAATGGCCAGCCCACTGCCACTTCAGCTTGCTAATAATCCTATGGGCTATGTCGTTGACTTTAGTTCTCTGTCAGATCACAATATCATTACGGATGCGATCCTACAGAGATACTCCAAACATGGCCCTTCCCATAACTCGCTGAGTAACCTTAAAATTGCGAACCAGCCCTACCGTGAGCGACCACGTTTCGGCTCCGAATGTCAAGACTGGTAGGATGCACTGATCGAAGACCCTTGTCTTCAGACAATGTGGAATGGACGACGAGAAGACTCGACATAATTTCCCATACGCTACCCAACCCAGCTGTATTCTTCTATTGACCTCTTTCTCGAAGTTGTTTTTCCCTAACCACAGAGCTTGCCCGAGGTAAACGTAAAACTGCGAGAAGGGCGTCTTGTACTGCAATCGGTTTCGTAGAACAAAGTCGTTGAACATAACCTTGGTTTTGTCCAAGTTCATTCGGAGACCAGCGCGTTGAGAAGAAACAGCTAGACCGTTCAGCATATGTTCTAAATCCTGCAACGTTTCAGCCAAAATGACGATATCGTCTGCAAATTACCGTGTGAGATGTACTCGCCGTTTATATTAATGCCACGACCCTCCTAAGCCAGCGTCTTACTTAAGCACATCCTCCAGTGCATTCGTGAACAATTTGGAGGAAATGACATCCCCTTGTATCACACCCCGCTGCAGGAGGATGGGATTAGTCTGCTGGTTCTGTACTTGGGCGGCCATGGTTGCGGCGTTGTAGAGACATCTCAGCACTTGGATGTATCGCCAGTCTATTTGGCAACATTGCAAGGATTCCAGGACCGACCAGGTTTCGACAGAATCAAAGGCTTAGGAATTAGAATAGAAACACAACAAAAAACGGTATCAGCGTAATTCGTCCTATTCGTTTTTCGTTCAATTCGTATTTCGTCTCATTCTATATTCGTCACATATTATTTATGTATAAAGAATAGTCTTAATAAAGAATGTGTGACGAATATAGAATGAGACGAGATACGAATTGAACGAAAAACGAATTACGGTGATACCCAAAAAACCGAGCCGTTCTTATAAAACATATTTTGGCGCACTTCAATGAGTTTGCCAATGAATATAAGCCGTGCTCGCTTGATGCATTTATTCCCTGTTCAAAGTAGATACGGTCCGGACCAAAAATTTATTTCAATCATTGTTCTAATGATTTCATATTTTATTTTGTTTTCCTCGCAGGTGTGTTAAAAAACGTCGTATGAAACTCGTGGACATTGGTGATTACAGTTTCGGCTATTACAGCCTTGACTATAATGACCAACATAGCTCACTCGTATCATAATGTAGGTAATACCTTCACCTACTTTACCTACAAAGTTGTGGGCAACTACTAGTAAAAACTACATCAATAATGTGAATTAAAACGTTGTCAAACTAGATTCCCGTTAAGGTAGACAGCCAAAGACTTAATTGCATAATGGCTTTGGAATCCAAAGTTCAGGACCGAAGCGGATTCCAAAGTGCGATACGCAATTAGGCTTTGCGGGGTTTGTTCTCGTTGAATTCTATTAAGGAACCTGGGTTCCATAAAATACAGGTAGCTAATTAGTTGTAGTTAGTACCTATGATAATTTCCTTTATTGGTGTTTTCAAATAGTGGTTTCCAATATTGACTGAAATACTTCGTAAATTCTAATAATTCATAATATTAATTATACCTACGGGTTGACATAGATGTGCGTAGTGGTGGTGCTTCTTTTTAATTTTCATCAAATCTACGTTTTTATCATTTCATCAGTCAACCCAAACATTGAATATCCTGGATATGTCAAGATTTGACCTGTAATCGAAGCGTTGAATCGGACTCGCACTCAGCTTCGTACTTCAGAGAAATTCCCGATGTTGGCATGCCGTATCTGCAACCACAAAACAAGGGTAAGTATGCAAGTTAAGAGCAAGGTCAGTAGGCTTATGATGCTACGCTTTGTCACGCGATAAATAAGTGATAAAGCATCCGTCACTCTTACACACTATTTGTCAGAACGTGACGGATGCTTTATCATTTATTTATCACGTGACAAAGCGTAGCATCATAAGCGTACAGTATAAGTAACTCGCCGCAAGCGTGACAAAAACTGACGGCAATGGTCTTACTACAATATTTTTCATTTATGTATATATACTAGCGACCCGCCCCGGCTTCGCACGGTGTTTCTCTATTATAAACCTTCCTCTTCAATCACTCTATCTATTAAAAAAAACTGCATCAAAATCCGTTGATGAAGTAATGTCTCCAAATATCTCTTTCATAAGCATTTTTTAACAACATCCACATAAGCAAGCGGGTGTAAAAATCTGCATCTGCAATATCCATGTTCCGCACCGCCAGTAAAATAAAATAAAAAAATATTTCTGCAAGTAGGCCCTCAAGGGCACTTTTACAAGTCTGATTCTATTCTTTTCTTTTGGCGCTTCGGGTAGTGACCTTCCGGTGAAAAGAAGCGGAAGAAACTCACCAGTGTCTCTTTTCAGAAATATTAAATAACAACAATTATGACATTATTACACGTGATTTCATTAATACGTTACATTAAACTTAAAACTACATTTTAAGAGATATAAAGGGTCTCTAGGCATCCAAAAAGACAATTAAAATAAAATAATAGAAAATAAATGGACTAGTAAAATTAATGGAGCTGTGAAGAGTACGATTTACTTTAATTGTACTTAAACTTAATTGTACCTACTTGTATTTAAGTATTTACTTAAATAGAAAACATTCTTGCGTCAGGAACAAATATATAGTTGTCCTCATCACACAAATATTTGCTTTTACTAGGATAAGGGCGGCAAAATTATTTTTAGTGCCTAAAATGGAAACGAAAATTTAAAGACACTTTTACAAAATAGCAGATCTCTCGTAATATTTTTAGTACAGCTTTACGTTAGTTCTCAACCAGGCCTCAGTGTTTATTATGAATTTTCACGATATTCTGGGCTTTTTATATCAAAAAATTCTGTGTCCGCTATCACTACATATAGCCCATACATATAGTAAATACAGCCCTTGCAAATATCGTCGATGGATCCATTGACGGGTAATCGTTAAGATATGAACTCTTTATCTAAAGCATGCCAAACTGCAAACACCGCACTATCCCACCGACGATAGCATCTAACGACGGCCATGTTTGCTGCCACAATCAGACATTACAATAAAACCGGCACCATTATTTCGACAACACGCATTAACATAATAATCTGTTACTAAACGATAATGGCGGAGAAATGCAAATCCTTCACGAGGTTTTCGGAGGAGGGATAAATTGTAATGTATCCCGAGCGGGTTGCGGTGGCACGATCGCGAATGGAGCGGACCGAGTCATTGCTTAGGGCGCGTTTCCACTGACGCGGAGCTGAGCGCAGCGGAACCAACTGTGAGCTGACTGGTTGAACTACGACACAAGTTTGAAGTGAAAGTGAAAAATTGCGTTTTGGGCTTAGGAAAGAGTTCGTACTTACGATACCATAGAAGGAAGTCCAGGACACTTTCACCTGAGTTTTTAACACAATTTCAGCACAGTTCACTCCAAATTATCAGATTTTTCGATTTTTATTTGCGAATGCGGGGGCCGCCGTCGTCAGGTTTGTGGTCGACAAGATGGCGCCAGTCGCAGCAGCAGGTCAAAAGTTAATTTCACTCAATAGGTTCGCGAGTGAATGTGAATGATGCGCGCCAATTTTTAAACGCGCATTTAGTATGTGCGTGAGAGGTTAGATCCCGACCCATCGTACACTGAACAATCATGCTGTTTCCACCGAAGCGGAGCTGAGCGGAGCGGAGAGGAACAGACTGTGAGTTGACCAATCACGCTATTTCCACTAACGCGGAGTGGAGATTTCGAGCACCGTGATTGGTCGACTCACGGACCTTTTCTCTCCTTCTCTTCACCCTTCCTCGCGAGGAGTTGAATCCTCCTGTTCTGACGATTTCCTCATTACTAATGGTCATAATTCTTCCTCTGCAGTCTAATTATGCCCTAGTTATTTTTACCTTTTTGTACAGGTAGTTACTTGAGAGTACACAAATTTAGAAGTCAATAATGGGCGTATCCGAGCAGCTCATTTTTAGGGTTCCGTACCAAAATGGTAATAAAGGAACCCTTATGGTGCGACTTTGTCTATCTGTCCGTCTGTCTGCCCGTCTGTCACAGTCAGATATCACAGGAACTACTGCTGCTATCGATTTGAAATTTTTATCATTTTAAAATATTTTTTATTAACCCGACGACCGTTGTGCGACTGTATCAAAATGGGGTATCAAACGAAAGGGCTTAATTTGTAGATTCCAAAACCATTGTATTTTTTTCTTGATCATGTACTTTTTGATGTAGGAATCCAAAAAATACCATTCCCCTCTATTATCTTCGAAGTTACTGAACACAAAAATCTGTAATAATTACCAATTATTAATATCACCCTAAATATTACAGGAAAAATATAAACGATTTCCTAACATGCACCGTTTCTTAGAAATTTGCAGAAATCGTAACACATACTTATTTGCTCTACTAAACTAAGCACCATAGTTTTTCTTGAACTATTCACGTATCTACTTACGAGTTTGTACGGAACCCTCGGTGCGCGAGTCCGACTCGCACTTGACCGGTTTTTTTTTGGTATCTAAACCAACATCAAACGTGACTTAACTATAGACTATGGTAACTAATACGAATTTGGCGATTTTTCAAAAACTAGAGCTAATCTTGGAAAACTGTTTACGTTATTTTCATTCATTACTTACCGAAATATTGTAAAAGCATAGTCATATCAAGGGTACCTAAATCACTAGTAGGAGTGATTTAGGTACACCCTGGCCTTTGCCTTCATGCCTGCTAGCAGCATTCCTATCTAAATTCAATCCACCATTCAAAAGTTTCAAATGTATAATTTTTAATTAATATTTTATCGAGGTAAGTGTTAATATCATAATCTGGGGGCACGGCAGTGCCCCCGCCAAGTCGAGCAAAACAAAGGCACGGCCGTACTATCCTTTTCTCGAAGCCATTCAGGCCATTTTCAGCCTCCCGTAATTTTGTACTGGCTAAAGCTAGAACCCTGAAATTTTAGGGATATATAGGGCACAATAAGACTTATATATATTCTCAATATTATTCAATTTGAACGTGTAGTTTAAGAATTTCCACCGACTTGCCTATTATTTAACCGTGGAGGAACACATTTTTTAGATCTAATAATAGGCAAGTCAGTGGAAATCGAGTTCTGTTGATACCCCCCAGGTTTTGATTTGGTTTAACTTTACATTTCAAAACTTTTTGGAAAGTAATTTTTTGGTCAGCCGTTATTAAAATTGATCCGCAAAAAAAATAAGCAGTTAAATCATTTGGGCAGCATACAAAGATTTGGCTGGCAATAAATAAAAATCGGGCGGCAACTCTTGTTCAGCAAATAATTTAAAAATGGTTTACATTTTAACCAATATTAATCTGCTTTATTTATCATTTGTCTGCCTAATAAATAGTCGAGCTGCAAAATAATTACTTGGCCGGCAAGATTTTACAATTGGTTAGCAGAGAAAACATGCGTGGATTGCGTTTAGTTTGAAAAATCAGCAGTACTGTGGGCAGAGCGAAACAGACCACGTGACGCGAGCGGCCAATCGTGGGTGTGTTTGTTTTGTCATTCGGTGATTGTGAGCTGTCAGTGTCAAGAAGTAGTGTTTATCAATTATCAGTGATTTTTACCGTATTGCTATTTTTGAAGATACTACTTACTATAAAATGTAAAAAGCCTGCGAAAGTCCGAATCTAGGGCTCTCGCTGGTTAGGACGCGTGCCGACACTGCGCGCCCTAGAGTGTTTTTATAGAGCCGGAGGCGCGGAGGGAGGGCAGCCCTCGCCCGCCATGACGAAGCGCGGGAACGAGTGAGGCGAGTGGCTGAGGCTGGTCGCCGAAGGCGACCAACAAGCCGAAGCTGCGGAGCCGAGCGAAGTGACCGTGCGTCGTCACGCAAGGGCGGAAGGGCTGCTGTTCCCGCAGCGCCGGAGATACGGAAAGTCAACTTTTTCAACTTTGAAGTCGAATATCTCGGTCATTTTTGATTTCAGAGAAAAGTTTTTTCCATAAAACATGCTTATTTTAGCGAACTCTATACGATAAAATAATAATAAATAGGTGTTATAATGACACCAACATCCATCGAAATTTTTACGTCTTAAAAATTTGTCAACTTTGAAGTCGAATATCTCGGACATTTTTTATTTTAGAAATAGTAGTTATTCTAATAAAATATGCTTATTTTATTGTAAACTCGAAAATTTTGCGTTATTGCGGCAGAATAGTTGCGCCCATTTTGTGCATGCCAATTAGGTTTTATTGCACCTTTCATTTTGATGAACAAAATGAAATATTTTGCTTACCTACTGATTGCTTACCAAAATTTGATTAACCGTAGATCGCTTAATGCAGCTCAAATATTTAATTTGCTGACCGAAATAATTTAGAGCAGTTCAGTATATCATTAATTGCAGCCTGATTTATAAATGTTTGCTAACCATAAGTTGCTTACCAACTAGCTATTTTGGCTGACCGAATACATATTTCTGCTGACCAAAATATGAATATTTTGCTGATCGATTAAATGATACCCAAACTTTTTTGCTGTAGGAGAACTGTGTTGCGAAACTTGCATCCTTTTACATTGTAATGTTTTAATGGGATTGAAATATACAACGGCATACAAGCCTGCAAATTTTCAATTTTTTCATTGGCCATATCGCGGACAGTAATTTAAATTGTGCCAGGATAAAGCAATAAATTGGTTTATTGTTAAACTTGGCTTCTATTTCCGTGACAGGCGCCAGCATTACACGCGGAAAGCAATCTACATGGGAAGATATTGGAAGGAATAGATACAAATGTTTCCATTCAGAATGGACACGCTGGATCTAGAAAGTTCGCTAAGGCTCCCGGGGGACGCTCCTTCACGCGTCCGGCCGTTCAGAAAGGTAAAGATGTACCTATCTAACTGTACACACGTATATCTTGAGAGTTGGGACCTACATGAAATATTAACGGAGGTACGACCTAGGAGTGCCTAGGAGTATGCTACTCGTATATCAATTTTAAATGAGCGAAAGTCTTATCATTCTTTTTTCAGTAACATTGCTATTTTACGGTTTTTATGAACGTTGATTTTGATAATTTTATATTGTTGTCTAATTGTCTGTACAGCCGTGCCTTTAGTTATCATTCTTGAAAGGCTCCTATCGGAATAACTGTAATATCGTATCGTAGGTATTGAATGTAATATCGTTAATACACCGGTAGATGTATATGTCGCAGCCAACTAGTTTAATCAGCCATTTGGTTAAATGCTAGGCATTTCCACTAAATTATGACCCGCCAGCAGGTCGACGAAGCCCCGCTATGCTGGGCTTCTATTTCTGCTCTGAGGGACACAAGCTAACTAACAAACCTAACCTAAAATTTAAATGAAAGGGCTAGGCAGTTAACTAAATGGCTAATTAAGCTAGTTGTCGGCGACATATATAAATGAAAGGTAGTATGGTACTTTCTAATATTAATTTCAGATTAATCTGAGACTCACGGAATGCTCAGACTCATTTGCTGTATTGTGAACATAGCGCTGTTTTTAGGGTTCCGTACCAAAATGGTAAAAAAGGAACCCCTATGGTGCGACTCTGTCTGTCTGTCTGTCCGTCTGTCACAGCCAGATATCTCAGGAACTACTGCTGCTATCGATTTGAAATTTGGAATAGTGTTAAAAGTAGCTTTTACCTTTTTTTTTAAAAGGGTCCGTAATGGGACTTTGAAAATTGAAAGTGGGGCTATTATATTGAATGGGGTATCAAATAAAAGGGCTTGATTTGTAGATTAAAACACCATTTTTATTTTTTTTCTTAAATAAGTAGTTTTTGATTCATAGATACAAACGTACCGTTCCCCCCCTATTATCTCCGAAGTTACTGATCAGAAAAATGTGTCATAATTACTAATTATCAATATCAACCTAAATATTACAGGAAAAATAGAACGGTCTTCCTAACTTTAATGTTTTTTTAGAAATTTACAAAAAACATAAAATATCATATAAACTACTAGCGCCATCTAGCGTAGAGTAGCAAAACCAAGCCATAACCTGTTTCTGATTACAGAAAAAATGTCAGCTAAACACAATAACTACTCATCCGGTATCGGGAAAAAAACCATAAAGTAAAAATAATCATTAATAACTCTAAAATAGTACTACCTATGTTAGGAAATCTGACACTAGTATTACGGTATTACCACAAAAATGAAATAACACTAGCGCCATCTAGGGACACAAATCTAAAATAAGGCAACTTGCAGCAATTTTAATTCATTCATTTTAATACACAAAAATGTGTTTCAAAACATCATTCCTTCATTAAAAATTATATATGTAAGCTAACCAAGCTGACGAAAAATAATTTTCAGTAACGATCAAATTACAAGTAAAGTTTACGCGCTTTTTAGTACCAATAGATGTCGCTGTACCGTTCGCTGCACCGCGCTGTTAAGATTTTTCCTGGTTTAATGGGCTAAGGTGGGTTTGCTGCAATCTTGTAGTCTGTGCAGAAAGAGAATAGGCGTGGCGAAAAACGGAACTAACCTAACCAGTATGGCATTTTTTTTTGCAAATACGGTAGAAAAGCATTACAGTGCCCTCCCCCCCCCCAATTAAATCCTATTCTCATTCTGAAACACAGACTCTACTATCATGTAAGGCCAAGCAAGAAAATGTAAATGAATAATTGAATGCGTGTGCTAAATACAAGAAGTTTGTACGGAACCCTCGGTGGGCGAGTCCGGCTCGCACTTGACCGGCTTTTTTTTTAATTACAAATATATAGTTTTCAGATTTTTCCCTATACTTATAATTACTGTTATTCACGAACATTCACATCACCAACCCCCCATCTTACAAAACTCATTATCACGAAGTGAAATAGCTGTGCAAAATGGTCTGTGTATTGGATTCGGTCGAAAACTGCCAATTTTCAAATTTTGACGGCTGCCGCTGTCAGCGTAAAAACGATAAATTGTTCAACAAAAACTAAAAAGAAAACGTAATTATGTATCACAAGAGGAAATCATTTACGTGGTCACGTCACGTCATCAGACGAAGTTCGCAGACGGCAAAAGAATCACAGTATTAGGAACGTTCGGCACAGGCATTTTACCACTCATCTCACAAAACAATCATCGGGGAAACACTAACACTTCATCGGGGCGTCGGCACGCTCTCCGAGCGGCGGCAGCAGAGCAGAGAAATTCCCCCTTCAGCCACCTTCAGCGTATCCCCGAAAAGCGACGTCGTCGCCATGGGCAACGCCATGTACAGCGTCAACGGCATCAAGGAGCCGCGTCGAGGCGGAAGCCACGGCCAATAACCGTCTGGGGCAACAACGAGCGGGATGTCAGTGCATATATTTCGCCCTGGCACCACGCTCAGCCGTACGTTGATTTCAGAAAAGAAGCCAACAGCAACAGCCCCCACGTTCAGCGGAACTACCATGGAGCAAGCCAAAGTTGATGTGATGATGCTAGAGGGCCACCGAGAGGGAGAAGCACCCGTCGGGGCGCCTATGAAGAAGCAGGAGCAGCGAGCGTCGCGCCGTCGAACCAGGCAATACCAACCAGTTTTTTTTAATTAAATAAGGACGCTCAAAGGGTTATATGGATGTGTATAGGTGTATAAAAGTGCGTATATGCTACGATATATGAATGTGAATAAGTGTTGTAAATAGGTAATACGGATAAGGTGTAAATATGGGTGTATGTTCAAGTAAGTAATGTAATTAGTCATTGGATAGGTATTTCTGTGAATGAAATTTGTTATTAGGTGAAAGAAAGTGTGTGAGTTTAGGTGAAAGAAGATTTCCCTGTTAAAGGTAGTTGTTAGTTGTTTATAAGGTTAGAATAGGGTTTAGAAGTCACGGGCTTAGTGAATAACGTAATAGGTAAATAGCCTAATTACTAACTAGTATTGTTTAGTAAGACAGTGCAAAGAACTAAGGTTGTCTGGAAGAAATATTGTTGACAATAATAATAATTAATATTGTTGGCGGTTTACTGTTAATGTAATAGCAGGCAAAATGGAAATGGCGTAAATGGTATGGATGTCTGTTGATAATTAATATTATGCCATTGTTTTTTTTTATTATAGCAAAGGATCTTAGTCCTACTATGACCTACCGCATAGCGGGCATGGGAGGCTAGGATTCAGATGGTCTAAGTTACGTACCGTAAGGTGGACCGGTTCTTTACCGTCGACAATAGGACAGCCTGATGGACAACATATCCTTATAAGAGTTAGTGTTAATATGCTAATGATAATTTACCTTCCCCAGAATAGATGGCATAGAAAATAAATAACACCACACTTATAGCGTATTTATTGTGTTAATAATAATGGTGCGAATAACACTTTTCTTGTCCTTGGAGTTCGGGAACATTCGCAGATCACTACTGGGCTACTTATAGTCCCGGAGTAAACGCTCGCTCACAAAGGGCCATGTGTATAATAATGTTTTTTTCATCACACTTGCTCGTAAAGGGTGTTATAACACGCGCGCTTATAGACCAACTCGAGCCGATTTACCCCCCGTGGGTTACAAATATCTATAACTCCCACGGGAGGAAAAACTGTATGAAAATCTATAACTCCCTCGGGAGTTATGAGTTTAGTTTTAAAAGTCGTACGTCATTTCAGACTAAGGAGGTTTCGAATCAGCCAAGGCTATTTCACATCTTCAAAACTTGGCTACAAAACCAATTTTAGTGTAAATAAATCTTATATGGTATATTTTACTATTATTTCCGTAGTTTTTGCGATTATTTTAATGCAATTAAATTAATTTAGTTTAAAATTTTATTTTGAAAATCTGTACAATCTGGCGACATTGCCTGTCAAGTTTAAAAACTAAACGCAGTTCTTAGCATTATCTGTGGAAGACTATATTGAAAAAGTTGACAGTTGAAGTTGTCTCTTAGTTTCATTTTTGTTTTATTTTTTTTTTCCTCGCAAATGTGATGAAAAACATTGTGTGTATCACGGGCAGTAAGAAGATTACAAACTCGAGTCATTAAAAGCCCTCCGCCTACGGCGTCGGGCTTCTAATAGACTCTCGTTAGTAATCCCCTTCTTACTACCCTCGGTGCACAATGTACTATATTTCCATGTACGGCCCACTTCGAAGACACGCTGCTGCGCTTCATCACGCTGATGCAGCTTGCGTTAGCCTGGCTGAGCGAATGCTGGCGCCACCAGCATCCACTCCGCCCGAGGGGCGAGCACTCCATCGCCCGAGCACCATGATGTCTTCGAAAGAAGACAAGGCGGGATGTCCATGGACCACCATGGAGATGTCGCCAACGGTCGTCCAGAGCTCGACGACTTGAAGAAATTTAATTTTTATTTTTATGTTGTGATTATTTATGTTGTTTAATTTATTTTTGGTATTTTAGATAGGGCATTAAATAAATAATCTACATTTTTCTAGGATAGGTAGGATAATAAATCGGCTGTACATACTCGGCGAGTAGGTCGAGTCATGGTAAGGTAATGGTTATGGTACGGGTTTTTAGAGCGCACTTAATCAAAATTGTGCTCTAGGGGCCTGATAGTATAGTTACAGCCCACCTGGGGGTAGGTTAGGTGGCGCTGTTTCTTTTTGCTAGGTTTTGATTCAGCGAAGCCAGGATCGGAACACAGGCAGTAAGTTTCCGTAAGGGCCATAGGCTAGTGAACATGCCTGTCCCGATCCCGGTGTGTGCGTGTGGATTGAGTGAGCACCCTTCTGAAATAAAAAAAAACATCCTGTTCATTTAGTAAAAGTTCTAAAACAATTGTAGAACTAAATCTCTGTATTTGTAAAAAGATAAATCAAAAGATATAACCTTTAACGTGTGCTCACTCAGTTCTCACAAACTACCAACGAAATCAGGGAATGTATTCATTTAACAAATAATATTTATAAACGAATTTTTAGTAAAACCTGTGCTAACTTACCTTTACAATTTGTAGATCACCTAGTAACGTATTTAAGATTTTACAAATAATTTCTTATGCTCACTCAATCCGCACACTTTCGAAAACCCGATTTCTGATGAAAAAACTGAAGATTTAATCTGCTATATATGTGTATAGTTTAGTAAAACTAATCTGGGAATTTGTAAAATACAAAACGAACCACTAACGTGGCAGGTTTTTGGATAATAAATGTTTGTTAATGCTCACTCAGTCCACACGTTACAAGTAAGTTAAAAATGTAAATATCTCAATATTTGTAGTATTACATAAACTATAAATTACTTCAGCTTTTAGTAAAAATTTTTACTAAATATCCACCATCTAATATTTTATATTCGTTGTCTGTTTTTAAAGATATTCAATTGCAATTTTTCTAATGTAAGTAGATCGATTAGGTTGACCACACTTTATTATATTATGGTATATCCATGTATTAAATTTTAAAGTAAACAATTGTTTTGATTAGGTTAGTACATACTTATTACAATTAAGAGTTACCTGATCCGTAATTATTACCTTTCATTTACTGTAAAAGCTTTAATCCGAGATCAAAAAATTAAAATAAAACATCATTCAATGTCAAAGTGACGTACCAGGGGTAGTAACCTTTTTGATCTCATATATTTTTTAAATGAACTGTATTTTGGATATGACCATAATATAATAAAGTGTGGTCAACCTAATCGATCTACTTACATTAGAAAAATTGCAATTGAATATCTTTAAAAACAGACAACGAATATAAAATATTAGATGGTGGATATTTAGTAAAAATTTTTACTAAAAGCTGAAGTAATTTATAGTTTATGTAATACTACAAATATTAAGATATTTACATTTTTAACTTACTTGTAACGTGTGGACTGAGTGAGCATTAACAAACATTTATTATCCAAAAACCTGCCACGTTAGTGGTTCGTTTTGTATTTTACAAATTCCCAGATTAGTTTTACTAAACTATACACATATATAGCAGATTAAATCTTCAGTTTTTTCATCAGAAATCGGGTTTTCGAAAGTGTGCGGATTGAGTGAGCATAAGAAATTATTTGTAAAATCTTAAATACGTTACTAGGTGATCTACAAATTATAAAGGTAAGTTAGCACAGGTTTTACTAAAAATTCGTATATAAATATTATATGTTAAATGAATACATTCCCTGATTTCGTTGGTAGTTTGTGAGAACTGAGTGAGCACTCGTTAAAGGTTATATCTTTTGATTTATCTTTTTACAAATACAGAGATTTAGTTCTACAATTGTTTTAGAACTTTTACTAAATGAACAGGATGTTTTTTTTTATTTCAGAAGGGTGCTCACTCAATCCACACGCACACGATCCCGGTTACCTCATAGCATGAGGCCGCCTAGGGTGTAATTTGTAAGGGGTTGCCTAGCATAGGTAGGGACCAATGTCTGCTAGGCAGGGAGTAGCATTGTTTAGTTTAACGTCCATTTTCTCCCCGGGGCGGCGAGATGTGTAAGGTTTGTACCATGCTATGCAAACCTTACCGCCTTGTATGACAGACTGGCAGCCTTTGGAACTATAAAATATTCAAATTTAATCGAATTGAGTCTGTCTCGCTCTGGCGGAAGGACAAATGATCACTTCTGTTGTAGACCTAGGAACGTAAGGTTCAAATAAAAGTATTGAAGTTATATCCCCGTATTATTTCACAGTACCCCCTAGTAGTGTTCCCTATACGAGTAAGACGGTATTACTGGCCGAATTTCATAGTTCTAGGTCAACGGAAAGTACCCTATACATTTTGGTTTCCTTGAGAGTCGACACTCTCATTTCGACAAATATAAGTTTTTTGCGGCATAAACAACCATATCTTTTTTTACGTTAACTTAGAAGTTTTTTTTTCACAGCTTCAAGCGACTGTAAGATCTGAGTATATGGTTTTATTTTCAACTCGATACTTCCTCCCGTTCCCGAGATAAAGGGTCTTAACAGACAGACGGACAACAAGTGATCCTATAAGGGTTCCGTTTTTTCCTTTTGAGGTACGGAACCCTAAAAATAGCATGAAAAAAACCGATTTGCACTTAAAAGTTTAACAATGGTTTGCGACAGCACATTGGTATTTCTAGTATAAATGAGACATTTTCAAATATCAATTCTCAATTTAATATAGTCCTTTCTTATACTGAATGAGCTGTTTTATTCAAATATCAGTAATAACTATTATCATTTTAAGAGCTTATTTCCATCTAATTTCTACCAACAACAAAACTATCTTACTATCGCATATTACACGAACAAATCCCTAGGGTTAGAATCTACATTTCGTAAAACCCAAATCATTAATAAAACGGGAATAGTCCTACATATATTATACAGTTTAGTTTAATCTTATTCAGTGAATAAAGAACGCAAACATCGGACGTTAAAATCTTATTGAATTTCGCGTACTTCGTGTTAGATGTATGTCACCCAATAAAACAATGAATGGCCAATTTCGACGTCCCTAAAATTTATGAGTTCGAGGCACAAAATGACAGTTATTTCGTGGAATGGGTAATAAATTGCGAAGAATTTCTTGCAATCGTGCCCCGATAGCATTGTGATACGACTTTTATTAAAGAAGATAGAGTATTCTTAAACTGGGAAGATGTATGTTCGCTCGTATCAAAATCAAGCAAACAATATTTGAATGATACGAGTTTGGGATGGAAGTTGTACCTAAGGATTTGCGGGGAACGTCATGATTATAATTAATTCATATCAATGTATTTAATTCCAACCTTTTTTTAGGTTTGATTCTTTTTTTATACATCCATGCTGCGTAAAGTATCGAAACAACAACAATAACCGAACGAAAGGAAGCTATCACTGATATAAAATTAAGAGGTTTATTCGTTTTTCTTTCATATTTGTCTAAATGTCACAGTGGTTGCAATTGTATTGCAAAAAAAGTTACCCATCGGAGATCAACATTTACCCATTCCTTCAGTTCTTGAATCCAATGACAAAGTACCTACGAGTTGAGTCATAAATAGCTTGACAAAAAATCTTATTCATATTTTGTTTTATTGTAACCCTTATTTTTGTCAATCATAAAACAATGTCCAAACAAAAGCCCGGTTATTACAAATCTAATGAACAGTTGTGGCATGGGTGTTTACGTTCCGGTCATTTATCGGATGTCGACTTCAGTAATCCGCCGTTCATCCGTGAAGTGCAAACAACGTGGTAATTAATAAAATTGAACACGGCATTATTCAGCCAACATTTTATCTCATTATTATGGAGGTCGTCCACGTTAACTTTTTAGCATGTACGTGTCCAGCCGCAAACTGTATAATCTACCCCTGGAATGTAATAGACTGTTGGAAATAGTCATTGAATATATAACCAGGGTGTGCACAGGCTGCGTACAATTAAAGGATTGGTTCCCTAAACTAAACTTAACTTAATGTATAATCTATTATCTTAACTTACGACTTGAAACAGGGATATCTGCAACCAGGAAATTTCAGGGAACAGATGGAATCTTATAGGCAGGAATATTAGGGTCGTGGATGGTGATTTTGCCACTGTCAATTTACAGGCTCAGTCGATTGATTAAAGGCTTGGTCTTCGCCACTGTGAGAGGTACATCTAAGTAGCGGAAGGAACTATACAGAGCTGCGATGGACACATAGTGGGTTCGGGTGTCGCAAAATGGAAGACTAACGTGATTCTGCCACTACGCTGCCGTATCATGCATGCATGATACAACACTGCATTCTTATGCACAAATAGCACAACTAGCCGCGACTTAACTAGTCGCGTGAGACAGCATGACTTCGCAGTACATTAAATGGAAAGATATAAAGTCCGGCGGCATATTTGTACTAGAGATACTGGTACCTATATGAAATCCAAACAACTGTGATTTGTCATGGTACCGCAGATACGGTACTTACCTACAGTGGCGTGGACTAAAAGATATCATTGGGCAAGCCGGTGCAGATTTGGCGTACATTTAGGATTAGAAGTTGTAGAATAAGGTGCTCAAATGCCTAATTTTAGGCAAGCCGGTAGGAATCGAGTTCTTTGGACGCCACGCCACTGCTGCCTACGCATCGCTATGTAGTATGTAGGTACCGAAGTGCTTTGCATTTATATTGAACTAGCTTATGCCCGCAACTTCGTCTGCGGTGTAAATTATAATTAGGCAATTAATCTTAATAGGCAATAAATAGTTTCTGATATTTGTTCATAAATTTTGGACCAAAAACTGCACAATGCACATTTACCGCGAAAATTAATTCTTTAGTCCATTTAAGGATTATTTCCAAAAAATTAAATGCACTTAATTAACCACTTGTTACTAACACAAAAAAAGCAATCTACTAATTACTATATGTTACGCATGGAGTTAGTAACCTTTTACTTTAAAAATTGTACAGTCTCTAAACAAACTTTCAACCCCTACCTATTCAACCGGTTTTCGAGATAAATTTTAATGAACGACGAAATCATTTGAGTTCTATTCAGTTTAATCAGTTTTAGATACCCTACTTTAAAAATCATTTGGTCCCTTTGTAAAGTTTTAGCCCCCATTTGACCCTTTTTGGAGATGAATTTCAAAAAACGGTTTAACTTTTTTCTGTGCCCTTATTGAAGGATCTATGTACTAAGTAAGAAGTTTAAGATCTACTACAAATACCGTTTGGTCACCATACAAAGTTTTGACCCCCGTTTGACCCCTTCGTAGGGATGAATTAAAAAAAACTAAAAAACACTTTTTTACAGTTATTAAGGAGTCTATGTACGATGTCTTAGAGCTCCAACTTCAAAAATCGTTTGGACCCTATACAAAGTTTCTACCCCCGTTTAAACCCCTTTGGGGATGAAGTTCAACAAACAGCAATTACTCTTCTGTACTCTTATAGATGAGTCTCTGTACGAAGTTCAAGATCTACTACAAAAATCGTTTGATCTCCATACAAAGTTTCAACTCCCTTTTGACCCCTTTTTAGGGATGAATTTCGAAAAACGGTAAAACCACTTTACTTTATTCTTACTGAGGAGTCTATGTACGATGTCTCAGAGCTCCAACGTCAAAAATCGTTTGGTCCCAGTACAAAGATTCAACCCCCATTTAATTTCGAAAAACCGTGAAATTACTTCCCTGTACTTATGCTGAGGAAACTATGTACGATGTCTCAGAGCTTCAACTTCAAAAATCGTTTCAACCCCCATTTAACCCCTGTTGGGGATGAATTTCGAAAAACGGTAAAATACTTTCTTCGACCTTTATTGAAGAGTCTCAGATCTGTAACTTAAAATAATTTGGTCCCTATACAATATTTCAACCCCTGTTTAACCTCTTTTAGGGTGAATTTTGAAAAAGGGTAAAATATCTTTTGTCTATTCATATTCAAGGGTGGATGAATTTCGAAAAACGGTAAAACCATAAAAATCGTTTGGTCCCTTTACAAAGTTTCAATCCCCATTGAACCCCTTTCGGGGATGAATTTCGAAAAACCGTGAATTGACTTTCCTGTATTCATATTAAAGAGTCTATGTGCGAACTCTCAGATCTCCAACTTTAAAAATCGTTTGGTCCCTTTACAAAGTTTCAACCCCCATTTAACCCCTTTCGGGGATGAATTTCAAAAAACCGTGAAATTACTTTCCTGTACTCATATTGAAGGGTCTATGTCCGAAGTCTCAGATCTCCAACTTCAAAAATCGTTTGGTGCCTATACAAAGTTTCAACCCCCGTTTAACCCCTTTTAGGGATGAATTTCGAAAAACGGTGAAATTTTTTTTTTATACTATATTGAAGAGTCTATGTACGAAGTTTCAGATCTTCTACTTTAAGAATCGTGTGGTCCCCATATAAACTTTCAACCCCCATTTAACCCCCTTCGGGGATGAATTTCGAAAAATCCCTTCTTATTCTTTACTTACGTTATACAACCACCCTACTGTGAAAATTTTAAGTTCCTAGCTTCAGTAGTTTCGGCTGTGCGTTGATGAGCCAGTAAGTCAGTCAGTCAGTCAGTCAGTCAGTCAGTCAGTCAGTCAGCCAGGACATCTTCTTTTATATATATAGAAGATAATGCGTTGTTTTCAATAACACAACACCACGGGAAAAATCTTCAAATAACATAACCACATTTTTATAAAAAAAAACCCGACCGCGGTGCACTTTGAAACTGCATTAAATCCGCCATTTTGTTTATTTTAACGAACTTCATGCCCAGTGACACTCGCACCATCAAGACGAATCTAATGATGTATATCATTTATCAAAATCGGATGTGTCGTTGAGTAGTTACGAGCGGACACAGGAACGGACATACATACATACATACAGGCCAAACACATAACCCTCCTTTGGGCTTCGCCGCAGTCGGGTAAAAAGTAACCTCCCGAAACACTTATTTCACGACAAAATCCCTATGTGCTACCCGGAATCCCTATGTATGCCGAAGCCTTCGTTCGTCGCGCCCGCTATGTCCCGTGGCGGATTCGTCGAACATGTTGTTCACCACTATCCCTAGTCTTCCAACTCTGGCGTCACCCTTAGTTAGAAGTTTAAACAAACAGGCGGAGAAATTCTCGTGGCTGCGGCAGAAAGAACTGGGGGGACGTATTATGTTTTTTAGAAACAATGACTGTAGATAAGGTAGGTAAGGTAATCCAATAACTTGATTATTCCACTTTAGCTAAATGCTTTTTTTTTACAGATTAGGATATTAGATAATCATTTGTGGACTTACCCACTTACAAATATTTTACTAATCACTTACAACATAATACTAACACGTCATATATGGCTCGGTTTGGAGGAGAGGAGACAGACTGTAGATATAAGCACTCTAATGGAAAAACGTCGACGAAGTCGTAAAATTATATTTAGGATATTTTGAAAACTCTTAGTTATTTAAAAATATACTATTGAAGTAAATGTTTAACTATCACGTTTTTTTTTATTGTTCATATCCAAGATACCTAATAGATACACCGACAAGTACACTGTACATGCAGGGGGACGAACTCTTGCGCATATGCTGCATGAATTCTAGTCTAGGTTTTACATATTACCAGTGCCGTAAAAGATATGAGTTATAATACTATCACAATTTTTTTTGGTCAGCGTAACTGGTAGAAGTCATTTTATAATCTAGACTGAATCTTGCTGTATGTAGCTTGACGTCATTTGTCTGTCATCAGCACCGAGAGTTCGCTCCTTGCACATGTATAAATTATCTACAACGTTTCGGAAGTTTACTTAGGTTGATTCTAATTTCAAATACAGCAGACGCCTAGTACCTACCTAATGGATTTCGAATAATATTACAGGCGAAGTGCCCGCAACATAACGCCATAAGTTTAACAATTTTACTGGAAATGCCCCACGGTGCCTGTCAAAAAGTTTGTAAGTGGCGATGCTAGTTGCTCTGCTCGGTCCGCCTCAAGAAGTTACAGGATGAAATCAGACAGTGTGCTTCTTGCTCACCCCTATACTTACATATTATAAAAAAGCAAAAGTGTGTTTATTGGTTAGTTAATGTGCCACTTTTTAAATTACAACAATGCAAGATTGTCGTTATTTTGCGTAGAAAGAGAATACGGACCGAAAAATTAATTCTAATACATACTTTAAGGCGAGGTGAGACCAGAATCGGGCACGGAAGCCTAGTTTCCAAATCATTTTTAGAGCACTTATTTGACTCTTAGGTCACTGTAAAACATATATAATAATATTCAGAACTGTATCTAGGGCTTCCTCTCACTTAGAACACGATAGCGAACACTTCGCTCGATAGAAAAGTAGCACGAAAACACTATAAAATAAAGTATTTTTTTCATTTTTTTTTCATTTTGTTCATCACCAGTTACCTTTTCTGACAAAATTAATACCTGACAATCATGATTTCACAGTCATGCAGGGCATCCTCTCATGTTTGGGTTGATAACGTATACTTTTATGTTAGAAATCGAAGATAATCTGCAATAATCTGCATTCCGCCCGACCCTAGTTTGTATGGGAAATGCGAGCCAGGTCCTACCGCGCCTTAACCTTTAAATTTATATACTTTTTAGCGCTAAATTTTTTCTTATTTATTCACGTAAGTGGATAATCGGGTTAATTTTGTATTTCTCATTACATTAGATAAATTAAAAATCGCCGCCTTTTCAGATACCTATGCAAACAATTACAGAAGACTAATACGTTTAATTGATCCAGCGAGTGCAAAACGCTGGCGAAGAGTCTCGAGAGTGTTTCAGCTTGGGCAAAAATGCTATCGTATCGTATGTCCGGACATTCTCCTCTATAGGTCGCATTTCTCAACCGAATCTCGTGAAGTTATGTGAACGGGTTCGATAATTAGGCAGATTCCGTTTTTGAAAAAAAAATCTAAATGGCGGATCCATGGGAATTGACAGACTCGCGAGGTCTACAGCTCATACTACCACTGGAATAAGTATAATATCGTTAATTTTATCCGAAATTACAACCACCACCGCTCTATCAAGCAAGAGTGATGCCCACGAAGAAGATTACCTTAAAAGGAAAAAACGGAACCCTAAAATTATTTTTTGGTATGAAATACTTATACTGCCTCGTTGGACGATATTGGCCAAATTCATTTTTTTTTGGGTGGTCTGTGTCTCGTTTGGTCAAAAATTGGTTACTATGGGAAAACTATGGTTGTGCCCCTCTCCGAAGGAGAGGGGCTTAAGGGCCAAATTCATAAAATTTAGCTGAACTTGTTAAATATAAACAAATAGATTTAGTTAGAAATTTTAACCTAGTTTCTGCACACGTAAACTCTCGTAAATACATAGTTCTTGCAATGAGAAAATAGCTCGATAAGTGTATTCTTCACATAAACAGTATTCGGTTTTACTCGAGTTGTAAATTCAGCCACGTGACCTTGAAAACAACCTTTATGGGTCACCCGGGTCAACCTTTACGAGTCCACGCCTAGTTAGCATAAAAACCATATTTAACCCGTTTGCTTTGAAATTGTAATACGATTCCAGTTATAATAATTATATATTGTAGTTTATGCAGCATTTAATACAGTTGGTAATGCAATCAAATGAATGCGTAAGATGCGAGGAGGGGGGTTTAAGTTAACTATCGATATAAGGGCCGATACAGACGGACTGCAACCCAACTGCAACTCCCTACGATTTGTATGGGAACTGCATCACAACTGCACGCCGACTGCGCAGTCTCTGCTGAAGGTCTGGCGGTTTTTTTCCATGCCCAAAGAACAAACACTTCTTTCAAACCGCAACTGTTCGGTGACGTCAGTAACGTTGGACAAACTTGGACGCAGAATATGTGATATCCAAAACATCTGCAAGTATAATGGATGTAGCATTGTTATGATTAAGCCAGGCCCAGCTAGGTAAGTAGATCAGGGTTTTCTGTAATATAACTAGTTTAACCAACTCAAATACAAGGAGGTTTTCAGTTCATCGATCGAAGGGGTATATCTCCCAGGTGGTACTTTTCTCACTAGGTTAGGAATTGATGATGGAATCTTAGAGAAGTCGCTGGACCTCTTAAAATATAGACTATAGCGATTCCGGTAGTTTTACAGTAATTCTTGCATTTGTTAATCGAGGTGTTTGAAGTCGGTAGTGTTTTAAAATTTTATTTTCGAATTAATTAAAAAAGATGGTGGCCCAATCCATCTTTTATTTAACTCAAACTTTTAATAAAGTCTACTCTCATATCAGTAAATAAGTAAAGTCATGCCAGTGCCAGACGGATCCAGTGCCATTCAATTGACTTAATTGAACGCCCAATTAACAGGGATAATGTAACAATACAGCATTTAATTGCCTCCTAAAGAAATTCCATCTATTCAGTCCATATATGAGGACCTACGTAGAGTATTGGCAGCTTAGTGTGAATTTATTGTGGTATAACATAACGCGTTATTCATCCGTAGTTTGTGTGCTTAATCTACAACAAATACAGATGTGCAAGTCCTTGCACAAAGGTACAACATGCATAATATGTGTCCCCTGTGCTGTGCCGTGTACGCTCATGCCTTATTTCAAGCAGTCTGCAACATACGCGTCGAACGTCTTAATAACGATTATTCTTCAAAAATATTATTCCCTTGTCTAGTCTACATATGGCGAATAGTCAGAGGATCCCGTCCGCTAGTGTGGAGGAACCTTCTGAGTATTTGTGGCCAGGGGAATGACGTCTTCCAAGAATAACCAACCCCTTAACACATCCCTTATCCCGGTGCCCCCAATGTTGGATCATGAAGGATTTTTTGCTTCCACTATGGGGTCACTACCCCATACTGTTTGCACAGTTGCGACTTGTGACATTGTCCGATAGTTTTGTATGGGGACAGTGGATCCGACACGTCTTATTGATAAAACTGAATGATATCACGTCGAGTCTAGACATTACGTCAAATTGTATTCAACGTTTGCAATAACTTAACCCAAGATACCTGCTCTGCTAAATAATTAATTAGGTATATAATTACGTAGGTACGTCAAGCGCTTAATACGGCCATACATACCCAATTATTTGAGTTTGAGAGCATTGAAAGTAGGACTAAAGTAGGTATAAACTAATCTCGGATAATCTTGTTTTTTCAATGTCTCATTCAATTACTTGCAATCTTCATGCATGGCTGACGCCGTCAGAAAACCACACGGTGCTTATCTTACATAACATGGGTTAGGTATCGTATCACAGTCCGCTATAATCGTGAATATAACAAGACTCCTTACGAAGTCATATTACCCCGATACAGATCAAATACCAATAATTACTAGTAATACCTAAACGACGCGCCAAAAAACCAATAATTGACAAATTTTCGCACTTAACAAGTTCTTACCCGAAACGTATGTCGTTGTGTACTGATCTGATTCTTTTACCACGCGTATTTCACAGAAGCGACGTTATCAGGTTGTGAATGATAAAGATAACAAGTGCGTCGGCTGCACACTCTCGCCGAGATCAAGCTAGACAGACATTTCATCCTTTTCTTACTTACTGATTGGTGTGAATGGGACAGCATCCTTGCTTCGTCTGGTCTGAACAAGATTGTGACAACGGGAATGAATGATAAAGCACACAATTAGTACGAGTGAGTAGAAGTGTTGCCGGTGGCGCCTCGTGGCGGTCGTCGGTCGGCGGTCAGCAAACTTGACAGCACTGTCAACAAAACGGGATCGTCCATGTACCAGTCAGCACAGTACCATTCACGCCTCCGTCGAAACGCGGGCAGCACGTGGCGGGCTAATATTATCGCGAACACTCGCTGCGCGCGCCGTTTCCAGTATCAACACATAGTTCTCTTCGCGCGCATGTCCGTCTGCAACAAACAAACATAAATGTTTATTTCAAAATTTCGTGTGAACAGCAGCAATGAGCATCAGCCGCAAATGGAGGGAATATGTGGCAGCACTCAGTGGTTAGTGTTTTTATTTCATAACATTTGTATTTTATTTTACGCTTACTTATGGCATATTGGCACATATTGGGCCGGCTTCAGCGGATAGATGTGATATTGATACAGATACTAATATTGTTCTTTAATTAGAAGCCGGGTTGTTGCACAATGTCTAATGTTGCCGCAGTAAAAAGTTAGTTTATGAACGATCGAGTCCATACGGTAATGATTATTTCAATTCTAAATACAATAAAACAATGAAATAGCACAGCATGAGTAATGCTCATTAAATTTGATAGGAAATTGCAATGCGTGCAAGTCGGCGATTTGACTTTGGACCTGATATGCAAATTACTGTTTAATTAAAATGTAACCTACCCATTTTTATGAACCTTTACAAATAAACTTTCCTATTTTATTTTGGATGTACCTACTTACATGAAACCAATATAAATTAATGTTTGATGTTTAACAGTTAAAATGATTTAATTGATGATGACAAGTGCGGATAGGTATTGTGACCGCAAACAAGTTTGCCCTTGCCATAAATTTCGGTCATTTGATTTTGTACCTTATTAAAATTAGCAGAAAGCATTGTTTAGACCACATCACTTCAGCATTTAAAGATGCTTATAGCACAGAATAAGTACTTTATACAGAACTCGCACTGTCTAACAAAACCCACATTTGAGTCACAAAAATACGCCGAATCCCACCTTCGGCTCAACTTTACAATAACTGACATCGAGTTCGGGGTTCATATTTTTTTTACAGATAGAGCTCACAATAAGAAGTCTTTTCACCAAATCTGAAGTTGCGGAAACCCATAGTTTTCGAGAAAAAAAATATCAAAGTTTCCATACAAACTCGCAATTTTTGGCGTTGATAGGCGTAATTAGCCGATTTTTTGACAGATTTGAGAGCGTTCCGTTACACGCGTAAATTTAAGCTGTCACATGGTGACGAATTATAGCTTATGTTTTGTAATAATGAATTCATAATTTATAAGGATACTTGTGTATGCAATGAATTTAGTTTTTTTTGGTAATTTTTAAGTGTCATTTGTTGTTAATATGTTAACATTTGCTAAATATTAATGGTAGCAATGTAGCAATATACTACAATGTGACGAACGGAACGCAATAGGGGCGAGGGGCAGAGAGGGAAGGACGCCATTAGACGCTGCCGTATCGGGAACCACGTCTGTTTTGTTTGTCTTGTCAGTTGTTATCTATCTTAGACCTCACAAGGGGGGACGGGGGGGCGGAGCCCCCCATCAAGGGGGGCTCGGGGGGCGAAGCCCCCCGCATGGAAAAAGATAGACAAAACTAACCTCTTTTTTCGGTTAGGTTCGTTAGTCAGCTTGCGTCCCTCAGAGCAGAAATAGAAGCCCCGCGAAGCGGGGATTCGTCGACCTGCTGTCGGGTCATAGTTGTTTACAAAGAAATCCCTAATCAAAGCGCATTTTCAGTCCATCGCGTCGGTCAGACTCCAAAATAACCTCAAAAAATGCTCATTTTCGGTTTTTTTTTTCAATTTTTTAACTTTTTTCCTATGATTTTCCGCAACTTCTCGATTTCAAAAATACACTTAGGATACCTTAATCTACTCCCAAAAAAAAATTGGCATGTTTTGGCCATGTCAGATATTGTAAATTTCTTCCCCACCTTCTCGCTCTAACTCATAACGCGCGCTCTTTCTGGTCGCCACGCCCACCGCTAGGGTTGTCGACAAAAATAAACTTCTTATTACAGATTGTGTTTCATATTAAATTACAGGTAGTTATGGCGTTAATAATGGCATTTGATTTTACACATAGTCGAAATAATATAGTATTTCAAGTTTCGAGTAGATAGGTATTGTTTTCCGTGGTGCACAGTAAATATGTTTTATTATTATTTACCTATAGGTATTACAACCCAGTGCTTTCTACATTGTATAATATAGGACTTAAAAGGAAAAAGATTGCTTTTTCTTTTCAAAATTGAATGATAGTAAAATTAAGAAAATCACTAGAATCTAATAATATCCATAAATTAACGTGAATGAACCAGATTTACCAATGATTCGCATCCTCGAAACACGACGACAATAAAGAGGTGCTTATTGGTTTCGCACACAGGCGCCGCCTGGGGTCGGCACCTTTGCTCTAAGGTCGGTGCAGCCCTGGGCTTGCCTAATGCATTAGGCAAGGAATAATAATAATTACAGCGAATCAAAATCGCGGAGTGACGTACGCCTGCCTATACATATAGTAACTGTAGCGTGAGCATGTCACAAAAGTACATACGTACGCGGAAGTACCTTGGACTTTGAAAATTGGTGTAGGTAACCCATAATGAACGCATCTAATCGTCATCTAATTTGCAATTGCACTCGTCAATCGGACATGACAGACACATTCCAGCGTAGTATATCTACTCAGTCGCATGTAAACAATGACATCTAAAAATGTACTAATGACCAATTGACATAGATGTCTGTCTAGTTACAGTATAAAATCGAATATCCAAACACCACTTCTTATCCTGAAAAAGCAATGTTTTTCCTAAAAGAAAGACAACAGTAAGCTATGCCAGGGTCTAGACCAGAAATTAACAAAAGAGTAACGAAATATTTTATCGAGGATTTGTAAAAAAAATATAAGGATTATTATAAAGTTACTTATAATATTAATAGGTACGTACGGCAGAGGCCGTACCTAGCATAAGTCAAAGAAGGTATAAAATATCAATAGGGAATATGCATGAATTTTTTTAACAGATTTCTAAACAAAATTTGAAAATACCGTAAAAAAGATGACATACAGTCAAAATAAAATTGAAATCGACCGAGAAATACGGAAGATATAAACATTTTAAAGCACTAATCAGACAGCGATTAGAGAGAGAGATCCGATATGGACTATGATGTCATAGTACACGGCCGCCATACTATCTCCATAATATATTCTGTTTTGCGAGAAAGAGATAGAGATAAATCTTTGTTGTGTTATATCTTGGTTATTTTTATAGTTATTGGAAAAATATTTTTTTCCTACTGTTTTTTATATGAATGAGGTTTTATTAGAGTAAGTAAAAAATATCATGCATATTCCCTATTTTTCCTGTTTGTTATAACAATAATTCTTTATCGGAAGGCCCACATCCGTTATACCTCATTCAAGTTCTCGTTTATGTCTACATGTAACTGACCTAGATACGAACTTCAGTGCAGCAGAATCTCGGGGAACAATGATGATTGTGTGTGCTATTTAGTACTAAAATCGCCATTATTGCATTCAACGTATGGTTCAATTTTAAATTCAAAATCAATGGGACAAGCATCGTTTTTTCACGGCCCTATTCGTCAATTAGCAATGCCGCTATTCAATTTTTTTCCTCGACCAAATCTCTTGCTTTCTTTTTATCATTCTAACATCTGATAAAAACTTCTTATCGTATTTTCACACCATATTTTTGTTGATTTATGGGTCTTTTGTTATTACAATCCTTTTTCTCTCATGGCGCAGTATCGTATGATATACAATCGATATATTTACAAATATTCTACTACTACAAATCAAAATTTAAAAGGGGTGATGCAATTTCATTTATAATAATTGGAATGGGATTGTCAAATTTTTTGCAAGATATATGGTAAATCGAAAACCATTTCGAGTTTATTTATGCCTTTCTGAAGCTTGTCTAACAATTCAATTGTATTTTTTTTTATATAGGATATAGCTATTTATAGTAGTGTAGGAGATTCCTAATGTTGCTTTTAAAGTAATTGTTATAATGTAAATATTGTGAATGATTTTTTTTTCTTGTAAAAAAAACTACAACCTTGAGGAACTAGTATTGTTTTCCACTGTCTAATTAAATAAATAGGTATTGTACAACTACGGTTCATAGTTCACTTTGCTCTATGTATTTAAAATTCACTATGCTACTAGTAAGGTGTGCCAATTATAATAATAAGTAGGTACCTATACAAGGTGAAATTTGAATGGTTGTTTTCCGTTTAAGGGCATGTTCACTGAACACGATACTGAACATTGTTCAGTACCGTGTTATGATATGATTAGGAAAAAGTGGAAGAAATTTTTTTTAACGCGAAAATAAAAAATATTTTCTATGGAGCAGGTCGTTCAAATTAGCCAGCCGACCCTCCATACAAAACACAATTTTTTTAACGTCAAATTTTTTTTTTCTTTTTTTCCTAATCAGAAGTATCAGAACACGATATTGAACATGCCCTTAAACGGAAAACAACCATTAATATTTCACCTTTAGATCAATGTTCAAACATTACAATGGGCGATTTTCTAAAGTCCACATAAATTGCTCCACTCTAACCATTAAACATAATTTCCGAAAGTACACGGAAATAACTATTTCATTCTATTTACCTCTTTTGATGACCATTAAATTATTCTGTAACGAGTACACATATAGAAGGGTCTATATCATCTCCCATAATTTTTAAAAGTCATACTAAGTATATCGTTAGTCATAATTATCGAAAACAATACAACCAACTTTCTGCGAAATCGTTAAGTTCTCAGAATTGTTATAAAACAAACCGAACCTAACCTATTTTTTTCTATATGCTAGCGTTTTAAAATATCCTAAAAATATTACCATTTTCGAAAAATACTATATGAAGGTAATACTTTCGATAATTATGACCAACAATACAATATAACTTATAACTTTATGGGCAATAAGGGCCCCTTATTATATATGGGGACCCCCTTATTAAGGGGGTCCCCATGTATAACAGTAGTTTATGTGACTATTTATGTGATTACATAATGAAAAGTATTAAAATACGAGCGTGGGTTCATAAAATGAGGGAGCCGACAGACGAGTTTCATAGTAACATCACACGAGTGTTTTAATGCCTAATTATGTATGTACAGTTACATATAACACATTTAAATTGTAAGTACTCTTAACTAGCGGTTAACAGGTCGTCACAAAACTGACGATTAGTGTCAAACTGCATATATTTCGTCACCAAGTCACAGGTTAGACGGTATTTAATCATACCTTAACCGCGGCTGGTCCATGCCTCGAGAGACCCCAGTGCTGGCGCTTACCTCTCTCAAAGAATTGCACTCGCAATCCAGAGAGGTAATGCCGCCTGCGTAATGGGGACCATGCCGCATACTGAGTTGCTTGAAGGGGTATTCTTATTGCAATCTTCTTTTTTTGTATACAGGGTGATTGGAAATTCGACCTATTCCTTGAAAGGGGTTATTCTAGAGCTAATTTGCAATGATTTAAGTCCAATCAACCGGGGGTTAAAACTCAATGGTTATCAAGTTATTTGACTTTTAACTTATTTTTCCAAAAAAGTTTCTTTGATTTGGCTGAACCGATATCATGTTTTTGTTACAGCGACATCTTTTCGAAAGTGTATTAAAAAACGTCATTTGATACACGTGCTGAAGTGTCATTTCTTTTCGACTCGTTTCGAGTCCCGTGGTGTCTTGTCGCGGGACTCGCGGGAAATGACATAGGTACTTTCCGCACTTGTATCAAAAAGTATGCAAAAAGCATTATTTCATTGATAAGAAATTTGTTATAACAAAACAGTTTATACAGTATGTAAACTAACGAAAACCATATATTTAAACCCGTGAAAGTTTAGGTGAGAAACAAGGTTACGGTAGATAACTTATTGAATTACAGACACTTTTTAAAATTAGTTAAAAATTATGATAGATCAATTAAAATTGTGTTACATCCTGTATTCATTGTTTACAATCCTATCGTCTGTCAAGTCAAGGAGAACATCAAAACATCAAGAACCCGTTCAAGTAAAAATTTCCGTGTACATACTTACGGTTAAATACGACGTAGCTCTTCCACCGCTACTTATGACGGATGGTTATTTTGATGAGCAACTCGCATCAAATTTGGTTTTCGCCGAGCACGCCTTTACAATTAATACGTGCACTTTTAGGCTGTCTCCGTGGCGGGAATCTCGCGTGCAGTCGAAAAGCTGCCCTACCATTATTACTGCATTCATCGTAGATGAAAATCATGTCTACGACCTAGAGATGTGCCATTCTCGGAAACGTTCTCCATTTTGTATGGAGAGAGAACGTTCTCGAGAATATTTCACATACAAAACTGAGAACGTTTCCGAGAATTCTCGAGAACGGCACAACTCTACTACGACCTCCTGAGCAATGAAATTCAACCGCATTGTAGTTACGGAAATACACATAGGTAATACTTATTGTTTATTTTATTGACTAAAAAATGACATGACAATGAAAATGCTTTGTCAATTCATTGCTAGGAACCTTATTTCTTAAAATTATTAAGGAAAAATAATTTGACATTGAAGTTGAAGTGACATCATGACAACAATGAAAGTCTTTACGTATGGATACTATTTTTCTAATATTTTTTACATAATTCGGCTGTTACTTCTGCTAATGTATTTAGTCTCAAGAGAAAAGTGTTTTTTTTAAATAGCTTACACTTACTGAAGTGCATTAATAGTGAAAAATTAAGTGACGTGTTTACAATGATGGTTATCCGTTTTTGTTATGACATTAACATATCATTCCACAGACGATACGAGAAGTGTTAACCGACTTAGTAAAAGGTACAACTTGTCCATTTTAATAAAATTCTAAATCTAAAGATAATCGATAAACACTAACAAAAAGTGCTAAATAGTATTAAGCTCGACATGGCCATTGGCCATCAACTGGCTTAAAGAGATGGTTTTAGTAAGAACGCATCATAGTGGGTTTATGATAGTAAGTAAGTAGAAAGTAAGATATTAAGTAAATATTCTCAGTTTGTATTTTGACGTTTGGAGATCCTTTACACCTCCAAAACATATTATTTTGACAACGGAGACTCTTAACATCTCCATTAATTTTACTATCAATTTATTTTCTATAATTTTATTTGTCTTGTTGGACGCATAGAGAGACCCTTTACATCTCTATAAATGTAGTTTTAAGTTTAATGTAATGTATTAATGAAATCTTATATTAACGACATATTGTTGTAATACTCGTTGGTCGAAAAGAGAAACTGGTGAGTTTCTTCCGGCGCTTCTTCTCACCAGAAGGTCAATTACCCGAAGCGCCAAAAGAGACATGTAAAAGAGCCCTTGAGGGCCTACTTACAGAAATAAATTATTTTATTTTATTTATTTTATTTTGATGTGTATAGATATAATTGTAAAACACTCGTAAAGATTAAATACACTCGCGCGCGATGAATTCGGGTCAGTGAAATACCGCCATATTTCCTAAAATACTACAGGGTTGTGAAATTATTGAATCCCGTTTTGATCTTTAATTAATTTTAGATATTATCTGCAAAAACAATACTGGAAATATGGCAATTTCAGGTTTAGATTGAGCTCGTAAAACCCATGAAAAATAATGACGTTAACGGAACGAAATATTTCAAATATAATAATATTTTTATGATGGGTGAGCGGATATTGCTAATACAGTCAGTCAGACATTGAAGAATAGTATACTATATTATGTAAATGAAACAAGTGTCAAATATTGAAAAACACCTATTTCTATTATTTAAATTACGGTGACCCGAATTATTTGACCACGACTGTACATATGCTATTTTAGCTGTAAGTTTCTTTTGATGTGCAATAAAGATTACAGTATTGCATAATAGTTAATAATAGTTTATGAACTGGCAACAAAATTCTAGAATACAAGTCTCTTATTAAACTATTTCAAAATATTCCACGTTAATTGGAATCACTAATCAACCACAACAGGCATTAACCGAGTTATCAGTGGTATTTGTGTAATAAATAAGAATATAAATAAACGCAATTAGCGTTTTCCTCAATAACAAAATCCTACTAATAGGTATTATAATTAAATGAGGAGTGTCTTTTCAAAACGGCTTATATCTCTATGAAAACCAAAAATAAGCCTCTTGAAAAGACACTCCTCAAATGTGAAAGTTTGTGAAGATGTTTGGATGTTCTGAGCTTTGGATGTTTGTAATAACTGAATGGCTTAATATGAAATTTGGCATTTAAGTAGACAAAGTCCTGGATTGAAATCTAGGATAAGTACTTTATATCCCGGTTAAGAGTTCCTTTGGGATGACAACGCAGGTGAAGCCGCGGGTAAAGGCTTGTCAAGTTGTCAACAATATGTGGATGCGGTACAAGGCCCTTAAAATAAATAGCCGGACGGAGCGTCGCAAACAGATAACTGGAGCATTTAAAGTGGGGCGGGCGGTGGCTACTTACAAGACGCACGCACACATCAACATTTTTTTCCTACTACCCGCAGCACCCACACATTGACGTAACCAATCAGCGTTGAGGAAACCGGCGGACTAGACGTGCTTTAGTTATTTGCTAGCGAAGCTACGACCGGCTATTTATTTTAAGGTCGTTGATGCGGTACTTGTAAAATCTATACCTGGATAGAACTTAGGTACTTCTTCGTCGGTATCACTCTTGACAGAGTGGTCTTGGTCGTAATTTCAGGTGTCGGTGGCATGCAATACGATGCGTCACTATACCTCTCTAGGACTACTACAAGACTCAAGTATCTACTCTAAAACTTCTACTAGGTACCAGTTGCGTGGCGTTGAAGAAATCCATGGGCAAGCCGGAGCATCTTTAGCTTCAGTTTTCTTTAAGAGCACTAGAATTAAGTGCTGAAATGCCTAATATTAGACAAGCCGATGGGAATCGAGTTCTATGGACGCGACGCCACTGCTAGGTACTTACATGATTGCTTAAACCTAGTCTTGCCCACTGATCGTACCCGTGAGATCAAATAATAATAGTTCACTGGTTCAAATCAGCGAATCACTCTTGATGTATCTTGAACATAGGTTATTATCCCCAGCAAGTATATTGTATTTAGCCACAATAAAAACCTAGCGATTATGTAACAATTGTACCTACTATGGATAATCCAATCTTATCCTACAAATATTATAAATGTCAAAGTTTGTGAAGATGTTTGTTACTTAACATTTTGATGGATTGAGATGAAATTTGGCATTAATTAGACCAAGTCCTGGATTGAAACATAATATTTTTTATCCCGTTAAGAGTTTTCTTGAGATAATAACGGGAATAACGCAGGAAATGGATAAATGCTAGTACGGCTTTTTTTATTTGTCTGTATCCCGTTTGGCCAGCAGAACGGCCATTTTGGGCAATTGGAAATACCCCTAACGGATTACCAATTTCGTATTGGGCATATCGGTTGCCCTTAAAACAAGGCACAAACGGCAAGGCAAGAAGGGCCTATATTAC
This sequence comes from Eudemis profundana, assembly GCA_947034925.1. NCBI lineage: Eukaryota > Metazoa > Arthropoda > Insecta > Lepidoptera > Tortricidae > Eudemis > Eudemis profundana. Next base: position 10,282,523 of record OX344798.1, read on the forward strand.
GTAAATTTGGGTACTGAGTCGTTACCATTTTTTCTGAACCATAATAAAATCGGAACTAACAGAAATTTTAATTAATTGATGAAACAAATATGATGCAAACAACTCATAATGCATAAAGGTTATCATCGTTACATACGGTGCATCTGTTAATTGGAACCTTATCTCATGTATTAATGAATAAACAAATAAATACTGCGAGAAAATCTTACACAAATTAATCTATTCCCAAACTAAGCAATGCTGGTACTATGGGTAGGCGACGATACGAGTATACATACATACATAGATAAATAAATACTTGAATAGATAGAAAACATCCATGACTCAGGATTCCTGAGTATCCTGAGTATTAGAATATTTGTATGAATATTACATCTACTAAATATGATATCATACAAATATTTGCCATTAGGTACCAGGATTTGAACCCGGCCTTCTAGCTTCGTAGGCAGTGTCAATCCCACTAGGCTAAACGTGTCGTCAAATAATGGACCACATATAATCTGTTAATAGATTTGTTTCTCAAACATTACACCATTCAATAACTTTATAAGTTTTTATCAATCCATGTTTTGTGTCACTCCAAGCCATAAGTTAAGTGATAACCAATTTACAAATATCAGCGGTGTGAAGCATTTTTTATACATATAACCCCCAGGTTAATAATGTTCAAATTGCCTACTTTTCTGTTATTTCTTGCGTCTTCTCCTATATCCACAAGTTATCTTGAAAAGATCGCTTCTTTAGCGATAAGACTGCCTATTGACTACCATAAGTTTTGATATCTTGTTAATTTAAGGTTCTCTGTAATTTTTGCTCGGAGTGCACACCAGAAAGTTTTGTAATTAATAATTATCATTTAACGTAATATGACTAGTGCATTTCTCACGGTTATCCTTGAATCACTGGCAAACCTACTAACACTAGACGAAACTACTTGTTGCATTACCCTGCAAGGTTTCATAACAGAGCTTATACAAAAACTACACTGATAACTGATAATAACATATCATCGAATTTTTAATTTCGTCAACATATCATGAATCATGTCAACGAGAGCATTTCTCTTTAAAACCATTTTTTACTTGGGATTGACATACAACAAACCTTATCTAACCTCTGGGGACCAAAGGGCTGGCAGCTTCCTCGCGCAACGCATCGGCATTCCGACACAGCGAGGAAATACTATAAATTGCTACCGGCATGTTTGGAAACATGCCGAGTGGGCCTATTTTTTTAATATCTTTTAATTTTAGGAATTTCAGTTTTTAGGGATAGATTTATTTTAGTTTTAGCTTATTTCGTTTTAATCTAGTTTTTGTTTACAGTACACTAGCTATCCCGGCGAAGTTTGTTCTGCCTCAGAATTTATTTTTTTTAGATGATAAAAATCGATTCTCTCGAGTTATAAATTGTGTAGTGTAACAAACAAGACTTTGTTTTATTGACGAATGGGCCACACGATTGAAGGCCTGTGTTCAACACAATGGCGACCGTTTTGAATAATTAATATTTGATTTTTACCGTAATAAAATGATTTTTCTTCTGTCTAAATTTCGTTTAAATACGTTAAAGCGTGTTCGAGAAAAACATGATTTTATTCGTCTCAAAACTTATGAACATTCGAGGTATTATATCTACTTAGCTTTCTTACAGCCAATATTTCTATTATCTTGATATTAAGTAGTATCTCTATTATTGAGAGGAGAATTTTACATATTTACATACGTCATCACTTCGTTCATGGCCCATTCAGGCTCATAAATATTCCCGCATTATTCGGATCGAACAGTATTGTTGTTTTCAACGAATTGTTGAGGGGTATTGGCGACGGGCTATTGTATATTTTGTTTTCAATACGACTATGTACTTGACTTCAATAGTTGTATTTTGAAGACGTGATAAATAGATTATACGATTGGCAACACAGTCCTAACTCGCCGTAACTTCTCCGAGGTTAAAAATGCGAAGCTGATTTCAATTGGTGCCAGGTACGAGTACTACCTAATTTTGCCATTTGTAAATAAACAGAACTGTCATCGTGTGCTGTTATTGCTACCGAAAATGTTCATTTATTCAAAACTAGCTGCCCGTCGATCATATTTTTTTGTTTGAGGCAGTAAATTAATTGTATTGGAGGTACCTTCTGTGATTTAAGGGCTCAAGATTTATGGCTGAACGATTTTAGCCGACTTCATACAAAAGAAAAGTTTTCAATTCATTCGTTACCAATGACATGACTGCTGTCATAGTCTGCTATTAAAAGGCGACTTTTTACTATTGAAACTCATATTAAAAAAGTTACGTTTTAGAGTATGACGACAGATGAGTAAAGCGATTATACAATATTATTTAGGGCAATTCCATGAAAGTTATTTATTTATGGTGTAAACTTAAGTATTAATTTTAATCTAGATAGGAATAACTTTAATCCCTAGATATATTAACACCACCTGAATTTGCACCATCAATGAAGAAACACGCGAGAAATTGGCAACTTACGTTACTCTCTGTCGTGGAATTACCCATTAGAAGATACTCTCAAGGCGCTCGTATAAATTTATCCAGAATATTTCGAAGTCATTTATTATCAATTTGATTACTGCAACCTTTATATTTCGCCCGCTGTGCAAGTTGAAGAACCCACCTACGCAATATTATCTTTGACATTTGCAGTAGCAGCCCCGAGATAGGGACATTGCACATGTACTAGTGACCTTTAATTTCACTGACTATAATAATTATGTGAACAGATTACCGAAACATGTACAGAAGCTACAGAAAATCTTGTAGTCCATATAAATATTTTTGTTACTAACTATACTGCTTATACAGGGTGATTTGAAATTCGATGCATTCCTTAAGGCCCGATAGGACCTGGCTCGCATTTCACATACAACTAGGGTCGGGCGGAATGCAGATTATTGCAGATTATCTTCGATTTCTAACATAAAAGTATACGTTATCAACCCAAACATGAGAGGATGCCCTGCATGACTGTGAAATCATGATTGTCAGGTATTAATTTTGTCAGAAAAGGTAACTGGTAATGAACAAAATGAAAAAAATACTTTATTTTATAGTGTTTTCGCGCTACTTTTCTATCGAGCGAAGTGTTCGCTATCGTGTTCTAAGTGAGAGGAAGCCCTAGATACAGTTCTGAATATTATTATATATGTTTTACAGTGACCTACGAGTCAAATAAGTGCTCTAAAAATGATTTGGAAACTAGGCTTCCGTGCCCGATTCTGGTCTAGCCTCGCCTTAAAAGGTGTTATTCTATAGCTCATTTGCAATGGTTTAAGTCCAATCAACCGGGGATCAAAACTCAATGGTTTACCTTGGTTTCCTTGGCGTCACTTACTTACAAATTAGGTGCAAACTTAACGCAACCGGGAACTGATTGATAAATTACTTATTAAAATATAACCGAAGGCAACTTTTAGTGATTCCAATCCTAAGAAGATGAGATAAAATAAGAAACCATCCAATCAATAATGATCATTCCAAATGAGCTATAGAATAACCCCTTTCAAGGAATGCATCGAATTTCAAATCACCCTGTAGACACTTAACAAAATGAGGGGGCCGTCTCCGTCACGGGGTCGATTTCAGAGCGTTTCGACAGCGGCGGTTTTTTTCATTCGTGTTCCAGCAAATATAGCAGCAAGCGGTGGTGATCACAGTTAGGTAACTTTTATTATAAACGATAGACGGTATCGAGGCTACACATGATTTAATCAAAAGTTGTCGTCACTCGACAGTCCTCCGCGGAAAAAGTCGCGTGACACTAATGAAATAAAAAAAAACGCCAGAAAAACGCCTGAAATCGACCCTACGATCTTACGGTATTATGCCGACAAGCCATGGGTGAAACTAATGTCAATAGCAAAATCATTACCTAATAATACTCGTAAATGCGGATGTTTGTTGGTTTATTGTTGTATCCAATTTTACACTACGACGGATTCACGTATTTTCGTTGCATAGAGATGTAATATGAATTGCGGGCCAATAATAGCCACATTTTTTACAAGATTTAAAAGAAAGATTAAACTTACTTTAATTGATTAGACTTTTGCATTTACATACTTGTTGGTACGCGACAGTTGCTAACTATATCACCTATATTACTCATCTTTCGATATTCGCGACGATCGTAGGCCTGATAGTAGTGACAACTACTTTTCTCTAAAGGTGGATTTAGACCAAACGAATTCTAACACATTCTCACCCCACTTTACCAAATTCTTTGTGTGTACACAAAGAATTTGGTAGAGTGGGGTTTGTGTGTACACAAAGAATTTGGTAGAGTGGGGTTAGAATGTGTTAGAATTCGTTTGGTCTAAATCCGCCTTAAGAGAATGGTCGATGTCCAAAGTATAAGCAAATATAACCTCTCGAGAGAACCCACGGGTAAATCTCATTAAAGCATAATTAGGATAAAGAATCACTCGTATGACTGGTAATTCATATGACTAATATCATAAACTAAGATTCCTTTACTAAATTTTTCAGATTCAGTAACATCGAAAAGCACTCATAAACATTGCACATTCATTCGTTTACTCACCCACAGACATGGCTGTTTTCTACATCATGCCGGTAAAGGTCAGACTCGAGGTCTTCAGGTTCGCACCCTTGCCTGTTACCTCATATCACACGATGTGATATTAATTAAACGTATGTTATTGTTCTGACCCTAGCCTAGACACATAACCTACTTACATTTGTTTGATACAATTTTATTTCTCCAAGCGCAGCTAATATTTTCAAGATGGTAACAAACGCTGTGTGTTTCCGATCAATGTTTACCTTGTTTATGTAACTTGATGCTTCATAAAGCCAATGCAGATGTCAGTAATTTGATACTATATAGGCTTATAATAGATAATATCGGACATAATGCATCAGTACCTCTTTGATGCTTACATTGTAAGCAGCCATCTCTTTATTCTAGCGGAACAAAGTGATTGGTATGCAAAAGGCAATCCTTATTGTCATAGACAATAATTCTCCGCTCTGTGTTGGGAATCATACATCTATAGTTAATTTAGTTTATTTTCATTGCTAAAATGAGGTTCACGCCTACTTCAAAATTTAAATAATGGTCGAAAGGACAATGAAGTTTACAAAAACGAATATGTTAATGTATTGATATTGCTATGACCTAAATAATTTCTTTGTAGACTACACGTACGCATTCTTTGACACACTGTTTGCAACATACATTACCTTTCTGAGAGTTTGGAACTAATTCTGCGCCCGTGACCCTGTGTTTTACATTTGATCGGGTGCACAAATGTTTTACAAGCACTTATGTCGAAAGTTTTAACTTTTGTTTGGCAGAAATTGTTACCTATCTATGCCTTACCACATTTTAAATACAGCATTTCATATTAATTTAACAAAGTTTAAAATAAAAACAAAACTTAAAATATTTGTATATAAATAAAGGCGAGTCATCTGCTTGTGACGTATTTCGCAATACAATGTCTTCCATTTACTAGGTCACACACTTTTCCTTGGAACTGGGTACCACTCGATGTTGATCAATTATACGTCATTACACGTCACGTCAATGAGCTAGTAAAGAATACCAACAAACGGCCAAGATGCGTTTATCAACACTTACTCGCTTAAAACAAACACCTAAAACGATTACTTACTATCATTATAGATTTTATTTAGATTATCTTACGAATGAAATTAGAACAAGGTTATCAATGAACACAGCACATTTTTACACACCTATAAACAACACCTAGATTTACTCAACTCGTTGAATGATAGGCGCAAATGAATCTTCCATCGATAGCCTTATATAGAGCTACCCATAAGTGTCTTAATTATGTACACGTACTTAACTACATGTGCAGTATACGTTTATTGTTTCGTAGTGTTAAGTTGGAAATCCTCATTTTATAAAAAAGTGTATACTGGTTAGTATGTCTTTCTTTCACACAACATTGAAACGAAACACAGATCGACACGATTTTATAAATCCAATATGAAGCCATCCCAAAGCAATGTGGCATACAATACGTTGTTGAAGTACTACATTTAGATTTTGGCTTACTGTGAAGAACTAAACGCTTCAAAACACGGAAGCCGAAAAGAGTACTATTTGATCGCAAATTCAATGACGGTAATATAAACAAACATTCACTCTGAAAGCCTTACTATTTTCTGGAAATTTCAATTCATAAGTAGGCCCATGATTTGCTGGTGTAATATTAATCCTTGATAAATCCTGTAACCATTCATTACAAATACAATGTCCTGCTTTAGGCGTATGATGCTACGCTTTGTCGCGCGATAAATAAATTATAAAACATCCGTCACTTTCTGACAAATAGTATGTGAGAGTGACGGAAGCTTTATCATTTATTTATCGCGCGACAAGGCGTAGCATCATAAACCTACTGATATCATTCCTGGTTATGTTTGATAGGTATTTCGAACCCCGTATAAATCCAATCTGACAGTTAACTTTAGCTTAATCCTTTGCTTTCACGTGGTAAAAATAAGAAATAGCTCTACAGTTAAGTGACAGATACATTTAATTGTCAATCGAAAAATCAAGCCCTAATTAAGTAAACTACCGTATCAGCGTAACTTCTGTCGCACACCATCACACTATCATACTTACTTACTATTACTAATCACACTATAATATTATAAATGTGAAAGTTTGTGAAAATGTTTGGAGGTTTGGATGTTTAGATGTTTGTTACTAAATAACTGCTGATCTGGCTGAAATTTAGCATGAAAGTAGACCAAGTCGTAGATTGAAACATAGGATAGTTTATATCCCGGTAAAGAGTTCCCTTGGGACAGTAACGAAAACAACGCGGGCGACGCCGCGGGTAAATACTAGTTGTTTATAAATGTCAACTGATGTTGTTCTCAATAGATAAGTCTTGACGACGGTTTTGTTTTAATTGAGAAATACCGAGCGCCGTAGTTCGGTCACGCTCGGCAGTTTAAAACAGAAAGTCAATATACCTACCATAAACGCAGCTTAGCGTTCTTCAAAAAGAACGTGTACTTATGATTTTTTTTTAGAATATCGACTGTAACTGCATACAATATCGACAGAGGCTCAGCCGTGGACAGTCGGTTTTCGTCCCATGACCGCTATCAGGTATTACGTAGTCGTAGATTATGGACTAGATTTCGAATATAACAATAGTGGGACGGCCAAATATTAAAAAAACAATATAGGTACGTACATCAAATTCGTTCATTTCATATTATTTATTTATTTCGAACACAAACTACAAATAAAATATTACTACCTACTTAGGTACTAAACTTCAATTTCGTAGTTTTTGAGACTTTTCGGAAACAATGAATTTATCAATAACTTCGTTAGCGGATTGTCTGAGAGATGGCGTTGTCCACATGCCTAGGGAATCGTACTTCGCCGTGTTATGATTTTTTGGCATTATGACTGAGTCACTTAGAGAGTTAAGTTTACAATTTTTTTCATCACATTTGCTCGAAAATGGTGTCATTACACGTAGGTTTTGCGGGCCGTAAATGACCTATTACGCCCTTGGGCGTAATGGTTTTCTTTTTAAATTTGAAACGCTCGTTCTGTTTTACTCTTATTTGTCATGTTCAAAGGAAACGCCAACTTACTTTTTTAACTTTTATTACTGAAATATTTATTTAAAGTGAACTGTTATTGCAAATACATGTAAACACATATTTCTGTAACATTAATTAAATGTTTAAATAGTGTATTTCAGTTTTTTGCAAATATAAAATCAAACATTTTAAGTCTTTACCGCTATGGTTTTCGAACGTGACTTGTCGTCTTATATATGTCACTAATGTCACTGTCAGTTTTACAATTTTATTTAGGTTAAGTAAGGTTATTTTAGTCAGATTTCCTCACAAGTGTGATGAAAAACATTGTGTGTGCCACGGGCGGTAAGAAACGGCCTTGTAAGAAACACTCGTTTGTAATTCCTTACTTACCGCCCTTGATACACAATGTACTAATAAAACCTTAATACCTTAAAAAACCACATACCTTCAAAAACATTCACTCACAATAGTCACTAGCCACTAGGACCATGCTGTTTTAATTTTTGCGACTGCGCCGGGCTGTTTGTTCTTGTGACAATGTTATCTGCCCGTTTACCTGAGCTCAATGCACTCTGCTCGCTTCTCATAGCAAAGTATGACAACTGGAAATGTCTTGGAACTTCAAATGTACTGTTTAACCAAAATAACTCTACCTACTCTTGTGCTAGTGTTTGTGGGTGTTTTTCAAAAAAAGTGTTCATGTGTACATTTTATCTTAGATATTGACTTTTTGAGTGTTTCTTACTTTCGAATCGAATACAAGAAAATTTGTGTCCCAAATTTACCATTCGATACCGTCACGTTTTTTATGCAAGATGTTTTTATTTCTATGGATGTAATGCACTGGAATCATGATTTTCTGTAGGTACAAAATATTGGAACACAATTTTTCATGTATTAGGTTCGAAAGTACAAACGATTCTGAGCAAGAAAATCCCAAAAACTGAATATTGTGAGAAAAAAACACATGTACCTACACATTTTTTGTAAATGTTATTGTGTAATAAACACCATTAAATTTGTACATTACTTGGCCCTAAAAATCTGAAACATGAACGTTATATGTGGATGACTCACAATCACCAAATAAGAATCTTAAAAAGTACGCTTTCAGTTTATCGCGATGTACCTATCGCATAAACACATTTTCACTGTTACATTGATTTCATACATAACAAGTATAACAACCTTATAAATTAAATTATTGAATATTGTATAAATATATTTTACTTTCCGTATTATTCCATCCATATTAATCAATAAGTAATACGCGTTGCATTAAACAATAAATGAAACTCTTGGGTCGAAATGCCTTATTGAAACGCCGGGTGACCTGGAGGCGGACATCTCAATACTCGTATTTATTTTAAAGTTATGTGTATAAATTAAATTAATTTTTAGGTGTAATCTTACACCTACATATTAGATATGTTGCAAAATATTAAAACTGTTTGCCATGCCCTCCTAGGGCCCATACGAACCTGAATGTACTATATTAAGATCTGTACAACTAGGGTTTGCAATAAATGCTATGACTGTAACTATCTATTTTGGACAAAGGATAAGCCTCGAGATTCAAAGGAGCTACCGCCATCTGGACATATGAACCTAATATGACTAGGGGACTATCTTTTATATATAAGCTAGTTAGTCTTAGCTTTATTAATTTTATTATCATTATAATTATTTAAATGTAATTATCAGTTTATTAGGGGTTTGTGTGAATTTACAGATACCTTTCTTACCTTATACTTAATGCGATTTTATTTTTACAAAATAGAAAAAAAGTTATTGTTACCCACCGTAAATAAATAGTTTCCGTCCAAAAGGTACACGAACAGAACAAGGGTAGTTATTTTGTTTTATCCGAAGCAATTTTTAATCGAAGCTTTATTGATATTTTCTAAACTACCACGAAATTCAAAGATTTCGAGATCTATTTTGCCGATTATGAAGTGTTTTTTTATTGTTTTAACTGTTTGAAGCTCTTATTTACTAAATATCGAGTACAGAGCAGTAAAAATAACTAACCAGATAGTATTAATGAACTGTGCAACTACCTATATACAAGTAATGTCAGTTAACGTGCCAATTAGGAGGTTATAGACAGTCAAAGCAATAGGTTATCACTGTCAGTCATGAGCTTTTACTTTCTTTTATCCACGTAAGAATCGCCATATGTAACACATTTTCAAACGTCGTTACTAAATAAAACAAAATGTGGTGTTTTGTCTCCCACTTGGGGCGGAGGGGAAATACAATGATTCACCATCTTCATTCAGAGGGTGCATGGCATGTTTCACTTCACTCCATGTGAATTAATAAATTAGTAAAAATAATAAGTACCTACTTATTATGATAATCTATTGGGGGAGACCGGGTATGGTTGTCTCGCGGGCTGGTTGTCACAGCGGCCATAAAATAATACTAAACGAAGGAATAAATGCATCTATTGGTGAAGTACGGAAGGATGTACAGCTCTTGCGATCTTTTAGCACCGATCGATGTACTTAATGTTTCGTTTAGTATTATTTTATGGCCGCTGTGACAACCAACCCGCGAGACAACCATACCCGGTCTCCCTGTAGGAAAAAGGACAGCCACATCTTCACCGGGAACTTTGACCTAAAGCTTGAAGCTAAACCTTATACTTAGCTCATACTTAGCACAGGTCAACACGTTTATATATTGTATCTTATGTCGTGAGCTTATGATTATTTCTTAGAAATGTTTACTATGCAGTGTAAGTGAAAAAGGAAGTAATAAATTTAATTGTTGTATTTCAGCGACTTTGATCACGGCGGCGGCAGGAACGACGGTGGGCTGGACTTCTCCCACGTTGCCCATTCTGCTGGCGCCAGACTCACCCATCGAGACCTCCGCCGACCAGAGCTCGTGGATCGCCTCACTAATGATCCTGTGCTCAGGTACACTACGCATATACTTAGATCACGACTGTAGACATCCGTGGGTTGACACCCAAGCTGCTCATCCTGCTGGCGCCCGCCTCGTTCATCGAGATCACCGCCGACCAGAGCTCGTGGATCGCCTCACTCGTGATCCTGAGCTCAGGCACACTACGCATATACTGTGATCGCGACGACACACGACGGTGCAGAGCTGGTGGAACGCCTCACCCATGATCTTAGGTACACAATGCACCTACTTTGATCATGACTGTAGACATCCGTGGGTTGACGCATCGTTGCACCCTTCTAGCACCAGGCTCGCCCACCCTACCGAGACCTCCGCCGAAAAGGCCTCGCTCGTGGATCGCCTCACTCGTGAATCTCATGATCCTGTGCTCAGGTACAATACACATGAACATTGATCGCGGCGGCAGAGAACTGTGCCGGGCGTCGAATAATATACATATTTCTTATTTATTATCCTAATATAATTTATTATTACCAATACATTAAAACTTTATCCACACAAATATAAATCCACCTTGGGATCAGCGGACACTTCGAAATCGGGTTATTAAACTTGTGACACAGTTATTGTATACCGAATCGCTCGCCATTACTAAAATTAGGTCTTAGTCTTCAGGTAAGAGGAGCTTTGATACACGTCTCACGTCACCCCGAAATTGAGCAACTAAAGATATTTCTAAACTAATTTGCAAGTCATGTACCGGCAGACAAGACTATATTTAAAAGTTCTCTCATGAGATATTATAATACATTTGCAATAGGACATTAATATTGAGTAACTTCTTTATCCTGTCAGACTTGTGGTTTTATATAAGTTAATTTATATGGCTTCTCGAGTTCATTTGAATTATTTGGCTTAAAATATGGTTGATCACGGTTGTACCTAAGTAAGATGACAATGTTAACGTATAAATCCATTATTCATTTCTATTTATGCATTATTATCCAGAGTCTAACAAGAGTACCTATATTATCAGAGAAAACGAAAAAACTTATCAAGACACACGTTATTGAGTTAAGAAGTTTTATCTTTTATGCCACACCTGGCCATAAAGTGGCTTTTTCCGCACGCTACGCGTACGGAAAAAGCCGCTTTTTGGCCAAGTGTAGACATAAAATGCTGTACATAATACGGGAGGTAATAACAAAAGCTCTCGCCTCGCCTGCGGCTCGAGCCGTAAACCTCTGCGATCTCGGACTTTCTTTGTATTACCACCCTAGTTGTGTAATGTACTATAAATTACAAAACTATGCGACAGATAAATACAACCGAGTTCTAAAACATGTTTAATGGGTATAGATTAAAATTAATACAATATTATTGATTTTAACGCTAAAGATACTTTCAGTTCGGTTGTTGCTGGTCGCGCTATGAGAGCTATACTAGTGTTTTAACGGAAGCAAGCGAGACTTTCATTCCAATATCTCATAGGTAACAGTGTTAATACATCTTTCACGTTCCATTCCGTGCAGTACTGATAATTTTCTCAAGAAACCTAATTAAGAAAACCAAATGATAATGTTAAATTTTAGTTAGCAAATGCCAAAGTCGCACCCGGATGCTTGCACACGCTTGTTATGAAAAACCGTGGTCTATTTATAATTGTCACACTACAGCTCGGTCGTGTATTCCCCGAATAAACCATAAAAAATACAAAGGCAGATCAAACACACACGCACAAATACTTAGCCGTGAATATAAACCACAAAGTACCACACACAGACAAGCACAGAGTAATACTCATGTACTCTGAGTTGTTTGGATTTTTTTTTTTTAGAAACTGACAAACTCGCAACCTATAAACGGGCGTAGCGATTGTCGGACCGGGTGGTCGGCCGTGGCGTTCCCTGGGGTCGAACCAGATCGCTAGCCGGACCACCCTGAGTTTGGTCGGACTAGGTGGGTGCCGGGGGTGCCTGGGGTCGAACCAGGTCACCTTGTCCCGGTCCACAGAGTTGCTTGGAAACTAACAGTTTTACATAGGGGAGACCAGGGATGAACGTAACATTTTTCAATTTCTTCGGAATATCTGACATACCATTTGAATTTCAAAAATCCAATAAATACACATGATAGACCGGTTTTTCAGCTATCCTTAGACATCACCTTACATGCAGCTGTTATTAGAGATTTGGAGAAAAAGGAGCAAATAAAAAGTGTATAATCACATTTGAAAAAAACTGGCCAAGAGCATGTCGGACCATGCTCAGTGTAGGGTTCCATAGCCGTAACTATAAGGTAAAAAATACGATGTAAAAAAAGTACAACAACAAAAGAGCGTATCTTCATAGAAATTACGTCCTTTTGTTGAGAAGCACAGTTTATCGGCAATAACTCAAAAACGGTTGGTCCGATCTTGTTGAAGGTAATTTTCGTTGAAAGTATGAATTAAGCGTTATCTTTGTGATTTTTTTATATCTTTCGGACTTTGGCTACGGAACCCTAAAAACGGCTAAATCTTACTTTAGGGCTAGTTTTTCGGCACCTACCCGTTATCTCCAGAAGCGTTATCTTTGTAATTTTTTTTATATTTTTCGGACCCACGGTTTAGAAGATAGAGGGGGGGGGACACAATTTTCACAACTTTCGGAGTGATTATTTCCAAAGGTATTCACTTAATCAAAAACATTACTTAAGAACCTTAAAATGTTTTCAAAAGAGCTGTCGAACTATGTACCACATGTTGACATATTGTGAAAAAAAATTTTTTTAGCTTCTGTTACATGTATGGAGTGCCCCCCCTAGATTTTTTTATTTTTATTATTTAACTATCAAACTTAGTTGCGGCATCTACAAGACATCTATATTCCAAATTTCATCAGTATAGGTCTTGTAGTTTTTGAGTAAAATGCCTGTGACATACGGACGGACGGACGGACGGACATGACGAAACTATAAGGGTTCCTTTTTAGCCATTTTGGCTACGGAACCCTAAAAATGGTGTTTCTCATTTTTGTTGAAACTTAAAGGGGGCATGAAAATATTATTTTTCGTTCGGGGAGGCACGGCAAAATAAAGGTTGGGAAACCCTGCTAAAACCTATCCCCTTTCTATTTCCAGCGGCCAGCCCAATACCAGCATCATACTTGGCCGACAGAATCGGTACCAAGAAGACGTTGCTGCTGGCTGCAGTGCCGTACATTATCGGGTGGGTGCTGGTGATGTTCGCGGGCAACATACCCACGATCTACGCGTCTCGACTCATCTCCGGCCTGGGCTATGGTATCGCGTATACCGCCGCTCCTATGTACTTGGGAGAAATCGCCTCCGATGAGGTGCGGGGCGCCATGGCGACGCTCATCACTGTCATGTCGAAGGTGTGTGCGAAATCTATATTAATTATTATAAAGTTCTTAATCTACCGAGGGAGTGCGAAGTTCGAGTTCCGTTTCAGCTTGGGCAAAAATAAATAAATATTGTGGGGACAATCTTACACAAATCGACCTTGTCCCAAACTAAGCAATGCCTTTGTATGTCTATCAGGCGTCTAACCGGCTGTTCTTCTCTACAGGTCGCATTTCTCAACCGATTCTCGTGAAATTTTATGAGCAGGTTCGATAATCAAGTACTACATAGATTGTTTGGTCGTTTGGAAAATTTTGAAAACGGAGTTATGGAAGATGACAGAATGAGGGTATTTAGAAATCAGAAATCCACCAGCTGGCAGCAGGGTGGCGAAAAAGATCTATTTGGCAGTAGATGTCGTCTAATATATCGTCGTCTAGTATCCATAACACAAGCCTTATTGAGCTTACTATGGGGCTAGTTCGATTTGTGTAAGATTGTCCCCTAATATTTATTTATTTATTTTATTTTAATATGTCAAAATCAGGTGGTGTGATTGGTGGATCTTGACGCCTACTGTCAAAAAGACCTTTCGCCACCCTGCTGCCAGCTGGTGGGATTATGATTTCTAAACACCCTCATTGTGTTCTATTGTTGTTCGTGTAATGTTCTATTGGTGTAGTTGCTTCATTTTATATTGGCCGAGTACAATGCCTATAACTAAGAATAAAAAGGCTGTTAGTGAAACACGAATCAAACACTACTAGTCTTACAAAAGTTAATCAAAGGGTTTACCCCTCGGTGATAAGATAGTACAAGCAGTTATCTCACTGACCTAGTTTCCTTACACTAAAACAGGTAAAGCCTCAAAGTAACTTTAACCTGAAATAATTATAGCACTTGATTTTCAAAGACAAATGTTAAGTACATTGATATTATTTAGCCAAGAATGACCTCTAAGAAACTACGCGTAACTCTTTACTTCAGAGGGACTGACTGGTTTATCCATTATTAAGTAAAAAAAGAACATAAATATGTAATACTTGATCTCAGACAGTTTTCGCTCCGCTTCCGCAATTTTTCGTATTTGTCAATTAAAAATCTTGATACATTTTTTTGATTCGTAGCCTTCCATTCCTTCAACGTTTTGAGTTACTTAATAATAATTAAACATATTTATTTAACTTTAGCGGTGAGAGCAGACGGTATAAATTAGTGTTACTGGTTTTAATAGTAAATTATTCACGTTTCAGTTCGGGATCCTGTCACAGTACGCCATCGGACCGTACGTTTCGATGCTAGGTCTCGCGAGCTTCAACATCGCGATACCGATCCTGTTCGTGGTCACCTTCAGTGCCATGCCCGAATCTCCGTACTACTTCCTGAAGCAGGGGCAGCCGGACCAGGCCGAGAGGTCCCTCAAGAAGCTCCGCGGCCGAAGGTACATGAGAGGAGAACTAGACAGCATGACACACCTGGTGAACGAAAACATGAAAGAGAAAAGTCGGTGGAAGGACTTGTTGACAGTAGGCGGGAACAGAAAAGGTCTTATAATTTTATACGGGATATATTTTACGCAACAGTTTTGTGGGAGCACGGCGATAATATCCTATGCACAGCAAATTTTCGGCGCCGCCGACGGCGGTTTGGGCGCGAAAGAGTCGTGTATCCTATTTGGTACAGTGCAGTTGCTGACATCTGCAATTTCGTCGCAGCTAGTCGATAGAATAGGAAGGAAACCACTCCTCTTGGTTTCCTCGTGCGGTGTCGGTTTAGCTAACATTATCATAGGGGCATATTTCTTCATGAAACAGGAACAGAGCGAGTATGTCGTTAATTTAAGGTTCATTCCTATAGTTGTGATACCTATATTTATATTTTCGTACACCATAGGGTTAGCTACAGTGCCTTTCGCTATAACGTCGGAGATATTCCCTACGAACATTAAGTCGAAGGCGACGTGTGCGATACAGATATTTGTCGCGTTGATGACATTCGCCGTTACTAAGTTGTATCAAGTGATCGCAGACAACTTGGGGAACTACGTGGCGTTTTGGGCTTTCGGAGTGCTATCCGTGGTCGGGGTGATATTTATTTTAGTGCTGCTACCCGAGACCAAAGGCCAGTCGTTTGCAGCCATTCAGGAGAAACTTTATAAGAGTGAGAAAGTTGCTTACGAGAAACGAGAGGACCACGTTGATAGAGTAAGACTTAATATCTAAGTCAATCATTTTTGTGACTATTAGGCCAGGAATATTGATCGAATTACTACAACTAAACAATTGAAATAATACGTACTTAATAGTGAGGCCGTTGAATGTCACAAAATTGTAAATAATAATACATTCTATATGATTGATTGACTTAATTAACAAAATAAAGTTAGATGAAAACAGTATGATGTAGGATTAATTTTAAGTGCTTTTCAGTATTCGCTCGTAGTTCAAATATTTTTTGAATAAAGGTTTTCTCAGCCAGTGTGATATTTAATATTATATATACGGTTTAATAAGTAATACAAGAAACCCGAAAATACAAAATATTTTTCTGTACAGTAAAAATATAAAACAAAGCATTTGTGATAAAAAGAATATATATTTTCATGATAGTACATTATATATGCAAAATGCAAATCGAAATAAGTATAAGTTAAGTGTGACATTGTCTATATAATATGTCGATTTATACAGAGAATAAACATTAGTAGGTACTTAAATACACGCAAACGGATACACGGAACGACAACCATAATGGTTTCCTAGTTGACTGGGGAACCCTAAAAACGTTGTTCTAACTAATGTTCTTGTGACAATCGGTAAATGATCAACTTTTGTTTATAGATCCTGTTCAGTATATTCTCAATTCACACAAATTTATGCAATTAAACTCTATTAAGTAATTGATTATTCTTCGAAGATGTTATTTCCTAAGGCCACACATACTCGGAAAATGTCGTCTTTCTAGAATGGCATTTCTGATTACTTTGTCCGGAGAAACCTTCAAGTTCTGTTTTTACACAGTAGCCAAAATTATATTCTGGCGAGGGAAATTTTCTAAGGAGGTGGACAGAGGACTCATATTCTCGAAGAAAAACCCTAAACCTGCCCCGAATCTCTTCCTATCCAATGAACAGCAAAGTTACCACAATTAAGTAATGTACTTACGAGTAATGATGTACTTACATTGATATATCTATTTATATGTTACTGATAATTAATGTAGTCGTTAAACACACAACAAACGTATTTGCAGAAAAACTGACTTACAATAAACCATATCGACATGCGATAAACAAGTAAAGGCAATACAACTATGTAGTTCACTCTCTCAAAATAAAGCAGTGATAAATTAAATAAAACTATGAATTTCTCAGTGGGCAGGTAGTTATTGCCACAGTGAATATTTTAGCTAAAGCAGTATTATAACTAGGCCACGCTCTCCCGTATATGTCTGGAATTGCCACACAAGCGTCTACATGCAGAAGACTAGACTGGCTTCCTCGAAACCCCCGAGATTCTTGACGAGGCGAATGAATCATTTTGAACATTTTGCATTTGTATTACTTACTGCTCTGAATTATATAACTGTGTTATATTTAGCATAGCAACAAAATTATATTTGATACAGAAAATGATATGGCATTGACATAAGATTCATAATCGCGTAATTGAAGTATTGTCGTGGTTCTACTAGACTCACGCTCCCAATTCGTGCCCCTTTTTTGCGCGGGTTCGTTGGCCTGTCACAAATAAAGAGCAACTAACTACCTATGGAAGTTTTTTCATTAGTCTACTGATTCATTCGACGTGGTTATAAATATTTAGATTTGGAACGCTTATAATTTTTTTGATGAAACAAATTATCTGATATGCAAGTATAATTACGTTTTTTTGCGAAAGTTAAATTAGTAAACAACAGAATCGAAAGAAAATTGGAGAACAATATTTCTCAATTTTTCCAGTCAATAGTACCCATAATTATCTACTGTATAATAAGATCTATTGTAGTTTCTAAAGTGGAATGAACAATTATCTTATAAATTGAAATAATAAAACGAAAGTGCTCGTGGCGAATCAAGAAGATTGGTTTTGTTCAATGAAATATAAATTGTGATCGCAAATTATACGAAAGAACGTGCTGCGATGACGTCACTGAAGATCCTCTCTTACAGATGATTGATAAGTAGTCGTTGAAAGTTCAAAGATTGTCATTCGATCGTATATTTATCGGTAGGTACATTATTTCCATTTAAACTGGCATCTGGTGATACCGAGGTTGTGGCTTCAACGGGGGGTAATGAGCTGATTTTGATTATGCGGATATTTATTGTTTTAATACTAGAATATAGATAGTTTCACGTGTGTTAACATTTACATGGGTCCAGTGTTATAGGGCCCCAAGGTACTTGGTTAATTAATTAATCTTATCTATGCTTCAAAGTAATATTGACAGAGATTTTCTTATATACAAGACACTTATTTAATAGTTATACGACAAAGTTTAGATACAAATTTTATATACACTTGTTGAAATATGCCTTAATTTTACCACTTCAATTAGATTGGGGCTTCTTATTGTGTATCGTTTTTCATACTGTAATAAAAAGAAATTTAATAATCTTGAATATAATGTCTACACAATATATTCTTATATAGCATAATGCAAAATCGCCGTAACTTGAAGTTTTCCGCAATTGCATTTTAATTACAATAATTTTCCAAACCATTAACCATAACTACGAGTACAGAACAATCAGATAAGTTAAATAATTAAAGATAAGTTAAATAAATGTTTCAACCTTCTGAGTGACATTGTTCCACACAGTTCTATGGATAAGTTATATCACATGTAACTAAGGTAAACAGTATATTATTGGCAATCTTCTAATCTAGCGACGTTTCATTTTGAGCAGTAGCACTTTAATGCTTGTGAATAAGACCATTTTTTATTTGCATCTTCATAGCATTACCTTATTGCGTGTTCACTATATATATGTGTATTGGGTGTTGTTTTTTGACAAGTGGCAATGTGATTCCTTTGACCTAAAAACGTCGCAATTATTATAATATAATATTCACTTTTTTGCACAAAGTAGTAGCAAAATATGTCTTCAAAATTGTTCCAATATTAGACCCCATTAGAAACCTGTAATATTTTGTCTCATTTCTGTAAGCTACTTTATGATTTTAAATTTTAACTAAGGGACAGATCCATTCCCGGGAACTAATGACGCGATCACAAACATCTAATAAAAGGCATATTAATATGGCAGTCTATCCAACTAATTGGAATAATATTGATAACATTAAACGACTATAGCGCCATCTACACTATCTTTAGAGTCTCTAAAACTTGGATTCTTCGGAATAACACTTTTTTTGAAAATGTTCCAAGTAGGTAACGCCAGGTTTTTCAAATTGTGGATATACAGTTCTTCCCACATTGGCCAATGTATTACATAATTTTTGATTGTAATTTGTCTTATTTCATGAACATCTTTCTAAATTCAAAATGTAATTTTATAGTATTTTATGCAACAGTTGTATTAGAAGGTTCAAAAAATGCGAATTGCGTGAGTTGCGATACGAGCCGCGAATGCGGCGAGTATCGCAATTAGAGACGCAATGAGCGTTTTTGACTTAATTATACAACGTTGCATAAAATACAAACAAGGCATAACCTGCAAACAAGGCAAATATGACGTTTGACTGACAGTATATGTCTATGGAAAAATGTTGGCATCAATGAATTTAGTTCGGAAAGTTTTGTTTTTCTTAAAAGCCGTAGGAATTTAATTGTTTGTTAAGTTGGTAGTTGTGCATTTTTATCGTAAAGTTAGAACTGAGCGCTTAATCCTTGACCTAAGTTTAACCTAGATTTAGAAGTCTGTGGCTACTAGCAATAACGTAAAGTGACTATAACGACACTAGTGCTGTTATGGGGAATAGAGTATAGACTTCTCTGAACTCATATTATGTATGTCCTTATATTAGTGTTCGTGACCAAGTAAAACACAGATAAAAGTACAGGAGTAGAAAAAATACATTAATCCTGCCGGTAGTTTAGTTGATTTTTAGCATCTCTTTCTGGAACCACGACCACTAGTCTGAAATAAACAGCTACTTAATCGCAAAGACAAGGAAAAATGTAAATCAAATCTCAAGTTGTTGTATTTACGAAGGCGCCTTTTTTTAGGCAGTACATAAGTAGGTACATACTCGTTTGAGAGTAGAAAATTGTTGAAGTACTGAATGAGACATGTAATGGAGCCATTCTCAGAGAATTTGATTCCTCTGTCCACAAGATATTGATGAATTCCCTTTGAATTCCGCCTCAGTACCAAGGCATTTTTGGTGGATGTGTAGAACTCGGCACATGTTACACAAACACGATATGCTAGTGAAATGGAATGTACAGGGAATTCCCCAGATTTTTTCATTATTTCAGAGGAATCAGATCTTCAAATAATGACTAACGATTATTGCAGAGAGAGATAACTTAATGTTATGTTATTATTCGTTGTACAAGTATTTTGATGCACATGAAAGAAACAAGTCAATATCGATAGTTGAAATTTCAATGTCGTAATAATGTTGTAAACTTTCAGGTGTATCGTACTAGGATATTTCAAATTTCAACTACCGATATATAATTTTGCGTGCCTGAATGCTATGAAGTTAAAGAGCATTTAATATTGTGATGTTAATGTGAAACATTCCTGTATGTTCTAATGGTTATGTGCTTAATGAGAAATATATGTCTTAATTTAATTGTTATGGAATAATTATGTGCCGAAGTGCGATTATTTTTAACATATTATTAATTTATAAAGTGCCTTATTAAAAAATGAGCATTAATATGATTTTTTTATTATTTACTTTATCCTTTTGGGCGCTTTAAATATTCGTCCCCTTGCTACCAAAACCGCTTAACTGCATGAAGTATAGTTTCGAGAAAACGCATTTAAAGGTTTATTTCCTAAAAAAACTGTTATTATTAGTTATATGGAAGGCACTTTGTGTTATTTATTTAGATAATTTATCGCGGAATAAGTCTGTATGTAGTAATTTGCTCTAAACCAATAATGCGTAGATAAAATAATGGATTTACTTTAGAAGATACCGCAGATAAGCGGTTTTGGCTGAAGACACATTTTTTTTGTATCTTAGAAGATACAAAAACTACTGCCTGCTAACTGCTGCCTGTGGAATACTGCTGGTTTAGAAACCAGCAGTATTCCACAGGAATTTCCTAATTATTAAGCTTTCTAGTCTAAAGATTTAACGTTTTGCACTGAACTACGATCTAAAATCACTATATTATTAATATTATACTAAGTTATGTAAAAGTCACGAGTCATTTAGGCGGTTTTGGCTGTAGTGATTTAAGAATTTACGGATTAAGTGCGCTTAATTCCTAAATTCGGATCATCTAATTTCTGACACAATCCCTTAACAAATCACTGAGTATGGCCCTCTCCAGAGCTCGCTGAGCATCTTTAATCTTGAGACTGCTACGTAAGTGACCAGTCTCAAGATTA
The DNA here is from genome assembly GCA_947034925.1 of Eudemis profundana. Taxonomy (NCBI): domain Eukaryota; kingdom Metazoa; phylum Arthropoda; class Insecta; order Lepidoptera; family Tortricidae; genus Eudemis; species Eudemis profundana. The sequence goes on from OX344798.1 coordinate 10,303,884, forward strand.
AACCTACTACTATTAAGTCCACAATAGTCGCACCATTAGTGCCAACGATTAGGCCATTATCACGATGTCGTCTGCAAATTGCAAGTGTGATATGTGTTCGACATTGATCTTACATAATGCCGCGTTCTTTCCAATCCAGCATCTTTCATTCATTTTAACACTTTCTTAAATATGTTGGTAAACACGAACAGTTATGGGGATATAACGTCCTATTGCTGCATAAGCGGATAAGCTAAACTTATCCTTAAAGATATCAAATACAAAACCAGCATACCCATCCCCTTATGCAGCATTAGGACGTTATATCGCCATAGCCGTTCATTCTCACAGAACTTGGATATATCGCCAGTCAACATGACATCGCTGCAGAGAATCCAAAACAGACTACGTCTCGAAAGAATCAAAGGCCTTCTCATAGTCCACCAATTTGAAGCAAAGATTAAAACGTTTTTAGCTCTAGAATCCATCACTTACCACCATATCAATTTACATTCATGCGCGCAAAACTGTGTCAACGCTTTGAAACGCAAGACGCGACCATGGTACAAAAAATCAGGTACCTATGTTCCCCAGGCACCTGATGATGACCTTGGACAATATTACGTCAACTTTGATATTTTGTGCAAATAAATAAATGGAATAAAATGCGCTTCTCCATTAATTTGTTTCTAAAAATTTAAATAGTATATTTTTTACTCTGATAAACAAATAACACATCAAAACAAAATATAATTACGCCGATCAGTAGGTAATTTCATAATTCATTACGAGTGATAGACTTTCTTACATTGAAGTTCTAAATTATTAGCAACTTTTTTGACATCTATATGAACTTAAGCGGTTTTGACTGAATCTGTGTATATTGGTGCAACGGAATTGACATCACCAAAAAAACCTATTTTATGTATTTTAGTTGGTTTTCCCTGTTGAAGAATTTTATTTATGCAGTACATATGCAGTAGTGATATAATGACAAAACCTACTAACAATGCTTAGATTTTTTTTGCTGGTGACGAAGTACATGTTTTGATACTAGGTTACTCTGCATAAACCTACTATATATATGTCGAATAACGTGACTATAGGTCAGGAAGGGTTAACTGCAGAATCCTTCGCCGTTGAGGTATGGTGATTCAAAAATGAGTATTCATGTCAGATCAAATCGTTTATTCGTCTGATTCTTTTGGCCGCTTCGGTAAATGACATTCTGGTGAGAAGAAGGGCCGGAAGAAACTCACCAGGTTCTCTTTTAAATCTTCAGGCATTACAATAGTTGTTACAATATTATGGCGAAAGTACTTGAGTGAGCGAATAGACAACAATCCTAAGAAAATAAGCCTTCGGGTTAAGCCTTCAGGATAACGCTTCAGGGAAATGTGGCGTATTCAGCATGAGGCTAACGTCTGTACTCTATCGCGGTCAAATGAAATCTCTCTGGCGGTCAAAAGCAATCTGCCGCTGCGCCGGGGCGCAGCTGGCGCCAAGGAAATCAACGGTTGGCTAACCTGTCTTTTTCATTCTACCAACCTAACCTTAATGTTGCTAGCCTCGTGCAGACTACACCCAAGTTAACTACTTGACGTTTCCGTCTACGTAAACCTGTCAGTTAGTTTATAAGGACAGTAAGCGCTAAAAGCGCAGCAATGCGTTCACTAAGTTATCAGAATAGTTCGCGAGACTTCCACTGGTGGCGCTAGTGATGCGGCACGACGACACGGCCATCCGACGTTTCACACGTCCTCGTGTGGAGTACCTGGAAGTGGAAAGACACGTGAACAGTAAACGTTCTTTTTGCTCGGCTACCCTGAGCCAACATTTGTGGTCAGGTAGGTAATTGAAAGATTGCCAAATTAGCAGTTTTATTCTATGTGGGTGTTCATACGCTTACATGTCAACATAACTGAACAATTACAACACAAAGCAACAATCTGATGAACTTAGAGAAACAATCTGAAGTACTCAAAATAAGTCTTGTTCAGATCACAACGCTCGTCTATGACCTCCATCCGGTCATGACGTACACTCAAATAATTCGTACTACCTCCATCCGGTAGCCGAACCTATTGTCGCCTCTTTTCGTCAACAGCCAATTCATTGTCACCTCCATCCGGTAACAATCAACATCTCCATCCGATGTTAGTGCACGCAAGCCAAACGCACGCCACACAAGTGTGGCCGCACAGCAACGGAAAAAAAAATCCACGTCCGGTATTTTTACGCCTACGACTACGAGTGGCTTGGGCAAATTGGCTACCAACTAAGATCTGAGCGTCATGAAATCAACAAGTGTACAGATGTACAGTCACAAAATTACAATCGCTAAGTCCATAATTGCCCACGTTAGACCATAGTGCTACTGGCCGTAATGCTCGAGATGCTACAAGAAGCAACTGAACAACTGCCTCCGTCCGGCAACGGCTCACCTCCATCCGGTGATCACACAAGCCAAACGCACGCCACTCACGGTCGTGGCCGCACTGCGACGGGAAATCAGGCCAGAATTTTACGCCTACGACTACGCTTGGCAAGTGTAACTGAGCGTAAGTGTAAGCGAGCATCATGAACTGAACGATCACGCATTTTAATTATTACAACTACAATCAACAAACTTTGGGACTTCAACACGAATCAGTCACATAAGTAACGTCATCGGTCACATCAGTTATGTTCACGCCCAATCATATTACTATCATTTAAACTGTAGTCAAGCAATGCGTGAAATAAAATCTCAACAGTAATATCATCAATCTCAACAGTAAAGTTATCAGAATGTGCAAGGTTAAAATTATTGAAGTCTGTCCAATACCGGTCAAAATCACATTATTTTTAATCAGTTTACCACTCAACTTGGACAAGACAGACTCTTTAGCAAGTTAGCACTCTGCTTTAGAACCATAATGAAAGGTGCTCACCGGAGTGACGTAAAATCCTAGTAGGTGCAGACAAGCTTGTCACATGTTGACCCTCTTTTCCTTGGCTTGACACGAAGACGCGTAGTGGCCCGTGACCATCGTTCGTTCTCGTGTGCGTCTGAAAAAGAAAACATACCACCAGTAGTCTTTGTCATCGCTCGGTCATTCCTGACCAAAAATGCTAGCAAACAAGTTAATAACAACACTTTGTATTAATGGTAATTGCAGCTAACATTCAGTTTAAAGTAACCAGGGTAAGTGACTACCATCGAACAGTGTTTACATTATAAAATCACAGAAGATCATCGCCTCTAACCGGCGGATACTCTCTAATTCAAGCGGAAATAGTACAACCTTCATAAAAGAGCAGAAAATGAAAAATAAAATTTTAATAGGTACACGTAGAATTCATTGTTCGATAGTTTCACTAACATTCTCTTAATCGGTCATGCATGAGCGTATTTGTAAGTGTGTCTAGAGTTTAGTAATTTCAAAACAAAACACCACTTTGTGACATCAAATGGAACTTTGAATTTGGGGCGAACTTTATTAAGTTCCTCTCTTGTTTACTAAATCTAAATCAAAATAAAATTCAAAGCTAGAGTTCATTACAACCAACATTACATTACAACAAAAAAATTTTTCAAAACTAAAATATCAAGGAAAGTACCTCTTTTGTCCGGCTATATTCATAGCGTTACAACCATCCTTGTGGTTACTAGACATAAAACTATGCGACACATCCGATCACCAGTGAGATCATTATGACTACAAAAGACACTTGTCTTGATTACCAAATTTAAAAATCAAACAAACTGTACTATACGGGAACTTACGAGTTACTAAAATTAACGGGTATTTGCCTCGAGACCGTATTTAGCACATCGCAATATTTTCAATCACTAGAAATTTATAGAACCGCGCTTTTTCTCACATCAGTAAACTTTACATTACTTCCAAACATAAATGCGTAACTAGGCATTTGTAAAATCATTAAATTTAAAGGTAGTTGAAAACAACCGTTGACAACATTTATTTTCCTTTCGAGAAACGTAGTTTGATTCGGTTTTATAACGGAGAAAACTATATCCGAAACAGCTCGAACGATTACAATATCGTAATTCGAACAACTGTCGGGTAGAACGTAAAAATAAGTGACTGTCATAAATAGCCACTTCGTGAACTTGTTAAGAGCTAGCTTTTTCATTGTTAATCTCAAATGGTAAACTTTAAAGTGTTACAGTCGATTTAAAAGTAAGGCTTCGCTATGTGAGAAAATACTCGGGTCAAGAATCGTTATAAAATGAATACGACTCACCAGATCGCGTTGGATTTCCACACACTCGCGAATCTTGCAGGTGTTGGTGCCTGTTGTTGACTAACGCGCCTGAAGCGCCGTTGCCGCCCATGTCACCTTGTAGTGGCGCATCCGTAGCTGGTGGTGTGTAGTGATGAAGTCCAAAACGACGAATCTTCTTTTGCTCGCGAAATCAAACGATGATATTTGTTGTGGCTTCAAACCGTACTTCTTGAAGGAATCTTCATTGTCTTCGCTTCGACTGTATTTCACGGTGTTGACTGTTGTGCTGCGAGTGCTTCTTTTATTTTCGGAGATCACAGTTCCGGCAGTGTTGGATATCGTGTTGCAGTTGCTGGACTTGCTTTGAAGGTAAGAAATTGACTTCTTTTCTTATAACAGGATTCTTCGATACCTCACAACCGAATCCTTGATAATGATAGCTGATTCAAATTCAGTCGTCGAAATCCAAGTACGCGTGTCGATTTTCTTGCTGGGGTCGATCTCTGACAGCAGTATTTCACAGGATGTTGATTACTTTGCCTTTCCACGAGAAGTAAAAATTTTTCAGTATCTGTTCCATTAAGTATGCACTCAGTAGGTAGTTGGTACGTAGGCATCATGTAGGCGATACGAGTAAATCCCACCTTCTGATGTCGAATAACGTGACTATAGGTCAGGAAGGGTTAACTGCAGAATCCTTCGCCGTTGAGGTATGGTGATTCAAAAATGAGTATTCATGTCAGATCAAATCGTTTATTCGTCTGATTCTTTTGGCCGCTTCGGTAAATGACATTCTGGTGAGAAGAAGGGCCGGAAGAAACTCACCAGGTTCTCTTTTAAATCTTCAGGCATTACAATAGTTGTTACAATATTATGGCGAAAGTACTTGAGTGAGCGAATAGACAACAATCCTAAGAAAATAAGCCTTCGGGTTAAGCCTTCAGGATAACGCTTCAGGGAAATGTGGCGTATTCAGCATGAGGCTAACGTCTGTACTCTATCGCGGTCAAATGAAATCTCTCTGGCGGTCAAAAGCAATCTGCCGCTGCGCCGGGGCGCAGCTGGCGCCAAGGAAATCAACGGTTGGCTAACCTGTCTTTTTCATTCTACCAACCTAACCTTAATGTTGCTAGCCTCGTGCAGACTACACCCAAGTTAACTACTTGACGTTTCCGTCTACGTAAACCTGTCAGTTAGTTTATAAGGACAGTAAGCGCTAAAAGCGCAGCAATGCGTTCACTAAGTTATCAGAATAGTTCGCGAGACTTCCACTGGTGGCGCTAGTGATGCGGCACGACGACATATATATGTCACTTAGGCGGTTTTTGCAGAAGGGATATTGACATTTTTAGTAACACAGATACAACTGTATCATTCCAAAACCGCTTAAATGACGATAAGATGCCTTTCCTGTGGAAAAAAAATCAAAACGCTGCTTAACCCACACTTAGTTGTTTTTGGTTGTTAAATATTGGAAAAATCACTGCTCAGTGACCTTAAGCAAAGTGCTAAATCAGGAACGGAGCATGGTATCGCAAAACAGATTTTAACAGTGTGTAGATCTTCGAAAGTACATCATATCATAACATAACAGTATCATTAACTCATTTTTAGCCTTAAAGTGCGCTTAAGCGGTTTTTGCAGCAAAGGGACGATTATTATGTTTGAAATTATTTAGTCAATATTTGTTAGGAAAACTGAGATTACCTACTTCATTATTAGTTCGAGGGTTCTTGTAGTATCACGATCTTTCAGAATAACATTAAAGCCTATACCTACTAGTTACATTTTTTTTAAAGTACGGAACCCTAGAATCATCTCGTAACATTTATACTATACTATTTACCTATACCGATTGATATACTGTGTAAAGAAAATATAATCCTCAGGTAAATCTACCAATAAGTAAACATTCCATTGATGGAAAATTCTCGGGATGCGATACGCTTATCGCAATACTTATTTTTGTTGACATGTGCGCAGCAATATTTATTTAGGAATGTGACAAAAAACGTCTAGAGCCATCCTTGCCGTGCGAGGTCGGTCAAACACGATAGCTGAATGACCCAAATATCACTCAGATTGAAAATAATTGTCAAGATGCCGTATACAATAGACATTGAAGTAACTTATTGTATGTATCTACGTATCGTATAGCGTCCGATCAGATGCGAGAAAACACGGTCTGAAATTAGTTTCACTTAGAGCCCCTCCACACTAGCGTCTTTCGAGCGCGTCGTCTTGTCTGTGGCCACGCAGCGTCGGCGCAACATTCACGCAACGTTGCCGCGACGCCAGCTGCGTCTTCGAGCGACAGCATCTTATAAGCGGCCGCGCAGAGTCGATGCGTCGACTAGGTATCTAAAAGAGAGTATAGAGATCGTGTTCTTAAAAAAAGGCTTGGGAACCGCACTGCGACCGTCGCGGTGACGCTACGCGGGTGCTGATAAGATGGTATTGATTGAAAGACAATCGTCTATAATAGACTAAACAGCCATAAAATATATATACAAAGGTCTAGCAGTACTAGTAGTACGTGTCTAAGTTTATGTTTTGAAACTGTCTATGTGTAACCGTCCGTGGTCCCTTATTCCTTACTAGATAATGTCGCTCTCCTCAACTTTCTTCCAGATATTTCAACGCTGACATCACACCATAAGCTTCAGGGCTTCCTGGATTTCAGTAACAGCATCGAGGCCTGCACTTCATAAGTCTCCGGTTTCATTCACGTGAACTACGCAACAAATGCCCGAAGGTATTCGAGACGGGATATCCGTTTTAGCACGGTTTTCCATCTTTGGACAGAAGCGTGGAATCAACATGCGCAGCGATAAAACGTGCTAAAACCGTGCTTTCTGAGGTACCACTTGGTGCCTCAGAAAGCACTTAAAATCGTGCGGTTTAACACGTACAACATTGCTAAAACTGCTCCCTGTACCTGACTTTGATGAACGTTCGTAAAGAATGCTCGACTCTCATTATTTGTTGGGCAACCTTCGCCTTCCTCATAAGCTCATAACTTAATAGATCAGCGCCCAGGCGTCACATCTATATCTTAGCCTCAATAGTAGGTACCTATGCAATTAAATACACAAGTAATACAACTTATAACAAGTAGACATTATTATAATTAGTTACCGAAGTTAGCCTACACAAGTTGAATCAGTTGCGTAATTACATCTGCTAGTTTTCTGGGGCTAATACCTATACCTTGGCTTGGCCACTTCACTGTAATACTAAACTTAAAATATAGAGTCTCATCTAAACATTCCTAGTGTTGTAAATCACTAAAAATATTCTACACGGTGTAACATGAGGAAACCGAATAATTTTAACCACGTATTCCTGAGGTCGTAAGAAGCAAAAAATGTTATGTGAACCCAGGTCGAAATATGATTTTAATTTTTCTTAATGTTTTCATAAAATTAATTTTCCTTCACCAGTAAAACAAAATCTTAGGATAAGAATGAATTTTCCTTGTCAGAAAAATTGTTTTAAAGCAGGATTTACGTAAAAGTGCAATCATAAGGGTGCTTTGTACTGGAGATTTCATTACAACTTGTTTAAACAAAAACGCAAATAGGTATCTCAAAAACCAAGCTGAATCCAGCAAACATTATAAGACATTTTTTACTTCAAATATGGTCATGAATACGCTGTTAAAATTATGCCGAGTATATTCACAATGGGTAATCAATGTTGTGTATGATCCAAACAACGATGTTGACTGGTATTCAGCGATGTTGAATAGTAATAATAAAAAAAATTATGTAGTTTCAGTAAGCCCGTGGCAATGCGTAGGGTTTTACAAATTATTTAATGGGAAAATTAAACAGTCAAATTTCTTGTTTTCTGGACACAAAACTGCACATTGATGACCTCGTTAAAGTTACGTAGAGGGACTGACATTAATGTTACGTCGGTCAGATAACTGACAGGCGCTCCATAGTAATTACCTGGTCCTCCCAATCGGGGATCGTAGTCAAAGCCTAAAGCGTACCACGAAATAAATGGGAAAGATCTGGCGATCTTTCCAACAATCATCATCTTTGCTTCTTTTTATTAATTGATAGTTTGAATTCAAAGAGAGAGTTTTAGGTATCTGTATGCTACGGAGAATGTACCCCACAACACCACCAATCCAATTCCTTATTTATCGTAACACAATATGTACTAACTTTGTAGTAATTCCAAAAATTCATATTATCTATAATCTGAGATACGTTTACCTACCTATAAAAACAAACAAAAACTTGAGAATAGATAGGCGTTTTGTGGATTTCATAATGATGATGTAAGTATGAGCATTATTATATTATCTACGTCAGTGAAGGCTACCAGTATTTTTTGGGCACTGGGGTGACACTACTGACAATGTATATGTCACTATAGATAGATACACTCTTAAAATAATAATTATCGTCAAATATCGAATCACTACGATGATTATGTATACATAAAAAAAATAGGTACTGAAAAATTTGCTGTCTTTAAAAAAATACTTAAAATATCGCCAAAACCCGTATTTTTAAATTAACCCGCATTTTGAAATTGTTACATCCCCACCCCCGGCTGGATTTAGATTCAACGTCAAAAAATCTACTTTACTTGAAATGTCTCACTCTAGTCGAAATTTTGCAGACCAGTGTTCTTGTCGTTTTATTTTTCTGGAAAATTGTTGAAGTTACGAAAAAACTATCAAAGCCAAATGTTATTACACAAAATAGAGAAGTAACAATTAAAAAAAACTCTTTACATTAATTAGTATTTCCCATCACGGTACTTTTAGATCCATGCCTGTTAAGACATCATTATGATGTTTTTCTACTCCTGTACTGTTATCTGTCTTTTACTTGGTCACGAACACTAATATAAGAACATATATAATATGAGTTCAGAGAAGTCTATACTCTATTCCCCATAACAGCACTAGTGTCGTTATAGCCACTTTACGTTATTGCTAACAACCACAGACTTCTAAATCTAGGTTAAACTGAGGTCAAGGATTAAGCGCTCAATTTTAACTTTACGGTAAAAATGCACAACTACCAACTTAACAAACAATTAAAATCCTACGGCTTTTAAGAAAAACAAAACTTTCTGAACTAAATTCATTGATGCCAACATAAAAACAAAAGTATTTTTAATATATTCACTGCGTGTCAACTTCATTTAAAAAATAAAAAGTTTACCATAGACACATACTGACAGTCATACGTCATATTTGCCTTCTTTGCAGGTTATGCCTTGTTTGTATTTTATAATTTTAAAACCTGTCGTAGAAAAAGTATTGTATGCAACGTTGTATAATTAAGTCAAAAAACGCTCATTGCGTCTCTATTTGCGATACTCGCCGCATTCGCGGCTCGTATCGCAACTCACGCAATTCGCATTTTTTGAACCTTCTTATACAACTGTTGCATAAAATACTATTATTGGATAAACAACTATTATAAAGACCCCAGTATAAAGATTTGATTGATATGGAAATCTAATTAATGTAGTATCTGTATTATTAATCACTGCAAGTGATTCATCCGAACACACATCTATTCTACCAACCCCAAATTAAAGTATCTATAGTGTTGTGGGTGTGTACCACGGACGTCATGGTTGTTTAACTTTGGTATTAGTACAGATAAGCATACGTTTATCAACAGCACACATGCAAATAACTTTCGCACACATTTACATTTTATTTACGTCGATGTGTTCAGCAATAAGCGTACTGTATCAAGAATTTAAAGGGACTATTCTTGTGTTATCGATAAATTTTCAGCAGGTTATACAAGTATTTTAGTTCATGCGCTGAAAAACTTGCAATCATGCAAATATTACAATCATCTACTTTGTTTATATTATATTCAACTCTGCATACTCTGTCTGTAGTTGTGCATTTTTTGAAGATAGTCGCAAATAAAATATAAGGCTTTTTTGTTATAGGTATACAGGGCGATTCGGGATACGTTAGCAGGATCAACCCTACGGACGGACTCTGTAAATTATAAGCTACTGTTTCCAACCAGTATTTAGTGAGATTAACGTTATTTTTGTTAGGTATTGAAAACGAAAAAAAAATACGACCTTAATGGCTTCGCTTTACTGGTGAATGTTTGTAAACGTTGACTTTACCAAAATTACAATCACGATTTACTTTCTTCATAGTCAAAGTACCTACTGTCATAACAGTTAAAGTGGTTTTATCTTTATTATTTAGTAGTTTGAGGGTGACCATAATAGGGATGATGACTGGGTTAAAAATATGTAATTCTATTTAGTCCGTCAGTTAGATTATGGAAAAATATGGGACACGTATTTTTTGGTTTATCAAAATATTAAAAATCGACAAAGTTATAGATCATCAAACTTCTGGAGTGGGGGCTTGTGACGTCACTCTTGAGTACAATTTGTACTCAAGAGTGACGTCACTCGAAACTTCTAAGCACTCTATCCTCGTCAGTTTTTGTTTGTCAAACAAAACAAAAAATACGTGTACAATATTTTTTCATAATGTAACAGACGGACTAAACAGTTTTTTTTAGTCATCTAGCCTATTGTATATAATTAAATTTTCTACTTAACAAAAAATTAAAAGAAAGGAAAAAAGTGGGTGTTTCACTTAAATACGATGATGCATTAACATTACTGAATCCTAACGGTTGGTCCCTTAAAAAATAAATAAAAGTCTTTTAATGTAGGTAAGTACTTATAGAAGTAGTTTATCCTGGAAAAACTGGGGATGAAAGTTTGTATGGAAATACTGTCAAGCACATGTAATAGAGACATAAATCTTAGGACCTACATTTTTTTTTCATAATACTCCTAAGCGTTGACAGTTTCATAGCAAATCAATGGAGCCCTAAGTGCTGCTATTAATATCGGTCGGCAAATCCCCCTTAAACCTCTTTCTCGGGGATTTATGTTGAAAAGGGAGTAAAGACAAATTATCCTTATTAATCGGGTGATAAAACTGTTCCGATTTTGAAAATAAACCACTCACTACAATGTTCGGCAACGAGCGTTCCATAAACAAAAGAGCGTCTAATTATCAACCAAAATCATACTATTTCAGACTTTAACACGGTAAATTAAGGTTGAAATGAAAACTACCTAGATTTACGACTAGTAACGTTAAATTATCAACGCATGTGTATATGTATTATGCGTACGAGTGACTATGAACTACTCCACACTTGTACAGCTGCCAAAGTGTGCACACACGACTCGCCCACATGTGCGTGTGTATGTGTGATTTCACGCGATGGCCTGCTGATCACATGTCGACATTCCAACGTGCTTCAAACTGCCATCTAAAAGAGCTCAACATTGCATTTTTCATTTGACAGGCAGACTTGTCGTCCTTTAGATTATTTCCCTTTATATATATGTCACCATATTTGATTATTTCCCTTTATATATGTGACATTAAGTAAAATTGCGAGCATCGTCAGTTTATAATCTAACTCGTCAGATTATAAACTGTCGATAAATTGTAAACTGTACCTTACTGCTTGCATGCAAATCATGGTCCCAAAGATTCTGGCAGCATTTCCTCGCTGTATCGCAATGCCGATCCGTTGTGCGAGGAAGCTGCTAGCCTTTCGGTCCCCTGTGCCGACGACCAGATTTTTGGATAGTCTTTTGAATGTAAATATTTGTATCTCTTCACTTTAGCCAAGGTTTCAGTTTCAGTATTTTTGGCTCGTAAAAGTTTAACTCTTGCCCGAAAAACCACAGGCATTGCTTATTTAGCATTTCAATATTTTCCGTTGGCAAAGAATGAGCAATTTTCCATTTGTTTAGCCATTACTGTTGACAGTTATTATCATTACAACCAAATTACACTTTCCAGGCACCCGCTGGCACTCTAGGATTTACAATGTATTGCTTCGCAAAATTACGAATAACTTAGAATTTCGGTTCAAAATTACCTTGCGAGGGCTTATGGTTAGTTTAATGAGTTTTTCTACTCCTGTACTGTTATCTGTCTTTTACTTGGTCACGAACACTAATATAAGAACATACATAATTTGAGTTCAGAGAAGTCTATACTCTATTCCCCATAACAGCACTAGTGTCGTTATAGTCACTTTACGTTATTGCTAGCATCCACAGGCTTCTAAATCTAGGTTAAACTTAGGTCAAGGATTAAGCGCTCAATTCTAACTTCACGATAAAAATTCACAACTACCAACATAACAAACAATTAAATTCCTACGATTCATAAGAAAAACAAAACTTTCCGAATTAAATTAATTGATGCCAACATAAAAAAAAAGTATTTTAATTATCGTCACATCGTGTCACCAGCCATATCAAAAAAAAGTTTACCATAGACACAACTGTCATGCCGGCTGTACACACTCGGAGAGACCGGACGAGACACGCGTGACGTCCATGTATTTTATATTTTAACCTAGTCGTAGAAAAAGTATTGTATGCAACGTTGTATAATTAAGTCAAAAAACGCTCATTGCGTCTCTATTTGCGATACTCGCCGCATTCGCGGCTCGTATCGCAACTCACGCAATTCGCATTTTTTGAACCTTCTTATACAACTGTTGCATAAAATACTATTTCATAAGTTATAATTTTCTTGGGAAAGCATTAAACTACGAAACTGCACTTATCATGATAATTTCAGTCAGTTAAATTTGGGTTTAACCTGCAGATCAACAGGTGTTTGACCCAGACTATAACACAAATAAAAACCCAGCCTATAACGAGTGTGAATCACCAATTGTGTGAGTCACCAATTAAATTGGTGACTCACTCATTTTTTTCAATTATTTTAACTGTCATGTTTTGACGCCTAGAGACCTTTTACATCTCTAAAAATTAAGTTTTAAGTTTAATGTAACGTAATGAAACCTCATGTAATAATGTCGTAATGTAATATTTTTGAAAAGAGAAACTGGAGAGTTTCTTCCAGCGCTTCTTCTCACCAGAAGCGCCAAAAGAAAATAATAGAATCAGACATGTAAAACAGCTCTTGAGGGCCTACTTGCAGAAATAAATTATTTTGATTTTTAGGGTTCCGTACCAAAATGGTAAAAAAGGAACCCTTATGGTGCGACTCTGTCTGTCTGTAGGTCCGTCTGTCACAGCAAGATGTCTCAGAATCTGCTGATGCTAACGACTTGAAATTTGGAATAAGTAGTGTTAAAAATTGCTAACCCAAACCACACACACACACAGACAGAATAAAAATCTTATACCTTTTTTAAGTTTTTTTAAGGAGACCCAAATGGGATGTCGAAAATCAAAAGTAGAGCTTTATATCGAATGGTATATCAAATGAAAGGGCTTAATCTGTAAATTCCAAAACTATTTTTATTTTATTTCTTAGACATGTAGTTTTTGATTTAATACAAAAAAACGTTAAAAAAATACCATTCCCCGTATTATCTCCGAAGTTACTGAATAGAAAAATCTGTAATACTTAATTACCAATTATTAATATCATCCTAAATATTACGGGAAAAATAAAACGGTTTTCCAAACTTGAAGCGTTTTTTTAGAAATTCGCAAAAATTGTAAGACAATTTTTTTATTGAGGCTCTTAGCTGACCCAGGCCAAGAGTGTCTCACTCCGCGTTTCCGGCGCGGTCTTGAGGCCGCCGCTAGAGGGCCTTAGCCAGCGACTAGAATGAGCACGCGTTAGCACGCGTTATGCGATAGAGAGAGACGATCGGATCCGGTGTGTTCCGTCTGGTGGTCGGACCCAAACGATTTGTTAGAGAGAGAGCAGAAACACACACAGACTAACACACAGAATAAGTAATAGTACGTAGTACTATTACTTATTGTGTGTGTGTGTGTGTAAGTAATAGTACTACGTACTATTACTTACACAGATTGATCAGTCTGTCTGTGGCTGAGCCGCAGACAGACTGATCATCACGCGGAAGTGAGGGCATGGTGAAACTATAAGGGTTTCAAGTTCACTACGAAACCCTAAAAAATACTATTGAATAGGATTCCGTTAGTCCCTTCGAGTACAGAACCTTAACGAAAGTTAATAAGATCGTTGACGGCATACCTACAACAGGTATCATTTATGTAGTATGTATCCTCTGTTTTGAAAGTCAAAGTCTCCAAAGTGAACAAGACTTAAAGAGAACGCAGCTATTATAGATAAACTTAAGAACGACTTTTTAATTCTTATTTCGTTTTGAAATACTTTCAGGAACACATTTAATATCACGCGTTAAGACTAGCGTTGCCAGACGTCCCATATTTCCCGGGACGTCCCGTATTTCAGGCATAATTTTAATCGTCCCGTATTTCAACAATATTCCTAGTATCCCTAGTTCCAACTGCTTTGCAGAGAGGATTTTTTAGCAGATGGCATTGAAATGGACTGATGTGCGCAACAAATGTAATCTGGATTTGATAAAGAGCGAATTAATGACCGTTTTCAACTATGATTATCAGTGGTCGGCACTATCGGTGCAAAACTTCAACAAAACCCGGCCAGCGGACGTAATAGAGTGCCATGAAAATATTAATATCTTTATACTCAAGTATTAAAAATCCGAGATTTCGATATAGAGTTAAATTTAACACTGATCTGCCAATAATATTCTTATTTTCTTGGTTTTAAGTTCACCTTTATGTCAGCTCGACAAGTTTTGTTAAAGTTTTGCGCCGATAGTGCCGGTCACTGATGATTATAGCTGCATTGACTTTTACAATTATGTAAAATCAAACAAAGAATCTTCTTTAAAATATAACTAACTAGCATCTTCCCGCGGCATCGCCCGCGTTGTTCCTGTTACTGTCCCAAAATTTAAAATCCCGTTTTTTTTGCCAAAATGAGCATTTGTCCCTTACAGGATCAAAAAATCTGGCAACCCTAGTTAAGACTCAACGTGTTAGTATAGATGTCGAATAACAAACAAATGTATACCATACCAACATTATCTTCTTTATATACTTTAATATGATGTTTTATTAACTTTAGATAAAATATAAAAATTACATTGTAAAATTCCAAATTTTAGTCAAAATAGTATTTTTAAATTTACACGCATAAAGTTCAAATATCCGCGGTCCCTTTGTGCCAGTGATGTATTGTATGCACATTTGCACAATGCTTTATCAATACTAACATGCTAACACTAACTAACGCTCGTACGGTAAGGGAACACATCGTAAAGGAACCTGTACCTTGAGATAACTGTAAGTAATATGGAACCAATTATGATCCTGCGATCTGATGCCCTGTCGCAGAGTAGGTACTATAACCTCCGTTTCTTAATCTAATTGTAAGTTTATTTCTTAGACACTTTTAAGACTGTATTTTTGGGCCCCAGTGGAGACCAGGGCACCGATACACATGTGTTACATAAGTTTTGTTTCTTTCAAATTCATAACTATTATTTGTAAAACACAGGTGTCCTTAGGAACAGCTTTAGATGTAACATTATAAGTACCTACGTACCACTGTTCGTTCGCCTGTGTAATGAATGACTGTCCATATTTTAGTCTAAAATATGGCGTCTGTGGTTTTGTCACGTGAAAATACCAACTCATTTTGAGATGACAGATGAGATAATTTTGTTGACACTACTACATTTAGTATAGAAGCAAACATAATTAAAACTACTTATCTTTTTGGGACCATAAAGCGGCTTTGTACGAAAGTTAAAAATCAAATTATGTGCAATCAGGTGCATAACTCAATGTATAACTATTGGCATTTTAGCAGAAAACCAGTGACTAGAGTACTCGCAGTTATCTTGAAAATTTGGCTTACTCACAAGCGCGTTGGTAGAGATTTTGCCAGTTTCTTCCAGTAGTCAATTATACCAGCGCGGTCAAATCAATCTGAATAATTTAGTCAAAATTTCCGTTGGCCAGACCAATCTAACCCACAATCGGACCACTGGGTTATTACCCAGTTAAATTGTGTCATGGCCGTCGACTCGACTTCAGCGCTTATAAAGTAACTTTTCATTACATCAGTCATTTTATAAAATTATTCAACATATATATACAGGGTGTCCCATAAATGACACGTCACAGTGACACTGGAGGTAGACCAGGTCAAGAAGTACCATACCAACTTAACATGACCCGCCGACCGTAATTTTTTTTAACTACTGGTGGTTAAAGTCGAAATTAATGTTTCGCTGTGAATTAATTCAAGATCGAACTAGTATTTTTTTTTAATTTTACTTAGTTTTTGGATAAAATACCATTTCTGTAACCTTAATTAACAATTCATGTTACCGTACACGTAAAAAAAACTAACCTTGACACCTTTCCGAGTGCACACTGGCACTAATAATGTTAAAAACGGTCAAAATTCATGAAAAACTTTAATTCGACAATAACTCAAAAACCGTGCCACTTTTACTGGTATCATGTTAAGTTGGTTTGGTACCTCTTGACCTGGTATATCTCCAGTGTCACTGTGACGTGTCATTTATGGGACACCTTGTATATATATAGTATATATTTTTTTATTCTGATAAAAACTGGTCAAGTCAAATCTAAAATCTAACCTACTTTAAGATCTCACATTTTTAAATAACAGCAATCGTTATAGGTATCCAATAAAGCAAAGAAATAGAGTTTATTTAATACTTGTTCATAATGTTATTTTGTTCCTATAAATACATATTTGGATTTTGCATAGAACTTGGCACTCATTTAGATCTCCATTCTTTTTGCGGTGAAGCCTACACAACTAGGGTGGTAATACAAAGAAAGGCCGAGATCGCAGATGTTTGCGGCCCGAGCCGCAGCGCAGGCCAAGCATAATTTTTGTATTAAATTAGGCTCTCCTTTTTTACATTTATAGTTTTGGTGGGATATCATCCATTACTTTTTGTAAAGAAAACTAGGCAGGTATTGAGATTTTATGTAGATTTACTTCTGTTCTGTGTAAAATTATGTGGTGCCGCGCGCCGCCGACGACACACCGTTGGCCGGTTGTTTAGCGCGTATTACAAGTGTTTTGTATGGGGACACCACTTATTTTTTATTAACTTAACTTTATTTTTATATTTCTGTTATAATAATACATATATTGGGGTAACTTCAAATATCTGCTTGTAACATTTCTAACGATACAATTAAAAAAATATTGTTTTGTATGGGGTCCCCCCCCCCCCATCCCCCCCCCCCCCCCTATTTTGTAACCTATTTTTTATTTTTAGATTTTTTCCTACGCTTACTCACAATTACCGAGCTGGATCACTAAATCTTAATCATACCTATTTCCATGACGGTACAAAGTTCGTTATCGACCATCCAATAAAAACGTTCATAAAAACCAACGCCCATTGACGTATTTATTTAATCTATTTATCTACATGCTCCTTCCAGCTGATTATCACGCAGTGACAAACAAAAACTAGTAAAACACCTTCATATGCGGAGAAAATATATGAATCATTATTTACACTGTTCAAAGTTGTGCAATTTATTAGCAGAATTGCAGAAACCGTAATAAATATTGTTTTAGTTATTGTTATTAGTTTCCATTTTTCACAAAGGATTCATTGCGCGGTGAATTTCAGTTTAAACTAGTGCTTGGTTCCGTCCGAGTTTTTCATTTCTTTCTAAGCATATTCCTTTAGGAAAATTATAATAAAATTCAAGGAAAAGCCACTAAGCTATTAAACTCATGTTTGTTTGTGTTAGAAGTGGGAGAGGTAATAATAATAATAAGCTTGTGGCGAGCTGTTGGGGAGTAGCGACCCCACGTACCCGAGTGCTCCGGGGGGTCCTTAGGGAGGGTCATGGGATTTAGTGAAAGGACCTCCGCCTCTGGCTTGCCTTAACCGGCCGTCCAGAGTGGAGTCGCGAGAGCTATATGCTCCAGGCGTGGAAGTGTTAAAGGGCATAACGCCGCGAGTACCCTCGGAGAAAGCGCAGCACACCTCTCGACACCCTGCAGCCCTCGGCAGCGGTGTTGCCCCTGGGCCATTGCTCATAATGTCGCTATTTAACAGGGGCCCATCAGCGGAGGGCAAGTCACGGTCTGTCAGTGCCGCGAAAGCCATGAGACACTTTTCCTGACAGGCGCCGTCATGTCTCAATCCATAGCCCAGTAGCTAGTCCATAATTCCACCACCATAAATAACCCAGTAAAGTTAGATTCCATCAATCAACAATAGTCCTTGCATCTGGCGGGGGCTGTCTCTGCGTGCGTCTCGTGACACGGGCAGGGACAGAATCCGCTGGGTGTACACGTTGCCTTTCATTAAATTGTCGAAAGGGCCTCTACGCGTTGGCTTCGGCTCCGCGCACGCCTCCCAAAGGGCCGGGACACTATTGTCTCGTGTACGGGAAAGACATACATAATAATAACACGGGACACTATTGTCTCGTGTACGGGAAAGACATACATAATAATAATAAAGCCATTTATTTACCCAAATATAAGGCATGCATACAATTAATTTGAAAGTCTTGATGATTGTGATTTTGGACATCGCTAAATAATATCTGATTTACTTAAAAACTATCAAGCAAACAATATTCAATAATAATTCAACAATAATAAATAATAATTAAACATTTCAAAATTAATACATTTCAGCCCATTCATATGTCAACATTTCATTATTTTTAACATTAAATTATACAGGCACAAAATAGATTAAATCGCATAATATAAATGTCGCAGCATAAGTTAGAGTTAAAATAATAAATTAATTTCAAGTAGGTATTTAAAGCTATAATTAATCCATTCAATATGTCAAATATAATAAATTAAAACAATTAAATTAACCAAAATTACAATCACAAATTAAAATTAAACTAAACTATTTCAAATCACAAATTAAATTATTATCACATTTTTAAAAGTTCTTTGGGTCTGTCCATTTTTGGACAAAGGCCTCCTCCATCTTGTTCCACATCTCTCTATCGGCAGCCAGTCGTGTCCACGCGACGCCGGCCTGCTGGGTGACGTCGTCCCGCCAGCGGCGGCGCGGCCGGCCTCGCGGGCGCCGCGCGTCTCGCGGGTACCAGTGCAACACTCTCTCGCTCCATCTTCCATCCTTCGTTCTTGCTGTGTGGCCAGCCCAGCGCCACTTTAGGCGGCACAACATTTCTGCTGCATCTAGAATATTTGTTTTTTTACGAATTTCTATGTTTTTTATCCGGTCTTTTATTTTTATTCCTAATAAACTTCTCTCGATGGCCCTTTGGAATTTTTGTATTTTATCAATTATACCATTAGTTATGGCCCATGATTGGCATCCATAAAGTAGAGTGGGTGTCACAATAGAATCGATCACTGTCTTTTTTACTTTGATGTCGAGTTTGGATTTGAGAATGTGCTTATGTGACCAGTATGAACTCCAGGCTTTCTTGATCCTTCTGTCAACTTCTTCTATATAGCGACCGTTTAAGGATACATTTTGGCCTAGGTATATGTATTCGTCTACGTAGTTAATGGTATTGTTTTCTATAAAAATACTTCTTTTCTCTCCATTTGTCATGAAGTCAAGAATGAATGAATGAATGTCAGAAGTGGGAGAGGTACTACTGGGTATAATATGGGCATTATACTATTACTTATTCTGGACTAGTGTAAATGGTTACCTAATTCTACGGTGGTCGATGACAGAGGCTGACTCTGTCATCGACCACCTAATACTGATCGCCCATTGATACATTATTTATTTCACAACTTAAATATCCAAACTAATAATATAAATTAGGGATGTAACGATACATAATTTTGCCGATACGATACCGATGTCTTAGCTAAATAATGAAGTATGAACTTCAGATATTTGTATGTCCTTATTATACTTAAAACTTGGCTATATTTAACAGAGAGTAAACCTTGAAAGTGTAAAGTAAAAATAAATAAATTGTCAACTCAATTTTTTTTTAATATGAATATGAACCAAAGATATAATTAACATAGTAATTTTTTTTTTTTTATTTATTAAATACATATTAAGTCTTAATTATATGGCACATTGAAATTACTTTTTGCAGATTTTTTTTCATACAGCAAATTCTTTTCGCGCTCTTCAAATATCGGTTGTATATAATCAGCGATATATATTGGTATCGGAATCGTTACATCCCTAATATAAATGCAAAAGTACCTAAGTCTTAGATGATACTTTCCCCTTTTAAAATATCTCAATACTATTTGTATTGAGATATTTTAAAAGGGTTCCCTCTATTTAGCGTAGCTTTATGTATCCGAATGTATTTGTTTGAATTTTTTTATAGGTAAGTACGCATTGTTTTTTCTCCAATTGAAATGACACATTTAAAAAAAAATACTGTGTTGACGTAGTTATCATACGTCGTTTATTTTTTGTAAAGTTAAATGTTTTGTTGCAAGAATTTAAAATTTAAATTCCGTGTAACGCTAGAATTGCAAAACGTTAACGACAATTGATAATTTACTTTGGGGGAGAGTTATGTCTAGTAATGCACATCTTACGTCTGATAATGAAGATGACAAAATAGCTACTTGCTGAAACCAGTATAATTTATAACACCGGATGTATTTTATGATTTGTAAGTTTTAAGCCGCCTACCCGATGCCCCCCCGCCTATCTAATGCGGTGACGAGGATAGTATAATATAAGGTCGAAAACAGTCAGTTACATCCGCCTAGCTAGAGACTCTAAACTCTAAAAAATAATCTGGAGACTCTTACATAATGTAAACTAGTACTTCGGCCCGAACGTAGACCCACGAGGCTTCGTTCGATCCCAGGCGCTTCGGCCCCCACCTAGTCCGACCCTCAAGGTGGCCCGGGCCAAGCGACCTGGTTCGATCCCTGAGAACGCCACGGCCCCCACCTCAGTCAGTAAGACTTGCAAGTAGGTATGTCAGCTATAAAATAAAAACCGGTCATGTGCGAGTCGGACTCGCGCACCGAGGGTTCCGTATAAACTCATAAGTAGACCAGCCTTACGACTAACAGCAACCCTGCTTTAAACCCACTTTAGCCCTATTAAACCAGGAAAAATCTTAACAGCGCGATGCAGCGTATGCTACAGCGACATCTATTGATACTAAATAACGCGTTAATTTTACTTGTAATTTAAATTTAAACGTTACTTTTTGTTATTGGCTGATTGAAATAATTGTTTGTCAACTAAGTTAGTTCTTATGTATCATTTTTCATGAAGGAATCATGTTTTGAAGCACACTTTTGTGTATTAAATTAATATTGCTGCCACAAGCTACCTTATTTTAGATTTGTGTCACTAGATGGCGCTAGTGGTATTTCATTTTTATGGTATTTACTAGTGTCAAATTTCCTAACATACTCCTATTATAGAGTTCTTAATAATTATTATTACTTTATGTTTTTTTCCCGATTCCTGATGAGTGATCATTGTATTTAATAGACATTTTTTATGTAATCTTAAATAAACCATCGCTTAGTTTTGCTACTCTCCGCTAGATGGCTCTCGTAGGGAGGGTCTCGTAATATGTTAAGATTTTTGTAAATTTTTAAAAAAGTATTCAAGTTAGGAAGAGAAAATATAACGGTCTTCCTAATAATAATAATAATCCGAATAAGAGTGTAAGGACCTCCGCCTCTGGCTTGCCTTAACCGGCCGTCCAGAGTGGAGTCGCGAGAGCTATATGCTCCAGGCGTGGAAGTGATAAAAGGCATAACGCCGCGAGTACCCTCGGAGAAAGCGCAGCACACCTCTCGACACCCTGCAGCCCTCGGCACTGGTGTTGCCCCTAGCTAGGCCATTGCTCATAATGTCGCTATTTATTTAACAGGGGCCCATCAGCGGAGGGCAAGTCACAGTCTGTCAGTGCCACGAAAGCCAGGAGACACTTTTCCTGACAGGCGCCATCATGTCTCAATCCATAACCCAGTATTTAGTCCATATTTCCACCGCCATAGCCCAGTAGAGTTAGATTCCATCAATCAACAATAGTCCTTGCATTTGGCGGGGGCTGTCTCTGCGTGCGTCCCATGACACGGGCAGGGACAGCATCCGCTGGGTGTACACTTTGCCTCTCATTAAATTGTCGAAAGGGCCTCTACGCGTTGGCTTCGGCTCCGCGCACGCCTCCCAAAGGGCCGAGATACCATTGTCTCGTGTACGGGAAAGACATACATAATAATCCTAATAAGTAGATACATGAATATTTCAAGAAAAACTGTATGGCGATTAGTTTAGTAGGAGCAAATAAGTATGTGTTATGATTTTTGCAAATTTCTCAAAAACGGTGCAAGTGAGGAAAACCGTTATATTTTTCCTGTAATATTTAGGACGACATTAATAATTAGTAATTATGACACATTTTTCTAATCAGTAACTTCGGAGATAATAGGGGGGAATGGTATTTTTTTAACTTTTTCGCCATAAATCAAAAACTATTTATTTAAGAAAAAAAACAAAAACGGTATTTTAATCTACAAATTAAGCTCTTTCATTTGATACCCCACTCGATATATTAGCCCTACTTTCAATTTTCAAAATCCCATTACGGAGCCCTTTAAAAAAAATTAAAATAGGTACAAGATTTTTTTTATGTCCAATAAGCTCGGGTTAGCTATTTTTAACACTACTCCAAATTTCAAACCGATAGCAGCAGTAGTTCCTGAGATATCTGGCTGTGACAGACGGACAGACAGACGGACAGACAGACAGACAGACAGACAGACAGAGTCGCACCATAAGGGTTCCTTTTTTACCATTTTGGTACGGAACCCTAAAAAAGTTAAAGAATTATTAAAAATAATCAAACATGTTTTTTTATAAACGACACAGATTTATTTCATCGCATGTCTTTTTTGTTTCATAAACGGATAAGTATTAATTAAATTTTTCACGCAGTAATAAAGTAAGCCTTTTTTCTGCATAATTCAATATAATTTAAACCTTCGTTTCAGCATTTATCAATTACCTAAACAGCCAGACTATAGCAAAACCAAACTAAAACTTGAGGTAATTTAGGCACAATTAGCAAAGTGCGAAATTCGTGGGTAGACTAAAAATTAGTAAACAAAACGGAAATTTATCTGCAATAAATGCCGAGTCGGAGAGTTTTTTTTATATCGTGTCAGTTACAGAGGTCAATACCTATAAAATTCCAAGAAATCCCAATTATAGAGGTAGATAAGATGATTAAATCCAAAGAACTAGGTAATCCCAGATATCGATACCTTTAGACTCAAAGGGCGTAAACGCCATTAGAACCTACGGCGTTTACGCCCTTTGAGTCTAAAGGTATCGATATAGAGGTTTGTTGTGTCCCACTAACAGAGGTAATTTGTATGTCATTTCAGTTACAGAGGAAAATAATTAAGACGATAAAATCGAAAGAACTAATCCCAGATATAGAGGTCTGTTGTTTCCCACTCACAGAGGTAATTCAGTGCTGAAGTGCCGGGACCTCAGCATGAGTTCCAGCTATGGAGGTTTCTCACTTATCCAGCTCTCAGTTATCCAAGTTCCACTGTATTTTTAAATGCTAAATTAAATAAATGGAAATCAACACCGATGATAATATATCATACTCACAAAACAAAATATAAATCTTGGATTGTATGTAATTTCCACATTGCCATTTCTCATCGGGTGGCATTCATCGTATATACAGCAATAAGGGAGTGTAAACACAGCGTGATAATGTTATTTTAGAAGTCCAGTGATTTGCATGAACAGCTGGTAACCTTCTAAGGGTCAGTGAGATCTCAATGATCATAAACGCGTGTCCCACACACATTCAGACGCTCTTGGCAACAGTTCGGCGTATTAATCTAATCCAGCACTTCCTTTTACGGTCTACATGACTACATACATGTAGATAATATAATATGTACCTGAACTAGTTTCCTATAACAGAATATTGTAAATTCGATTCTTGATTTTGTTGTATTATATGTGGCAACTGGACGTTTTTACACACTAACAGAAAATTCTAGTTCCTTACAACATCGTTTCTAGTTCTTATTACCCACTTACCTAGTATCGTAGAAAACAAATTTTGTGTAGTATACAAAACCTATCTGTAGCCATCATTATAGGATAGGGTAGAGACTAGAGATTACCAGATATTTCAATTACTGCAGACTTGAAACGCCCAATAATCTGCAAAGTAATCCAAGTCGAGCAAAACAAAGGCACGGCCATACCATCCTTTTCTCGAAGCCATTCAGGCCATTTTCAGCCTCCCGTAATTTTGTACTGGCTAAAGCTAGAACCCTGAAATTTCAAGGATATATAGGGCACAATAAGACTTATATATATTCTCAATATCATTTAAGTTGAACGTGTAGTTTAAGAACTATTGCATGTCAAAGTTCCTTAGTTTTGTCACTGACTGACTCACTGACTGTGATCATCATAATTCTAAGGTACTTCTAGCAGACCTATAAGCTCCAAATTTTAAACATAGTTAGTTTTTAGCCTATCAAGTCCTAAAAAAACCTCCAAATATTGCAATTTCAGTCACAACCGCACACATAAGTTTGTAATCTTATATAAATATATGCGATTACAAAGTTAGTGTTGCAGTTCAAATTGGATTGGTATGTAATAAATACGAGTAAAGGAAGATCGCTTACAAAAAGAAATAAGGTCCCATCAAAAACATTACATGTAAAAAGATGCAAGTCTCGCAACGCAGTTCTTTTACAACAAAGTTTTGAGATGTAATATGAAACCAAGTCAGTACCGGGCGGGGGGATGTCCACAGAACTCGATTCCCACCGACTTGCCTATTATTTAACCGTGGAGGAACACATTTTATAGATCTAATAATAGGCAAGTCGGTGGGAATCGAGTTCTGTGGACACCCCCCGGTACTGACTTGGTTTAATATTACATCTCAAAACTTTTGTGTTGTAAAAGAACTGCGTGGCGAGACTTGCATCTTTTTACATGTAATGTTTTTGATGGGATCTCTGTTTACTATGCATATAGTACCTAATCAGAAATTGTTGATTATTTCAGTCCGCTAAAATTACATTTAGGTAAGACTAATAAAAAATCTGGTAAGAACACCATTATCAACAATTTCTGTTTACTACCTATATGCAGTATTGTAGGATACCAGATTTTTGTTTGTGTTAAAAATAATTGTTGTGGCATACATATTGTAGAGTTTATCGGGTTTTATTATGGGAAAATGTCAGAAGCTCTAATAATGAGATTTTAAAAGTCATAAGTGACGATTTAGACAGTCCTGTTTTTAGGCATTGGCTGTCGGTAGTGTCGGTGCATCACAGCCAGAACCAGAAATAAGTTTTTATATTTCTGTGATATTTTTAAGTATGTTAATTGTAAGCTAGGTACAAGATTTATTATGGGATGGTTTTTATGCCTGAAATAAAACTTTATTATTATTATTATATTTGTGTTAAATATTATTATTATTGCACTTACTGAACTGTTTTTGCTTTTCTTTCCGAGGCTAATGTGGGAAGTGAATATATCATAAATAAACACTAACACTTTAATAAACACTATGTACTTACCAATTTTCACTAAAATCGGAAGAATTAAAAAAAAACCGGTCAAGTGTGAGTCGGACTCGCGTACCGAGGGTTCCGTACAAAATCGTCAATAGATACGTGAATAATTCAAGAAAAACTGTATGGTGGCACAAACTTAACTTTGCTCTTGTAAAACTGTTGTCCCCATACATCGACATATGCCGCGGTTAGTTTAGTAGGAGCAAATAAGGTTGTCTTACGATATTTGCGAATTTCTAAAAAACGCTGTAAGTTAGGAAATCCGTTTTATTTTTCCTGTAATATTTAGGATAATATTAATAATTGGTAATTATTACAGATTTTTCTGTTCAGTAACTTCGGAGATAATAGGGGGGGAATGGTATTTTTTTCAACGTTTTTTATCTTAAATCAAAAACTACATGTCTAAGAAAAAAAATAAAAATGGTTTTGGAATCTACATATTAAGCCCTTTCATTTGATATCCCACTCAATATATTAGCTCAACTTTTGATTTTCGACATCCCATTTCAGTCCCCTTTAAAAAAAAAGTAAAACAGGTATAAGATTTTTTTTCTGTCCCATAGGCTCGGATTAGTAGTTTTTAACACTATTCCAAATTTCAAGTCGATAGCATCAGTAGATCCTGAGATATCTTGCTGTGACAGACGGACAGACAGACAGACAGACAGAGTCGCACCATAAGGGTTCCTTTTTTACCATTTTGGTACGGAACCCTAAAAGTGACAACAAAACAAAAATCCCGGCCAAGTATCATTAACGTTTTTGTTACCCTATAAACAGTGTTGCAACCCGTTGTTTTTTTAAATTTGCCGCTATTTACTAGTCTCATCTTTCATTAGCCAGACTCTACTATCATATTTAGGCCAGTGGAAATTAACATTAAATTCGCAAGGCATGATGTAGTTCTGATCTTTTGTAATGTTGTTTGGACCAGTAAGGGTAGCGTGAATCTGATTTTGAACGTTCTAAAAAGTTGTGCTAGCTGAGCAACACGCGCAAAAGTACGCCATTTTTTAAGTTTTTTTTATTCCTGCTCTAATTGTGCATGTTTTGACAATAACGTCTATGGCTCAAATTAACTACATTAAATTTGCTATATACATATTAGGTTCTATTCATTTTTACTGTAAGTGTGATAGTTAGGTACCGAGAGTTAAGGTTTTGAAATTGATGGAACTCCAAAAAGAAGGGGTGCTTTTTCAAATCTTTCGCTATAAGATATTCTAAGAAATAATATAGGTAAGTGAATCTTGCGCAATAAAGTCTCTACGCATACTCTACGCAGAATATAGCCTTCTTGCCGCATGTCCCCGTTATTAGGGCATTCCCGTTGCTTAATTATTGCACGCGTGTGCCAATGAATCGTCTCGTGCAGTGCACAGTTCAAACTATTGTAAGTATTATTTTTGGACTTATGTCTAAAAATACTAGTGTCTCCACAAACATTCGGAGGCACGGTCGTTCCACCAGCAAGCAACGTGCGCGGGAGTCGGCGCGCAGCGCACGGCGCCGGCCGCGCGCCGATATCGCCCTTGTCGTTATCTCCACAAGAGCTACTCCACGCGCCGACGCCACGCCGAGCGATAAACAGGGAGCAAAAACGTGCGCCCGCGCCGATTTACCTCATTCCGTTGTACTCGCGCTGCGATACGTTCGTTCGTTCGACTCGTTCAGTTCAGTCGCTCACCCGCCACCGTCGCGTTGCCACGACACGTCTTCTCGTCGCACTATGAGCCAGCAAGCCAACACATAAAACATCCAAAATGAAGCCTAATAAGTTATAACGTTTCTCTTTCAAACCCAATTTAATTTTTAGTTCGAAATATATAACATTGTGATATTTAGTTAGTTTCCGTTAATATTATTATATATTTAATAACCTAAAATGGATGCAAATTATTAGTATATTTTATATATTTATAAAAAAATAATCTGTGCTCAATATAATCTCATTCCAAAACGTCCAGTAAGAAATTAATAGTCAAGAAGTTTTTGATAATACATTTGCAATGACAGCCAAAACTCGTTCACATTGGAAGGAATATGCAACAGCACTATGTGGTAAGTTTAATTTTTTAACATAACCTATCGTGTTTTCACCACGCCACGCATGTGAGTCGTGGTGCGGGCCTCGTCAATGTAAATGCTTCAATACCTAATTATATTATTCTGTGTCGTTAGTGCATTGCTTGCTTATCGTATTTATTTGGTTACATGCCCACATTTATGAAACACACGCTCTACCGCCCATAACCTCTTGAATCCGTGAAAATACTGCGCTATGAACGAGCTGTTGAGTATGCCTAACCTAGGCAACAAACCTACACAATATTGTAAGTTTAACATGTCCCGCGTGTTGCCATTTTATCACATACATTTTAGTCAAAGCCACTGGCTATAAGAATCGTTTTCGGCATAAATTGAGGTTATTCTAGGTTATCATCAAACTCGCTACAATCAAATATACACTTTTGATATAGGTATTCAGTAAACTTCACTGTGTTATAATTTCATGTCAAATTATATTGCGTACCATTATTTATACCTTAGTTATTTATATAAACAAGACATTTTATGCAAATAGTGTACTTTGAACTTTTCCTCAATGCTTACCTCGATGTCTTACAGTTACATTACCTACTAATATTACACAGTAAAATCTAATTAAATTGTATAACCAGCTTCGCTACAAAGCTACCAAAATTTGTACCTGTAAGTTGCCATGAAAATCTTGTAACCTGTGGTCCTCCGAGACCTAAGGATAACCTTCCACCTTCAACTGATAACATCTTAAGGATTAATGAAATCACCAAGGAATCATAAATGATAATCGATGAGGATAAGCAAGTAAGCGCAGTAAAAGACAATAAAGATAAAATAAATAACCTTACTAATCGGTGGATTAGCTGCTTTAAAATTTTCTTCTCATACTGGGTGCAGTATGAGAAGAAAATTTTAAAGCAGAAAGTGACATTAGTGACATATGTATATCCATAGACAATGCGAATGTCAAGTCACGTTCGGAAACCATAGCGTTAAAGACCTAAAACAGCCATTTTAGTTGATTTTATATTTGCAAAATACTGAAATGCACTATTTAAACATTTAATTAATGTTATCGAAATATGTGTTTACATGTATTTGCAATAACAGTTCTCTTTAAATAAATATTTCAATGATAAAAGTTACAAAAGTAAGTTGGCGTTTCCTTTGAACATGACAAATAAGAGTAAAACAGAACCAGCGTATTCAAATTAAAAAATAAAAACATTACGCGCTAGGGCGTAATAAGTCCTTTACGGCCCGTAGAACCTACGTGTAACAACACCATTTTCGAGCAAGTGTGATGTAAAAACTATTTCAGCCTTCAGCTGTCACCGCTAAAGGACAGTAAGACAATAATTCCTCAGTACACACATTCGAGGTTAGGTTATTTAAACATTTTTAATTGTAAGTAGTGGATTACAAAGAACGTGACTCATTTGGTGCGTGGCATTTGTAGGTGTGATGATGATCATACAATCACAAATAAGATAAAGCCTGGGGAAGATACTGCTAATGAATACAAACTACCTCTCAAAATTTAATAAACAACACCTGCTATAAGTCCAATCAAGATCATATAAAGAGTAGATTTTCGTGCAACGGCAACGAACATTAATGTAAGTAAAACTGCCAAGATGGTGACAATGATGTTGATGATTTTTTCATCACACTTGCTCGAAAATGGTGTCATTACACGTAGGTTCTGCGGGCCGTAAATGGCATATTACGCCCTAGGGCGTAATGGTTTTCTTTTTAAATTTGAAACGCTGGTTCTGTTTTATTCTTATTTGTCATGTTCAAAGGAAACGCGAACTTACTTTTTTAACTTTTATCACTGAAATATTTATTTAATGATAACTGTAATTGCAAATACATATAAACACATATTTCGGTAACATTAATTAAATGTTTAAATAATGTATTTCTTTATTTTGCAAATATAAAATCAAATAAAATGGCCGTTACCGCTATGGTTTCCGAACGTGACTTGACGTTCGAATTGTCTATGGACATATGTGACAAATGTCACTGACTGTTTTAATATTTTCTTGTCATACTGGGTCGAAAAGTAAGGTTATTTTATTAAGATTTCCTCACAAGTGTGATGAAAAACATTGTGTGTGCCACGGGCGGTAAAGGAATTACAAACTCGTGTTATTAAAGCCCTCGGTTTCACCTCGGGCTTATAACAAACACTCGTGTGTAATTCCTTTCTTACCGCCCTAGATACACAATGTACTATTAATGTACCTACATACATTGTACACAACCAATCTTAGGTACTTTGGTCCGCTTTAAAAATGTTAGCTTGTTCCATTGTGGAACAGTGGAAAGCAGGCCAATCAATCGAATTAGTACCTACATACCTTCGACTATACCTAAAGGTGGGTTTAGACCAAACGAAAGAATGAACATTGAATGTGTACACACAAAGAATTTGGTAGAGTGGTGTTAGAATGTGCATTCTTTCGTTTGGTCTAAGCCCACCTTAAGGCTGGTTCGAACCAAATAGAGACAGAGAAGAATATACAACCGAATCGTACGACATTTAGTTATTTAAACCCCAAAGAAAACCTTATTCCGTTTTACTGAAATCCAACTCGAATCAAATTATTACAGTATACTTTTGCGCCGCGTAAGTAGTATTGTATTTTTATTATGTTGGTATTCTTATAATATAATATGGATGAGAAGTGCGAACAAGTAACTGCAAAAAATTACCCCGTATAAAATTTCAATGGCATCGTGAATTTTCTCATTAAAGAAAATGTGATAACAAAATTGTAGAGCTTCTCAAGGCAATCATAGTTTTAATACAGAAGTAAATGGGAATCTTTTGTAGTTAGGTAATGAAAATTGGCTGCATTGTTATTGTTATTACTATCTTTTGCGATGTTTCAAATAGATTTTGTTTATGATTTAGAGTTATTATTTTGATTGATGAAAAGTACTAGGAATATTATCTCGTTTACACCCTTAAAATGCAACGTCATGGTAAATAATATAGATCATCGACTCTTTTCACTAGTCGCTGATTTAAGGATTACTTGTAATTTTCGGTGTGCAATTCAAAAGATTGTATTGTAATTAGTAATAAATAGATGTTTATCTTATAATACGAGGGCGACACTGAAAGTTTTTAGAACTGGCCACTTCTAAAATATATAATGAAAAAATAAATTTTAAATTTGAAAATGGAACTCTGTGTTAATATTATTGTGTACTTATGTATTCCATTCATCTGTCATTTGTTTTGTTTCGCGATTTGGCGGCAAATTGAAAATTGTCTGTGTTACGTCAGGATGACTTTAACGCGAGAAAATTTCCGTGCAATGATTTTTTACGACTTTCGATGTCATTTAAGTCAACAAGAAAGTTATGATAGACTTCGATTGGCCTTTCACGATGAAGCCTCATCTCGTGCCACTGTTTACAACTGGTTTAATGAATTTAAACGTGGTCGCACTATTCTCACCGATGATCTGCGTGAGGAACGGCCTTCTACGGCGACGACTGAAGATAACATCAGCGTTGTGCGGCGTATGATAGAGACTGACAAAAGAGTGACCTATCAGCAGATTCGCACAAGCTTAGGCATCGGTATGAGTCTAGTCCACAAAATCCTTCATGAACATTTAGCGCTTAGGAAGATTTTTACTCGGTAGATACCTCATAATTTGACCGAAGTTCAGTTTTTGATTTTCTAAGAACTTTCAGTTTGACCCTCGTATCCACGTATAGCATCATTATAATTGTTTATGAAATAACTAATCAAGAATAAAAACAAGTAAAATAAAACTTATTCTAAACTAAAATACTTGTACTAAACTGAAAACGAAAGCTAAAATTACACATTAAACTAAACGATTAATTAATTTAAAATGTAGTGTTAAAATCTTGGAGCGATCTTTGTAGTGTTAATATCTCGTTGTTGGTTATCGGCCGTTATCATTTAGGTCGAGGGTTATTCCAACCGCTCCTTTCAAATTCGATTGGAGCAGTTCCCGGAACAATTTTAAGGCCAGGTATAAACTTTACAAAAGAATCCGCTCGCTGTAAAGACCGTAAGGTCCGTAAGCCAATGCGTTATGGGCAAAAAGTAATGGTTTCTTCGTAATGTAGCTAATTATGCTTCTAGGTTGTTTTCCGATCACTCATCCAATGCATGCATGACATATTTACTTAAAAACGACTACTGTAGGCTTACGCTGCTAGGTTTTGTCGATCGATAAAGAAATGATAAAGCATCCGTCACGTTCTGACAAGTATGTAAGTGTGAGAGTGACGGATCTTTTATCATATCGACGCCGGAAAGCAAACACGCAGCAACTACGCACGTAACACGTAGTTAGTTACTACGTGTTTGCTTTCCGGCGTCGATTTATATACATATAAATATATATCGGTCGATAAAGCCTGGCGTCATGACG
Organism: Eudemis profundana; assembly: GCA_947034925.1. NCBI lineage: Eukaryota > Metazoa > Arthropoda > Insecta > Lepidoptera > Tortricidae > Eudemis > Eudemis profundana. The sequence continues at coordinate 10,336,023 of OX344798.1, forward strand.
GAAAGTTTCCAAAGTTGCGGAACTTTCCACATGAATGATTTAGGTAATTTCTGAAAAATTCCTGCAGAGAACTTCGTAAATAGGAAACTTTCAATAATTTATTTTGAAAGTTTCTTGAAATTTCCGAGAACATTCCCAGCTTTTTGGAAGCTTTCAGCAACTAGCACATCTGTAAGAAAGAGCCTCTTGCATTCAGTTATTTAATACGAAAATTATCTGAAATGCATGTAAATTCCACACGCAAGTACCTACAACCTGAGTTAAAAGCATTCATCAGCGCCGTGTATATTTCATGAGCTCGTTATTTCCCTGTCGGATTATAAAGTATGATTATTAACTCAACTATTTAAAAACTAAATCCTACTCGACGCCCGTTTCATTTCGTTCAAAACCTTGAAACATTGTAATGCTTACACCACCACAATTTAAGGTAAACGCAGGTATTAACGCTCCATCGAAAATCTACAGGTAACACCGACCCATTAATTCGAAATATTCCGTTTCCAAAACAATTGTACCTTTAGGTAGCTAAAGTTATACACGCGTTTGCTCCTTGAGCATCATATTCGCTTACCTTAGTGTGCGTAATAGTGCCAAAAAGGGATAAAACACGCCAGTTTCTGTGGGAGCAGCACGGACGCAGGTCGTGCCATACTGGGCCTTGTTCGTTCAAGTAAGCATGTGAATTGTCTACTTAAGACCTTTATACGAATAATTGAGTTTTTTACTTTATTCTGTTTATGTGTGTGTATTAAATATATTAATTTAAGTGTTAATTCTTCATTGCGCACCACTTTTTATTAAAAGAAAGCCACTTAAACCGATAAAACTAAAATAGGACAATGATAGCTACATTAGTTTTAGTTGTTGCAGCTTTTAACGACCCATAAGGCGGTAATGGCTGTAACGTAATGTTTTGTTTTTCTATTTTTTATGCTATAATATTATTATACAGTAACACATTACAAGTACTTTAGTTTAAAAGCAAACAACCGGCCTTAGTATAAATCTATTAGCGACCCACATATTATTGTCTAGTTTGCTTCTTTTGGCGTTGTCAATTTAACCAATATGTATTACCATATTTTTGAAAGATTGATATTGTATAATGACTTTCTTAAATTATTGTTTTTCGTATAAAACTGTGTGCATGCGTACATATTTTTTGTTGTATTAATCAGTTACAATCTATTTTGTAACCAGAAGGTCAGTTAAAGTAAGAAATACCTAATTTTTATGAGTTGGTAGCAGTGGCGGCGTAAGCCAGTCGGGTACCCGGGGCGGAAAGGTCTACTTTTTGATTTTCCAGCCCCTTACGCCGCCACTGGTTGGTAGTACATTTTCTGTTTGTACTTACATATTCCATTACCGACCCATATGATATTATACGGTCGGTAATAGCAATTTCTGGTTGCTATCACCGACCCATAGGATAGATATACAATTGGTAATAGCATCTTGTGGTTGCTATTACCGGCCGATATGATATATACCTATCGTATGGATCGTTAATAACGTATTCTGGTTGCTATTACCGACCCATATGATAGAATCCGATCGGTAACAGCTTCTTATGGTTGCTATTACCGACCCTATGCCTATCTTATTGTCATTTTGTTACGGTCGGTATTAACTGCATAAAAATCGTTAATAACTCCACAGCCATTTTTATGGGTTGGTAATAACAACAATCAACTTAGTCACGTTAAGAAATATTTTTTACAAGATAGCCCTTTATTCTAAAGCAGTGACTTCGTAAACATATTTCTTATACCCACAGACCACTAAACCTAAAGACGTCGCTTCATAGGATTGTTTCATTGAAACCGATTCTGCCAAAACTAAAGGGGCGCGGGAGACGCGACGAGCGCTTACCGCACTGTGATTTGCCGATTGAAGTACAAGTAGGCGGGGAAACAAAATGTCTGCCGGCCGCTAGTGATGTGTCGATGATCGATGATTAGTGTACCTATAGTAGGTAATTGTAAAGTGGTATGTTGGTCCCTTATTTGTAATATGTATATATGATTGATACAAATTAACTGAAATAGGTTAAATAAATAAGACAACCCCGAATTTCAAAGCCTTGTTTATCAAAATACAACTAGGTAACTAAATACAATAAAATTATCATTCAGTTAAACATACACCCGACTTACATATCCACTAAACTATACTATACTACCTCTTACAAATTATACTATACGGGGTACTAAATACAGTCGGCCTCAAAAGTAGCAGGACACTTTAGTACTACGCCACGATACAAATGTGTTCAGCAACTTTTGAGGCCGACCGTACTAGACGTTATTGTTTATACATATGATATACAGATATAGGTATAAACAATAACGGCTAGTAAGTACCAGGAGATAAGCAACTATTTATCTTATTGGCCCTTAAAATGTATTAGCTTGGTGAAAACTTCCTTCAGGCAATTCGTTTATGGAACGATCTCCCGCTTCCCATCAGACAAGCTCAGAGCAAATTCTCCTTCAAGCGCAAGTTGCGCAAGCATTTCTCTGATACAAGTCAAAGTTAATTATGTGTCATGATGTTTTGCATGGGTACTTTTGTTTTATTATATGTATATGTATGTTTATTGTAACAAGTATATGTGTATGTCTATTATTGAAATATATATATTATATACCTACTTAATCTTATGTTGATTTGTGACTCAAATGTCCTTTCGGCTTTAAACAATCCTGCACCAACTAAAGTCTCTGTTTTACCCGATGGTTGACTGGTAGAGAATGCCTTAAGGCATTAAGTCCGCCGATTGTACTTTTTATTATTGTGCAATAAAGTTTAAATAAATAAATAAATAAATAAAACTCGCCTAATCGGATTCTGACTTGGCTGTACCTTTTTTGTCAAATAAGCTAATCGCACTTTTATATATTTTTCTATTACCGATTTAGTTAAGTCTATAACGTAGTTCGTATTTTCGAAATCAAATTGATGTCTTTTTAAATCGGGAAACACACTTTAATCACTTGATATCTCCCCAGGGACCTAAAATAATTAAAGGCTTTAAAAATAATACGCCAAAATTAAAAAGTAAATATCTTTACTATAAATAAACACTCACATATACGGTGAAATTGAAAAGTATATTTCTTTAAGTTATTAAAACCAACAATACTAAAATATAGGCCATAAACGTGATACTAGTGAAGAATTGTATAAGATTGTAACTTCTACACTAATCTAATGTACTTATGCCTTTTTGAAAATAACAAAATGTCGCCAAAACACTTCACTGTTCTCAAACTATTGAGTAGGACATGATATTTAAATACTGAAAGCAAAACTCTACATCTCTTGATTGTTACTAGCATTATCATTAATTATATTGTTAATTCTCAAAAATAAAACTTGATTATAAATTGGCATTAATTTGAGCTTAATTGTAATAATAAATGCCACTATGATTTAAGGGCTGCAGTATGATAAGTTTGGGCATCGCAGTCACGACAGTAAATTAGCTAATTTATTGTTTGTTATGCGAGCACTTGAGGCCAGACTAGTCGAGCACTTGAGGCAACAATTGTTTTTATAAGTCTGAGTGTGAACGAAATACTTTTACAATATTAACTTACTATACATAACTTTTATAACGGTAAACATTGCCTTTACACAACTCAGCTGATAATGAATAAACAACTAGAATAATAAACATATATACTCAACACAGTTGGTGAGTGAAGCGTAGGGACGGCATTAGGAGTTAGGACTTAAAAGTCGCCTCTCCCCAGATTTTGTCAATCTAAAATATTCTGATTTAAAGTGCCGGGAACTTGCGGGATGAAACCAATCATGTGATCGTTTTGTAGCATTAATCCATATTTCCTTTCTGATAGGACACTTCGAAAACCTTAAAGAAATTAAACACATTTTAGTTAACATGCTTTGAATTTTTTATAATGCAACACTGCAGTCTTAAAATGTCTTTTAAGCACCACTTAAAATATATAAATAATAATTAGACACGGCTGCGCGCAAATACTTTGCCCATATATGATGGATAATATTTCGATATTTTTAAATTACTTACGATGGATTGCATATTCTATGTTATCTGTTATCGATAGTAAACCAACACACATTATGGACATCACTAGTTCGCACTTAACGATAGACAAGGAAGGAGCGATTATTCGCACAGCGTGATAGAAAGAGACTTTGTTAAAAGACATCAACGAGCGACTACGGCAGTCTAGAGAACTTTATTTGATAATACGCATATTTAATTAGTAATTTTATTAAAATCTGCTTACCTGTGAAATGAAATTCCATCCTTTTGCACAACAGATGTTCTAGTGTTTTTGCCATACAATTTCACGCAACAATAATGCATTTTTCATGCCCAAATCACGTCAAAACTTTCCTGAACTGATCGTGTTACTTACGCAACTTCCGAGAACAGACTGGAGTTAGTAGCGGGGGCGTGTCTCGATCTTGTAGTAAATTTACCGTATGAGTGGCAGCGGGGGTCGCCCGACTATGCGACGTCTTTAGGTTTAGTGGTCTGTGCTTATACCTAACACTAACATATAAAAATAAAAACAATATCTTAGGGCAAGGAGAGGGGCACAACTTTCGATTTCCCAAAGTGGCCAACATTGACCAAACGGGACACAGACCAACCAAAAAAAAGGGCAACCAGTATACTTAAAAACTATGGTCCATTTCAAAATTGCCTTAAGGGGGGCGGTGGCGGTGATACCTGCGTTTACCTAACTGAACTAGCCCATGCTGAAGCAATGTTTTTTGCAATCACGTAAATCCTTGGAATAACGATTACAGAGCCGTTCTAGGAAATTTACATTTGCTGGAGCCATTCGATTCCCGCCTAATGGATACCTATCAGGCCAGTAAGAGCGTATGTCAATGACATCAGGTAGCTCGCAGTGCTTGATGTCGCGATTTCGTGCGATTCGCGCGCTCGAGTGGCCAAGAGAGAGCACTCCCGTCGGCCAACTGACGACTGCTGTTTATAAACAATGCCATTGCAATGACTCGTTCTACTTCAACAACTCGTTCGTAGAATTACCGCTGGAAATTGTTTTCTATTTACTTTAGATAAACGGGAACGCATACAACTAACTTAACAGAACTAAACAAAGATTTCTTATTTTCTCATCTTTATCATACGCAGGTATTTACGCATTAGCGAAGGAAGGTATAATTAATTGAGTAGTACATGAGAGCCTTCCTTGTTTACGTGCAATAGATTGAAACACCAGAGTTTCCAATTACACCGGCTCATTAGCTGCGTGCCTCCCGTGCAATTGTTGATAAACTACTTGACGTCATACGAGTTGTTAACTATCAGTAAATACGATATCCGACCACTTTCGACCTCTATGCTGAACTGTATAACTTTAATGCCTTTCAATCTACTTTTCATGTTGTAGTTTATTCAGAAACTGGGTCCCGACCGCAACTGCTGGCGTTTTCAAATAAATTCGCTGGCTGAGGTTAGCCAGCAATCGTGGAGATAAACTCTCTTTATTAGCGCAGCCTGAATCCGAATGCAGTGCGGCAACGATGCAGTGGAAGATAAACGAATCCAACTTAATCATTGGTTGGCGTAATGCCATATGACACGGGTACTTAATGTGTACGATAAGGCCGTCTTATCGAAGTGGTCCATAGGAAACACACGAGAGCTCTTTGTTTTTACGCTCAGCGATTATCGAGCGAATAGCCAGTGTATTTCTGTTCTGGGAAACAGCGCAAGGACTACTCTCTAAAGTAGCTGCCAATTTTTTTCCCAAAGTCACTCGCGTCTAAACTGACCAAAAAAGTTTGGACTTTGGAATGTTAATGAGTTCACTATCGTGACAGTCGTAGACATGAAAGCAATTTATATTCATATTTGATGTAATTTTAACAGATTTTTGAACAAAAATCTATTTGATCTCAGTAAATGGCAACTATTACACGTAACACACAACTTTTTCTGAGGTTGCTGCAAATTTATTTGTCTTTGAAATAACACATGCGAAGAAAGTTTGTTAATTAGAGTTCTTTCATCATTAAAAGAGATATAAAAATATTAAATGAGAGCCTTGATGAAAGAATAAGCAACTGAAGCGTAACTTACATAACAATTGAAGTTTCTTTACTTTATTCGTATAATTATTTTATATATATTCAGCTATACGAATGTTCTACCTATAAAATGTGGAAACTACTATAGTTCATTTAATTGCGAAACATTATTTAGAGCTCTATGAATCACAAGTCTGTCTGTCACAGTTAATAATAAAATAGAACTATTTATGTCTTCGCTCGCAAATTATACAATCTTCATTTAATTGTTGAATTGTCACTCCATTCAGTCGACATAAATTAAATGGACACGTGTTTAGCCCAAACTTGCTCATGGAACGTGTGCAAACACACAAAAAATAACACTAGTTTAATTAGGCGTAATTTAAGCCAAAAGGGACTTAGAGGATTAATCAAAACCAAAGCGGCCTGCATAGATAGTCCATACGATAGACGTCCTTGAACGTTAATTTATTGGGTGGAAGGCAAAAGCAATTGTTCTCAGAGTCTCATGCTCGGATTGACAGTGACAATGAGAATAACAACCGGCGACAGAATAAGCCGGATCCACGGCCGGTTAAATATCATGCGAATTAACATGGCTGCCCGTTATGTCAAATATTTATGCACAAAAAACTAATAAAAATCGTGGTCTTTATTGATACCCTAGCTAGAGCACAATCGTTCTAATTACGAGAAAACTTAATTTCTGGGCAGGTACCGGAATTCCTGATTCTCACGGTTCTTCCTTTATTTTTTATTCGATATGTTTGAAGAAATAAACACATTTGAATGGAATATCTAATGCATTTTATGATTAACGCAACCATACACTGCAACAAGTATTTTTTCATTTTTCATATTACTCAGAAGTGCTCACTGTTGCCGCGAACCTAGAAATTCTTGTAAATTTACTTAGAATAAGGTTTTTCTTGGCCTCTTAATATGCTAAGCAGGATAAATCTGGCTGTTTCAATAATTAATGTGCTGCAGGGTTCATATATGTGAAGATTGCGAATAAAATTGTACGAGATGATACTAAGACAGAGGCGTAAATTTCAACAGAAGGCAACAAAATATACCTAATGCAATATTTATTACAGTCGCTCAAAACTAATAGGAACCGTCACGGTGCTATAGGCCATTACTCGTGCATTATTAGGTCAATATTAATGAAAAATATATATAATGCAAGTTTGTCGCGTAAACAAACCAACCAAAGTTAAAAGCTGCAGCCAAGCTGTGGCCATAAAAACATGTTGAAAGGCATATATGTATATTGTTTCCTTGTTCATTAAAGTTCGGGATTTACTACGGCTGTTTATTAAGTAAAAAACTCTTCCCATAAAAGGCGAATATGGTTTTCACGTATATTAAAAGAATATATTTCTTCCCTCATAAGAGGGGTCAAGTGTACTTTCCAATATATAATTGCCTACACACAGTACAGTATATATTGGACAATGACAATACATTTTTTTGCACAGTTAACGTGAAAAGCAGTTAATTGTGTCAAAAGGTATCAAATTTCATCTCGTGTGTTACCACCCGTCGCTACGCTCAGGATTATGCCCTCGCTATGAATATATAATCCCATCAAAAACATTACATGTAAAAAGATGCAAGTCTCGCAACGCAGTTATTCCGCAACAAAAAAGGTTTGAGATGTAGTGTTAAACCAAGTTAACCAAGTCAGTACCGGGGGTGTCCACAGAACTCGATTTCCACCGACTTGCCTATTATTACCCGTAGAGTGTTCTTTATTTGAGAACTATAAAATGTATTCCTCTCCTCCACGGTTAAATTGATTAGTTTGTATTGAAATTGCAATATTTTTAGGTTTTGCGTGACTTGATAGGCTAAACCCGAGTTATGTTTAAAATTAGGAGCTTGTGCGTCTGCTATAAGTACCTTACAATTATAATGATCATCAGTCAGTCAGTGACAAAACTAAGGAACTATGACGTGCTATAGTTTTTAAACTACTCGTAGAAATTTAATGTTATGGGTATATATTTAAGTCTTATTATGCCCTATATATCCCTGAAATTCACGGTTCTAGCTTTAGCCAGCACAAAATTACGGGCGGCTGAAAATGGCCTGAATGGCTTCGAGAAAAGTATGGTACGGCCGTGCCTTTGTTTTGCTCGGCTTGGCGGGGGCACTACCGTGCCCCCAGATTTCCCTCCCTTGTGCCGCGATCTACTATACAAATGCAAGAATCTCAACACAAGGTATCATCCAACATGTAATTCAATTGTAATTTACTGCACATGCACATTGCACAATGACAATAGGCAATTTAAGATTTCATAGAATAACATCCTCATCATACGGTACATACATAGGTTTTTCAAGGAATTTAGCAAGGAATATTAATACCTATACTAATGGTGAAAAAGTTTAAAAATAAATGCTACTAACTGTACTAAGTACAAAAGAGGAAAACCTTAATAAAATTGGGTACTAAGTAGCATAATAATATCCCGGGTATTTCAAGGTAAGTTATTTATTATTTGTCATGTTGTGTTCTATTTCACCGTATTTTTATAGATTTATTTAAATTATATACCGTTGGCTTAATTAGTATAGGCAATTCTCTTAATCTTGATGACTAAGCGTTGGGACATACATCAGAATCTTTGAAGTGTTTTGGTCCTAAAACGGCAAAGTCATTATACCTGCAAGCCGTGTATGTACAAGTTTGTTTAGACAAGTATTCTGCCATATATGATACAGCACGGATACGGTATCATCGTCGTTTTTATCATAGGTAATGAGTGCTTATGGGTGATGATTGATCAGTCAACGATAAATATGATAATTGCACTAAGTAAAGTTACACGACTGTCGATGTGGTTAAAAAATGGCGCAGTTTACCATTATCTAGACATACGCCGATTGGAAATAAATATTCCTTAGAATATGGCCAAATTGTATAGGAAATATTCCTGGGAACGGCACATCTCAACGACAGTATAATATTTTTCACACCTACTAATGCAGAACATCACGAGCAGATAGAGGTAGGGTAGAACGCAAAGAACTTGCCTGCTTGTCGGTTTTTTTACAGAGTACATTTCGGTGAGCGTGCGTTGAGATTGTATGAATGAATAGGGAATATGCATGATATTTTTTATTTACTTTAATAAAAGCTCATTCATATAAATAACAGTAGGAAATAAATATTTTTCAAATAACTATAACAATAGCCAATATATAACACAACGAAGATTTATCGCTATCTCTTTCTCGCAAAACAGAATATAGTATGGAGATTGTATGGCGGCCGTGTACTATGACGTCATAGTCCATAACGGATCTCTTTCTCTAATCGCTGTCTGATTAGTGCCTTAAAATGTTTATATCTTCCGTGTTTCTCGGTCGATTTCAATTTTATTTTGACTGTATGTCATCTTTTTTACGGTATTTTCATATTTTGTTAAGAAATCTGTTAAAAAAAATTCATGCATATTCCTTATTGACTCCGCCACCTTCATTTCGTCATTATGGGACTAGACGTAGCCTTGAGTTTTACCCTTTCGTTGATAAATAAATAAATAAATATTAGGGGACAATCTTACACAAATCGAACTAGCCCCATAGTAAGCTCAATAAGGCTTGTGTTATGGATACTAGACGACGATATATTTAATAGATACAAATACTTAAATACATAGAAAACATCCATGACTCAGGAACAAATATTCGTGCTCATCACACAAATAAATGCCCTTACCGGGATTCGAACCCCGGACCTCTTGCTTCGTAGGCAGGGTCACTACCAACTAAGCTAAAGCGGTCGACGATAAATTGATAATACCTATATAACGACTCGCACAGAGCCTCTTTCTTCTACTTTTCTTATTATTACACCTAAGGACGGAACTCTCTTACCTAAATGTGCAATTTTGGTAGCAAAAGTTGAGCGAACACCAAACCTGATATTTGAATGCATATTGCATTGGACGTCTCGAGCTGGATTCAAAATGGTGTAAAATCGTATAAGTGAGCGGTAAAAGTAGCATGACATGTCTAGTAGCAAAAAGTAAAGGCCGACGCCTCCGACCGGCGGCGCGACACGTGCGTCCACTGCGTGGGTATTTATAGCTGCTATCTCGTGACTAGAAATACCTAAAAACATAAAGTATAGCCAAATGTTTTATTTAGTAAACACATCTCTAACGACAAAATAACCTTTTTTGGCCTAACAGACAATGTATCGTTAATAAAGCAATTGAAATTGCTTTATACCTACCTACTAGATTCATATCACAAAAATTACACTACTTTTTTAGGCTTCACATTTTAAAACTAAAGAGACTAGGTAATGTCCGTGGAGAAATCAATATATGTACATAATCATATGATGGTAATAAAGGCAACTAATTGATAACCATGTCTAACAGAAGCGTAAAATATCGGCAGTGCGTTACTATGAACGCCACGAATAAATTTCATGCCCACGGATTTTTTTTGGTGCATTAACAAATGCAAAACAACACCCAAATACCTACTGAAATCTTGAAGTAAATTTCTCATAATAATGTACTGTCACTGAATGAATCATGAAATATGTGAGTCACACGAAAAGCCAAAAGTTTATTTTATTCTCTTCTGTCTATTTAAAGAATTGCAAAGATCAAGGTCCAACAGTATCGATTCTTCAATTAGAGGCAATCTTTCAGGAATAACGTGGCGGTCTGTTTCAATCAAATGACCTGTCACTTACAATTTAACCACTTAACCTACAATTTAAACGTGGAAATACTCCGCTCTTGAGCACATGTTCATAAACATATAATATACCAATCTATTATATAAATGTCGCTAGGTCGGATTGGCGCTACAATCGAAGTAATTAACGTGCATTGTTTTGCGGTGTGTATTTTATAGCGACGCCGCAATATAAGTATAGCCAGTATATTCACTAATGCGAAAATAAAGTCCTCATACGCGTTTCGTCTTTATAGTTGTTTCGCACCATTGACCGTATTTACACCTGATCAACCTGGTGTGAGCACACGGTGAATCATAGTAGCGTAGCACGTAATTAATTACAGAACACTCTCTCGTATCAATAAACAAGAATATAACATTTACAATTCATAAAACGAATAGAGTCTAATGAGTTACTAGTAGGGGAACCCGGGGCAATATAGGCACCCGGGGCAAAATGAACAGGCGTTCCCTTCCCCTCCCTAACCGCCGCAGGCACTAAGCGAGTATCGAAACCAACGCCAGTACGCCCCGCGACCGCGCGGTGAACGGTAATGTCAACGTGCGTACTCGTTTCACGGAGCGAGCGAAAAAAATACGTAAATAATCTCTTTGATATAATTTTCTAAGTTTTTGTTTGATCTATGTATGTTACATTTTGGTGTCATTATTAAAATGTAATGAACGTGTTGACTAGCTTAATATCTTCATATACCTATGGGATTAATTAAGATTTTAATAGAATAATCATTCAAAGCTTTAAGGTCGGTTTATCGAAATCATGACTTCGGGGCATTATGAACGGGGTAATATGGGCACTATGCCCGTTTTGCCCCGGTTTGAAATGTCTGAGAAGTTATGCTCATAATGCCCCGGTCCATAATGCCCCAGGTATGGCCATCAAAAATTGCTCATATTGCCCCAAGCACGGGGCAATATGAGCAATTTTTATTTTTTTTGTTTATGTCTATGGACCAAAGAAATGGTAGACTGAGCTAATTATTTGCTGTTAAAATTAAAGACTGTTGATTATTATAATAAATGATTATTCTGGCAATGACATATTTTAATCGGATCTCACGTTATAACGACATATCCTTAAGGGGCCTATATTGCCCCGGGTTCCCCTAGGTATTAAGTATAAAAGTTAACAAACATTTTTAGAAACATAAATTCTGGCAAAGTGAGCATTAAGACAAAGTTACCCGCAACCCTTACCGCTCTTTCTGAGGTGACATCAACTGTACCGCGCTGTCTACCTTCCTGAAGCTGAAATTTATACTTACAGTATGCAGTGAATGTACTAAATGTTTACATCGTGGCGCCTTGGTGATGCTTACGTCACCGGCGCGCCCGCCCCGCGCGTCGCGCCGCGACCTCATCGCCAGGTCATGTGGCCTGGCGCCCGTCTGTGGCTTTCCTCGACAATGTCGACAACCCACAAACACACCACATAAAAAATTGCTCTTTTAAAACTATTTTATAAGCACTATTTTTGTTTTCCTGGAAAAAAGAACGGCTGGTGGTCAGTTTTTCATCACCAACTGTCAGTAAAATAATTGTTTCTATTCCACTACCACTTAATGAGTTGGACATATCTCTCAACGCCTAAATCTGCACTCGCATATACATGAATTTTATGATACTTGTAAATTTATTCTACTAGGAAAATCTTAAGGAAAGCTGACGCAACGAAAACTCGAACCTACCTCGGATAAACCCCAGCCGAGCCGACGTAGATGCCTCAAGGCGAGATGATTTACGCATCAAATATCGTAGCTTATCTATTCAACGTATACATTATACAAGTACGTATGTCAGATACATAAGGCGAGCCATAAAAAAAGTGACAAGCCAAAGATAAGTACAAGCTAGTAGGTAACCTTAGCCCGATAATACATTTGTTGGCCCGCCCGAAGACATGAAAAATGGCTCCATTCCACCATTGCCATCGGTACACGAATAGATTTACTGCAGCCGGTGACAGAAAGAAATAGGTTAAATAGACTTTCCTAAATACCGTGTGTGAAATTCAATTTAGATACCTACACGTGACAGACACGCTACATATGTAATAACTTGAATTTATGTGCTGTAGAATATATTTAACTCTATTAAGTCTCGTAATAATTAAACCAGGAATCGGCTACCCATAAGCCTACTACTTTACGCGAATACACATCAAATAATTCTAATTTTCTTGTCATCTTTTCGCACAATAAAGATGCCATTGTCAATTTAAGTTTATTTCAATTTGAAATCATTTCACAGAATACAATTACATGAAGAAGCCATTTTAACGATGCCACTTCCTTAGCCGTCTCCGTACGTGCTCGCTGGTACAATATTAATATTACGGTTGTGCTCATTTCTTTTCTTAGCGAAGTGAAATTTTGTTGTTATTGCTTATTAGGTACGTCAAATTTACTCACATGTGTGTGGCACTTAATAATATTTTCAGCGCACACTACGTTCTTTATAGGAAGTTCGCATTCATTTGTTTTAGAATTCGGCCACATTTATAAAACAAACCTCTCTTAATGGCCATTATTGTAAAGTACTCCTTATGTATTAAATAGCTCTCCTTATTTACTAGTACTCCTTATTTATTAAATAGCTCTGATTTGAAATAGGTATTGAATATTTCAAAACAATGGGATTAATAAACACGGTAATACGTAATAGGTAGGTACTTAAAAGATGAATGCGTTGGATTGGTAATGGGTTGGTAATTCCAAGCATTTTCAAACAACTGCTAGTTCAACGTCTCAATCTATTGAATAAGAGGCATTGTTCATTTTAAGAACACATTACAAACATGCAAGAATTTTTCTACTGACACCCAACCAAACCTAGGTAATCAATAATTTAGTCATGAGTGAAACTGAAAATTTAAATCCCACAATAAGTATTTTTTATAAAAATGTGATATTTGTGTACGTGTAAACAAAAATACGGAATCTGTTGCCTTCGCGAGAGGTCACATTAGCTATCAGCCTATCACATAATCTAATAACACAACAACGCGTATTTTAATAGCCAAAACAATAAATTACTAGAATTAAGGCCCCCCCAAGGTGGCCCGGCCAGCGACCTGGTTCGACCACAGGGAACGCCACGGCCCCCACCTGGTTCGACTTTTGCCACGCCAAAGTAAGGTTTGCAAGTTTGTCAGGCTACAAAAAGAAAAAAAACTAGAATTCGTACCCTTGGTCAAATAACGACGCATCTGCAAAATGACAACTTTTCAGGATCTGTGTGTATCATGTAGTTCGTATGATTTGTATGACTTTTGAGCAATAAAAAAACATTGGACGTAAAGTCACATGCGTCGTTATTTGACCAAGGGTACGAATTAAGTAAAGCTTCTTTTATAATCAAAACAATTTTTCCGTAAACATTTCGTAATATAAGGCTTTCCTACTCTAAAATTGCAGTCGCCGACATTTTCTAACGTACTCTAGAATCACTGAATAAAAGGAAATAATGAATTCAATACCATGTTTATAACACACGTTGACCGAGAATATGTAATTGTACGCAAGTACATCGACGTTGCTGATTGTGCCAACTGGCAGGTGGCGTGGCGGACTGAACTATATTCCAAAACTCTCGTCCGTCTGTCGCCTTATTCAATTTGTACGGATTTAGTCACGTTTTCCAAGTCAGAACTATCGCCAGCATTTTATTACCTAGGTATATTATATGTGTTTGTATGATGTGTATACTCCCACAAACTAGGGTAAGGTCTGCGAGGAATAATGTTAAAATCCAGAACTTAAGTAAGTACTAAACTAATAGATGCGTAAGTTTGTGCAAGCTGACACTATCAGCGCCCGGCTTCCAAATTTCCATACAAAATGAACTCATCGTAGGTTCTTCGTAGCAAAAATAAAAAATACAGGTTGCCATCTTTTAATAGACGGGCAAAGTTATCGTAGAACACTTCACTGTTTAGTGTTTTAGTTTATTTGGATTAAAATTTTGCTGTTTCTGATAAATGTATGTAAAACAAAATACCTGCTTACAAACATTTGTCAAACGAGACCCTTAGAAAACTAGGCCCTTAAAATGACTTGTAAATTTGCGTCACAAAGATTCTTCCGCTAAATCATTAATTCCAATATAACCATCGCATTCCTCAAGTCTGCTCATACCTACATATGTTAAATACATGTATGAGCAGGCTAATCTAACTGAGAAATGTTGATACTTTGTGTATTTCATTAAGGCAGATAACACTGACGCATCCGATTTATTATCGCCTTATGTGGCGGCGGGAACAGATGTCGCAGTGGTCAGAAGTTTCCATAAGAACGGCGATAAGACCGTCCCCGATAAGGGAACTTGACCACTCCCAAAACTAACATTACTCGTTGGGGCTCCGTGGCATTCTTCATTCTTTGGTCTAGCCAGGAATATGTGAAACAAGGTCTTTCACGCGGATTTGCTTATATGCAAGTGTATGCTTTTTCTTCAGAAACTATTAATTTAACTCGATTCATCAGCTATGTCACTGTTGAGTCCATATTCTATCACTATGTAAAAAATCACGTCGGTGGCAGCATTTCTCTGTTGTTGCGTGGAAAAATCAATAATATAATCAATCCTTTGCATTTGTAGGTTACACTTACAGTTAAAATGTCTCTATAATTAAACGTCGTGCGTCGTATCGATATTCGTATTTGCGAGCGTAATTTATCTCTCACAACGACGTTAAAAATGATTTATACGTAGGGTTTATATTTCTTTGTTTCATAATTTAACATTGGCTTTAACTTTACACTGGGGAGTATTCGCAGATCGTGGGCTGAAAGCCTTTATTTCTAAAGATAATGAACAAAAGATTGAGTTTATAGAAAATCGTTAAAAGAATCACTTATTCATATTCAGATTTAGTCGGCCATAGTATATTCGGGACACAGCGACGACGTGATATGCAGAGTGCAGACTGCAAAAAAGGTCGCCTGATTGGCAAATCGATTGACCGATTTTTTAACTAAAAATTGGATTATTTAATCTGCGTCGATCACACGTCACGTCCGTTGCTCTACAGTGGTACTTGATTGAACGACATGTGTATGATAATAGTGACCCACATGTCATGACTGCTCCTGAAATTTCGATTGAACATAAGCACTATTACTGTACTAACCTACATAAATCAACCACGTTCTTCATACCTTCTAGTGTCGTTCACCCAGTGAATGGGCGGTTTCTTGGGTGTTATACCTATATATGGAGGATAGCTATCACCGCTTCAAAAACCCATAGAGTCCTAATCTAACCGTGCTGGGTATTAAATGTAGTAGGTACCCTGAAATATTTTTCTCCATCCCTAAATAAACCAGACCATGTCCAGACATCGTGACAAACTATTAAAACAACTCGAGGACAACTTCCCATTGCGTTGCCAAAAGAAATGACAGGTTACGTAAATGTTCAATTTATACACTGAGAAATTATAAATGGCATTGTCACCCTCGCGTTCCACGTTAATAGAATTTACGGTTGTAATTAAAGCATTAAATTCCGGGAGAAGTTACTTACCTTATTGTTTTAGCGCTGGAATTTGAGTTTGAATCTGTAGTTACAGTTAGCATATTGAATTCGGAATTAAATTATACTTCAGTGGATAATCTTCATACATAGGTAGGTACCAAGGGAATTATTGAGGTGATGTGATGATTGATGATATACATATATGCACTTATACAGATACGTCGTTCAAACTCATCACACAAATATTTGTTCTTATCGAAATTTGAATCCGGGATCGCTAGCTTTGTAGGTCAATTTATTAATAAATTTCTATTCATATATAATTCACTCTTTGTACTTATCGATGTTAACTGATCGACTGAATTCTGAACTTAAATATATCCGGCATCGGCATTTATTCGCATTTCGTCGACAGACGAAGAAATGGGACAGATTTCACGAAACCTGTGACGTATGAATTTGAAATTTGGCATACCATTAGGTCTTTGTGACGCACATCACGGGAAAAATGATGATATTTCAACCAACATACACATTTAGTAGCTAGTAGATACAAATGTGCAAGTTACAGAATGTTTCCTAAAACTTGAGAAAGTTTGTTCCATTCCAAGATTGTTCCATGTGGAAAGTTTCGCATTTATAGAAACTTTCCAGGGGCACATCAGTAGTATCTTAAATAGTTTTTACTTTAAATTACTAAAGAAATATGTTATACTGTTCTATAACCATTGACTAGTTTAATTGTTAAAATATGCTTATCGTAAATCAGTCATAATTACCTACCTATACAAGTATGGGTTATTATGACTGAATTACTCTAGCTAGGCATAATATGAATCATGTTAACCTACATTCGTTCGAATAGGACAAACAGCTGTGTATGTATGTATTACTTGGAAAAAGTAATGCATTAGCACAACACTGTATGCAATATACCTACCCACAGTAGAATTTAATTTTGGCTTATTAATCTCTATGAAATTCTTAAACATTGTAAATTATAATAAAGCTGTGGCCTGAGGATCTTAGAATCAATTACAGAAAACATTTTCTCGGTTTTTAGAATAGGGTGCTTTCCGGACAGATCAAATCAGTTACTTTTAAATAATTACGAACTAAATGAATGTTTAACCCCTCCTTATATACGTCTATGTACCTTGTTCTTTCTGTCTGGTCTTATGTTTAAGGACCCAAGTACCTACAATGTGAAATCTTTACAGTATCCCACTAATATTATAAATACAAAAGTTAGTGAAGATGTATGGATGTTTGTTACTAAATAACGGGGTAGCGACTGGATGGATTGAGCTGAAATTTGGCATGCAAGTAAAGTCCTGGATTGAAACATAGTATACTTTATATTCCGGTAAATAGTTCCCATGGGACAGTAACGGGAACAACGCGGGCGAAGCCGCAGGGTAAATGCTAGTTTATCATAAAAAGGTTGTTTAACATTATTTGGTTAATATTTACTCACTTTCATCATTTATCCATCAGTTTGCTCAGAATTATTACGGGACTGTCTAATTCACTTAATTGCAGGAAGTTGCGCACATAACAACATAACACAACCACCACGTACATAACTTCAACTTAGTAGCATATCTGTAACAAGCTGTAGGTATGTTTGCATTGTGGGCGCTTTGCAATAATATAGCGGATGTACAAATTTACTGACAATGACTTTGAATTGAATAGATCACACGGTTTCATATCACTTTGAGATCTGTAAGCAAAAATTACTGGCCATCACGGAAAAGAGCTGTCATGGAGAATTCAAACTATAAGATTATAGAGCATCGGGAGAGCAAAACATAATGCAATAGCATTAGCGTCCGGTCGGAAAAACCAAAAGCGATAAATTTGCTAGCCACTAACTTATTTGGCCTCGGCTAAAGCAATATTGATGACCGCGTGTTATACGAACAATTCTCAAAAGTATTAAATTGAACCATAAGCAGGTGGATTTCACTCGTTTTTAGCCACCCGCGCGGTGGGCGTAGCCGGTCGGAATACGGAATGCCAGCAGCCTAAACGTCACAGTGGCACAATATAATTATCCTGACAGTACGCAAACGCCCGGAGCGACTTATAATATAACGTACCATACGTTATAAGACGCGACGTCGGCTTACAAACTCGTTTGGTTAATAAAATCAGTGAATACTGTCAACTTATACTGAATTGCAGTGATACCCACTTTAGTTTATTTGTATATAAACAGAGCGCTAAATTATTTGGGTTCATTAAGTAGGTATTAGGTCATGGATGCTTAAGAGGCTGACAAGACCTACTTTTGTTGAAATTGATGTTATTTATGCAGTTTTTTAAGAAAAACCATTTGTTCTAGCACATCAAAAAAAATATATGTTAATATTCATCATATTTCGAAGACCGTGGACGGACGCGAAACATAATTTCGCGAAATCGGCTCGATAGAAAAAAATTGCAAAGATTGGTCTTAAATCATCATTAAACGGTTCTATGTCTTTATTTTTTTAACGTATGGGTCTGCAAATAAAAACATGAAGTCAACATATTCATACCTAAACCGCTAACGAGTCACATTTCACAAATAGTCCACACTTTTTTTTATTTCAATTTTTATTTATTATTATCTTCTAAGACCCGGCTGCCCAGAAATAGTGACAGTAGGCTCTCGTTTACTCCGATACAAATAGACAGTGTGCGCTGACGCGCCGTGCTAGACGGACCTATGCTTCTCGTTTGCGCATCGAAAACATCGCAAAAATTTGTTTAACCTTGTGTTAAAAATCTAAAATACTGTATACGTACTTATATAAATCAAAGTTATAATATAAGAAGTGTAAATATTTAGTTAAGTGTGTTAAATGTATGATCACCGCAATAGCCACTGGCCTGTCCAAATGAATACTCATTCAGTTTTACACCTTCATAGCGTTGAAATGTGGACCTTATGTCACTGGATATAAGGTCCACATTTCAACGCTTCTTCAGATGCGGTTTTGGCTACGCCCATCGAGAAACGTTTTGTTTGCATAGATCTATAAAGTTTTGGAGTCGACGGTAATAGTTATGTATTATGGGAGGCATCAATACACGAGTGTGGTTTTAGGAAACGAGCCGAAGCAGGCATGTCTCACTCCGCGATTTTATTTTGACGTAATTATTATTCTTCCTTGCCTAATGCATTAGGCAAGCTCAGGGCTGCGCCCACACCCGGCAGCGCCTGTGTGCGAAACCCTGTGTATGAAGGCCTAAGGTATATGTATGTATGTATGTACGTATGTATGTATGTATGTATGTATGTATGTATGTATGTAAGTATGTATGTATGTATGTATGTATGAATGTATGTATGTATGTAAGTAAGTAAGTAAGTATGTATGTATGTATGTTTGTATGTATGTATGTATGTATGTATGTTTGTATGTATGTTTGTATGTATGTATGTATGTATGTTTGTATGTTTGTATGTATGTATGTATGTATGTATGTATGTATGTATGTATGTATGTAAGTAAGTAAGTATGTATGTATGTATGTTTGTATGTATGTATGTATGTATGTATGTATGTATGTATGTATGTTTGTATGTATGTATGTATGTATGTATGTTTGTATGTATGTATGTATGTATGTATGTATGTATGTATTATCATACACCGCACTCCAGGGTAATTTTTCGGGCACGTCAGTTAGTAAGGTTTACAAATAAACCAATCAATTTTCGATTTGACAGTATAAGGTAAGGTATTTGTACTAAGTATTTATTATATTGTATATTATATTCAATCTCATTTAATTTAATTACCTACGTAACATACATTATCATTAGCTACTAAAGGTACTCGGAGTTGCATGGTACATATCTGGGGGCACGGCAGTGGCCCCGCCAAGTCCAGCGCGAAGCAAACACTGCCGTACCATCCTTTACTGGAACCATTTCGCCCCATTTTCAGGCCCCTATTTGAGAACCTCTAGATAAGACCAGAACGTAGAAATTTTCGTCATCCAGTAAGCTATAATCACATACTTAAAATCCAAAATTTCAAGTCTGTAGGTCATTTAGTTCCGAAGTTAAGCGAAAGCAAAGTTTCGCATTTACGACAGACACTCACTGACTCATGATCATCAGAATAGAACTAGTACTTCCCATAAACTCAGAGAGCTGAAATTTTAAACATAGTTAGTTTTTAGCCTATCAAGTCCTAAAAAACCTCCAAATATTGCAACTGCACACATAAGTTTGTAATCCTATACAAATACATGCGATTACAAAGTTTCTTTGTTGACTTGTACCTACTATAACGAATAAAGAATGTTCAACGGCCAAGTCACACAACATTAAGTATAATAATAAAGAAATCGCAGTAAGGTACCTTAAACTTGACACGATTTTGTCTAGATTTCATTACTTTTTAGAGATAAACAAGCAGCTCTATCGAGACTTGGCTAGTTTTTTACAGAATGTTTTTGATGGGATACCAGGTTACGGATACTAAGTATAAATACCTTATACTGTCAAATCGAAAATCGATTGATTTATTTGTAAACCTTACCTTACCTTTATGTTTTTCTCGATGACCTTACATTGCAGGTCATCAAGAAAAACATAAAGGAAGTGCTGTATATTTTAATTCAATATAATCGTATTACTACTTACAAAAATACTGTATTTTTTTCTAATAAATCTTAACTACTTATATTACATATCCAAAATTCATTAAATGTGTTTGAAAGTTTTCATTACTTATTTACGTATTACATATCCAAATTTCATTCTATCTGTTCACGCTTTAATTATGAAAATAAATTAAAAACCAACTATATTATTTTAACGACGCCCTGTCTATTTTATTCTGCGCTCTATGGGAAACCTACACTGCCGTCCGTTAACTAAAAAGTCGCTAAGCCACAAATGTAATTTTGTAGATATGAGCAAAATACGCGGGAAATATTTGAAAAATATGCTACTTGAAAACCTAATGTTTTACAAAAAAAAGGTAAATGTCCAGAGTTAGAATATCAAATTTACTATCAATTCACGATAATCTTGATAACAAATACCTAGTCCTAAGTTAAAAAAAAAATCTTTTTCCCTTTTAGCTGCGCATAATTTTAGTAAATTAAAAGAAATACATGACTAAAAGGTCACTAAGTACACCTTAGCGACCTTTTAGTTTATGATACCAACAAAAAAAAGCACATATTTTTTTCTTACACAATTTTATTCGATATTACTTAACTAAAATGGCGTTAAGGTACTAAGTGGCTTTTTAGCTATGTATTGCAGGTTTACATTTAATTGAAATCTTAGCTATATCAACATCATAGTACTTTAATGTCTTTTTAGGTAAACTATTTGAATGTACCGTCTTATTGCGTTTTTGTAAAGGGAAATTTTATGTAACCTTTACTACACTTAAAGGCCGTTAAACGTTAAACTCTTGAGCATAATGGTGTTTTAGTTATGTATTATAGATGGAATATTTTAAAGGAAACACAAATTGCATAAAAGTCGTTTATTAAAACTGCACCTTAAGAATAAAAATTTAATATTTTTTGGTATCTTTTAGTACCTACTCAATTCACAACTAGTTAACATTTAAATGTTTACAAAATTTATCACATAGGTCCTACTCTTAACCCTTAATTCGACAACGGGTAAAATACTAGACGTGCTAAAAACAAAAATCTACAAAAAATACTAATATATTTAGGTCTTTTTTTAAAGTTGTAAGTGAATGGAATATTATTATTTTTTGCCACAAAAAATACGCCAAGGCCACAGGAACGCTTTTTTGTGCGCAGTAGCCGCCAAGATGCTGAGAGGGAAAATCCCGTCTCGCGGAGCTTCGGGAAGTTAATATTCTTACATAATTTTGTATAACAACACCGAAATCAATTTGCATATGTTTTTGATTAACCATTAAAAAATGCGTTTCTCTTTAATTGATATTCAAAAGTTGTTCTATTGATGTGTTATATGCTGGCATATTATAACGTCCAGTATTTTTAGTATAGTATAGTTTTTTATAACGTCCAGTATGCGGCGTTTTAACTCGTTATTTCTATGTCCAACATTTTTCCCGTTGCCAATATTGCTGCGTTTCAATAAACTTATATCATGTGAAGTAAAATACACATTGCCAATTATGCATATAATAATATAAATAGCATAACTTCCTTATCTATTGATATTATTTTGAAATAACTGAATTGGTCGTAGCTTTTAGGGATCCGTACATAATGGATATCAATGAGAACCAGTTGTACTGAGGCTCTGCTTGTAAATTCGTCTGTCTGCCTGTCCATCCACCGGTCTGCCTGTCGGTTCCAGGATCTATTGAACCATAACAGAATG
This sequence comes from Eudemis profundana, assembly GCA_947034925.1. Taxonomy (NCBI): domain Eukaryota; kingdom Metazoa; phylum Arthropoda; class Insecta; order Lepidoptera; family Tortricidae; genus Eudemis; species Eudemis profundana. The sequence continues at coordinate 10,358,656 of OX344798.1, forward strand.
GATGAAATATTTATAAATGAAGATGAAGAAAATCTTCTATCTCCTATAATAAAAGCGGTCATAACGGTGAAGTTAATTATAAAACTATAGCTAGTCTGTCGTCTATTCCATCATTGGACTCTTCATCTCACCGACTTAATCCTGCCATAACTTCGGGTGTAGTGTCATATAGCGTATACATCTGCCGTGCATTCACCTGTCGACACTTTTTTTTAGGCTGGGAAAATGCATTGCAGCATCTCGCCCGGACAGGTACGTGGGGCTCCCGGTCAGTCCCGTATACCCACTACAAACCCACCAATTCGCCTTCTGCCTCGTGTTTTATATCTGTCGGCCACAATATCGTTTGTCTATGGGTTTTCATGGGTGGCAGGTGGGACCTCATCCCTGCCACTCGACCCGTTACGATGGAGGGAGCAGATGAGCGAATCGCCAGCGTGCACGCCCTACCCTCCGTTTGTTGGGAATAGTAAGAGAATTGTCCTCCCGTCTCCGCTCCGCTGCCGCCTTCTGCATCATAACAGATGTATGTGCAGAAGGCGACCATTGCTTTCCAGCACCTCTCGTTGTCGAGCATCTTAGTAACGATAGTCAACAGCGAGAGATCTCAACCCACTGCTGCGGTAAGCTCGTGCAGTTGAGGCTCCCATGCCTCGCATTCCTCTACTGTCTGACACACAATATCAGCGGGCGCAATGCATTCGTGGCATGAGGATGTCTCTTCTCTGCACGCAACTCAGCCATTGTAATCATTTGGCGGGAATTCTTCCGCTCAGGTACGTGCGCGCGGTCTTCCGCCATTGTCAAGTTGACACACCATGGCAGTGACGCCTAGGCTATTAGTAAGAATTCCTAAGAATTCCCCTATATAGTAAGAATTCCCGCCAAATGATTACAATGGCTGAGTTGCGTGCAGAGAAGAGACATCCTCATGCCACGAATGCATTGCGCCCGCTGATTGTCAACCAAAAACCGTTGAACACGTAGCGCGGGGTGGGGGGGGCGAGAGCCGATTGCGTCTTTTTAGCTAAGTATTGTGGCTTAACGTACTTTTAGGGAAGGATTATTTGAATTCAGTCTTATGAATCCAACGTTAATAAGACGTTAATAGATTTTAAAGTCGTTTTAGTGTAGTTTTTTCAAGAAACGCCTTTTTAGTCTAGGATATTAATGTAAAAATACCCCATAAATCTTGGCTTGAAAGTGACTAAAGTCCCTTCACGACTTTCTTGTGTAGTAGTGTCGAATTGCGTCTTTTTTGCTAACTAAAGATGCTAAACAATTTCAAAACATTATAGCGTTAAGGGCTAATAGTGATCTTTTAGTTAAATATTGATGGTTAACGTACTTTTAGTGGTGTAAAGTAATAACAATATAGTGATTAACGACCTTTATGCAAAAACTATTTCAAAAACTATAAACCTTACAAATATGATTCCTATACAGATCGATAGAGTATTTTTTTTTACATACGATGGCGCTAAAAAATCAAAATTGACCCCCTGAGGGTTAGCGACCTTTTAGTTAACGGACGGCAGTACAGGAGTTTAACGCCATCTACCGGCAGGCGTGTTTATTTCGATCGCGATCGCAAGCCGAATGCAAACAGTTACGCTTCTCGCCGCTCACTTGTGAATAGCGCTAGGAGCAATTAGGCGGGGCTAGGGGATGGGCCAAAATCCTGAATCCTCAAGGGCATTTTGCTGTTGACAGCGTCTTAAACACGAAGTCTTCACAAATGAATATAATCTTCAGCGTCGGCCTATGCACAGAATATATATAAGCTAAAGCAGTAAGGAAGCTACAAACAAAACGATCGAAAGGCACGCACACATAGACGCGCGCTTTTACAAGGCCTCTAAGGGAATCTCGCGGTGCCGTCAGTCGCGATTGCTGCATGGAGGCGAGTGGCCGCGCTTTGCGTACTTTGCGTTGCTTTGTTACGTGCGCGCGCCCAGACAGCCCGCGATCTTTTCATTTCAGGTCTATAAAACCGCAGTAAGACCTGCCATGACATATGGTGCAGAGTGCTGGCCTCTCATGAAACAGCAGTCTGACACGCTACACGTCGCAGAGATGAGAATGCTTAGGTGGTCTGGCGGAGTCACTCTCTTAGATAAAGTGCCTTTCTAACCGTTACATAAGAGGCACTTTCAAAGTAAGACCCATACAGGACAAGCTGATGGAGGCACGACTGAGATGGTATGGCCATGTCATGAGAAGGCCAGAAGACCACATGACCAGGAAAGTGCTAAACCGTAAGACCGGACCGAGAAAGCGTGGACGGCCCCGACTCACATGGATATTTGTCATAAAAAAAGACCTGGAAAATAACGACAACTTGGACCCAACGACGACCCAGAATCGACAACTCTGGAGAAAACTAATTAGGAGAGCCGACCCCAAATAAAAATGGGACAAGGCCAGAGGAAGAAGAAGAAGAAGAACGTGAGGTAACATTCAGGAACGAAAAGTGAGACACATGTTTGAAATTATTTTTGATACACTTTATTGCGGTATTTTATTAAAATAATTCAACAGAAAAGTATCAAATTTAATGAACAACGTTAGCTATTCCGAACTTATAACGGGTACGAATCAAAAATATATTTTTTCTATCTTCGATCTGCGAGATGTCGTAATGGGACACAGAATTTTTGTATGAACGCAAAATATAACCCTTCCAAAAAAATCGCGTTTTTAACAGGAAACGTTAACTAACTGAAATTACATTGTATATATAAATACGAAATTCTGCTAATCAGACGTACCTTTACAAGTTATTATGAAATAAAATGACGTAAAAGTTATACATATTTAAGTGAGAGGGACATTGTTTTTTTTCCAAATGTACAATTTTTGGCGGCCATACCCGTAAACGTACTGTACTGCGCGAAGTTTACCGTGCTTTAGCTGTGGGCGGGGCCTGAGCACGCGCGAGGACGGGGTCTATTGTTTCTCTGCGAGCGTGGGAAGTCTTATTTTTTGTATGGAAACGCACGAGAGTGAAATATCTGCTTATATTGTCTAATCTGTGCCAAAGTGCTATATTTGTTTTACTAGCGCGCTACTTCGTCCGCGTACACTCGTTTATCGCCTTAAGAGTCGGTCGCTCTTCTATACCTACACCTATAAAGGGGGCCATTGTTTGCTTCCATGGCATCAATTATGTTATGTTTAAAATAAGTTTTATTTTGTAGCTTGATACATTTTGTATGCGCGAAACGACGTGAGATGTGTGTGAGAATTAAATGTTATGTAGAGATTATATTTTAATTGCAAGGAGTAATCTAAAAATTATTTCATCATTTTAAATAGTAAAATATACAATAATTAGTCTAAAAAATACAAATACAAGAAGTCGGTTAAAAAACCAGATCTATGTTGCAATAGGAAATATATAGTTCTATAAATTAATCCATTAACTACAATCGCATTTATAGCCCTTATCAAGTCGTTGTAAAATAATGAATTAATGATTATATTAATCATCATAATAGAGAATTAACGCGCTTGCTTTATCTGCTACTCACGTTGCAGTGTCATTTACTTAGCTCCTTATCTATGTAAACAGTCCACCATGTTTCAGTCGCACACTACGTAGATAAAATAAATCAAACATTTCAGAACACATATTTACTGGGCAAGCTTTAGGGTTGCCGGTAATACGTTACGGTTTCTGACAGCCTCTCGTATTTTTGGGTCAATTTAGCTATCGATCGGTTTACTGTATTTTTTGAAAAAGAGTCAATGATATTTTATAAGTAGGGCACTCCATAGGACCCAAATGTCATTTATGCTGTACCTTCTCTCACGGTCGCTCACTGGCATGCGAACTTCACATACTACTAGATTTTTGCAAAATATGCCGTCACGTGCGATACGAAATTGCACTAATTATAGAACTAAATTTTATAAAACAAAGTTACCACATATCGACATATCACAAGTAAGTATGCTAAAATTCTTTGATTCTAATCTAATTCTTTTTTTGTAATTTTTATTGTTTAATTTTTAAAATGTGACGCCATGTAAGCGGTTTGCGATTGCCATGTATGTATGTAAGCGTATAATGTATCTTAAGTATCTTTTACTAAAATATCATTGAAAAACGTATAAACTTGTTTCAAAAATTGCCGAGTGTTACACGTAACCCCAAAAAATGTCAATTGGCTAACTAAAGTTTTTCAAAGATGTGTAATTTTTTTTTTCGATAGTTCCCGATGTAATGAACTAGAAAGTACCGCTATTACATTTTTTTATTGTAATTTTTGTAAAATATTTTTTTAATTCCCGATATGACAACTTTGAATTAAGGACGCCAAAATGTCGAGTGTGTACTTACGTCTGTCTTAACAAAATAGGTATCTGTTGAGGTCTGTGGTGTGATGTGTCGACTGACAAATGTCATTTGCGACAACCAAAACAAGCAATGATTTAGGTATTTGTGTGTTCGGTGTTATTAGATCTTTGTGCTGGCCTTTGGATTGAAGAAAAAAGTAGAAAGATTGCAAGAATTCTAGAGCTTCACCCTTGATGACAAAATAAATACATCAAAATAGACTAGAATTTTTGAGATGGCTATGATCCTTGAATATTTTCAGACGATCGATAAGCACAATATTACTAAAATTAAGAGGTGTTAAAACATTGAAGTACGTACTCGTCATTAACATAAAGTTTGCGATAACTGTATACTTAAATACCTATCAAACTTCTTTTATATTGATTTTCACAATATTTGTTTACATTTTGTTTTGTTACAAATGACAACTGACAGCCGACACAGACCTCGCATAGACAATTGTTTGATTTTTATTACGAACTTGGGCACTAATTTTGTCAGCCTGGCGTCCCTTTTTAATCGAGAATTTAATACAATATTTTGGAAAAATGACAGTGAATAAAAACGCAGTACGCGATATTTCTGGACCTTAACTACGAGGCCTATCGAAAAATTATATAAATTACACATCTTTGAAATACTTGACCTACCCAATTGACTTGACAACCCTAGCGCACGTTGAGGGCGATGCTCCTAGTTTGCACAACACTAATGATTCTATTAACGCAACCACTTTCGTGTGAATCGGCCTTACCTTACGTTTGAATAAATTAACACCGTTTACATACTTTGTCATAGGAAACGATTTCGTAGACGACTGAATTTTATACAGGGTGGGAGGGACTATATCGACAAACTTTAACTATAGATTCTAACAACTATTAGGAGTAAAAAAAGTTATGTGATGTATAGTCGAAAAACGCTTACTTTCAGAGATATTCATTATTTTTTAAATGAAAACTCCCAAGTATGTAACGAGCACTAATAAATGTGACTAAGATAGTTTTATTAATTTTTTTAAATCCTTTAACTAAACAGCAATTAACCTTCGCAGTATTTGATGGTAAGCGACTACGAGGCCAAAAAATTGACCTTTCGTTTCCATTTTAGCTTTTTTCTTCTTTTTGATAACTTTTCCTCCAGTCCTTACTGTTATAACGTTTATAACGAGGGGTTGAATTTACTGATTTATTTTGTTCCATAAGACTATTAATGTAAAATGACAATATTCGACCCATGTCGATATAACATTAGTCCGATTAATGAAGCATTTCACCTCGGAATAATTCCTCTGTCGCTGAAACTTTGCAGTGTGATAAAGTAGGGTATAAAGCATACGTTTGACAAATTATCTAGGATTTTTGATATTTCGAAGTTAGGTATTTCTGCCAAAACATGAAAATCGCTTATAACTGCTTGTGGAAAATTCCTCCGTCCGAAATTCCATCGGTATATGATATTATATATTAATAAGAGTATATATTATCATTATCTAGGAAAATTTCGATTTCGAATAGGTAGAAATTTTAAAATACCTATTTTGCATCATAACTTCTTCAGGAAAATTGCTCCGTCAATATTTATTTTTTTATATGCCCTAAATCCTTTAAATATATCCATTTTCACAATTATCTAGGAAATTTTCCTCATCGATCACACCTTTACAGATTTTCGGCAATAACTCATGGGGAAAAATTGCTCCGTCAATTTTTATTTTTTTATATGCCCTAAATCCTTTAAATATATCGCTTTTCACAATTATCTAGGAAATTCTCCTTATCGATCACACCTTACAGATTTTCCGCAATAACTCACTGGGAAAAATTGCTCCGTCAATTTTTAATTTTTTATATGCCCTAAATTATTTAAAGATATCGCTTTTCACAATTATCTAGGAAATTCTCCTTATCGATCACACCTTACAGATTTTCGGCAATAACTCACTGGGAAAAATTCCTCCGTCCATTTTTATTAACTTATTAGACACAGAACATCAAAATAATTGTGTATTATCAGTACAGATATAATAAACTATTTTTAAAAAGCGCGCTTTCGAACAGCACCGAGCGCGGGGTGCGGGAGGACTGCGGGGAGTGGAGAAGAACTACAAGCCTACAAGGCCACCGCCGCCGCACCGCCGACGCCGCGTCGCCCCGCCCGCATACCCGCTCGCAGCTCATCATCGTTCTTCGTACCGACGACGATGACACGACCCTCCCGCCCCCCTTGATTTTTTTTTATTTAAATGACCTAAATAGAAGAAAATAAACTTTAAATTAAATCAAATCACATGATTTATATGATATAGAAGCTTTATGCATGAATACAATATGTACCTATCGATATGATCATGAGCTCGATATGAGTAATTCTAAGGAATCTCGCGACAAGCTTTTTATATCATGTAAATCTTGTGATTTGATTTAATTTAAAGTTTATTCTCTTCTTCTTAGTTCATTTAGAAAAAATTATACCTGTACATATAATACAACTAAACTTTTATGAAATTATGATTAACAAAGTCATTTGAATTGTAATTTGTAGGCAATTTGATAAATAAAAGCTTTTTTTAAACTTTTTTCTATATTATTCAGTACATCTGGAGATATCTGCGTGTAACCGACGGACGGACGGATAGATGATTTACACGGCGCTTATGACGTTTTTGTCGCGATGTTGATCCCTGTATAGATTAAAATAGAAGCCGTAGAATAGAAGGGACATGGGTGTAGATATAATATAACAAAATAAATATTAATCCATGCCTCTCTTTTTTTCATGGTCCGGCCGAGGAAACCTTGAATAAATGTTGTGTTAATAAAAATAACCTTTTTTCCGTAGTCGGGCAAAAATAAATATTTCATTTAATAACGGCTTTCTAGCCCAGTCGGTAGTGACCCAGCCTACGAAGCAGGAGGTCCCGGGTTCAAATCCTGGTCAGGCCATTTATTTGTGTGCTTATCACAGATATTTGTACCTGAGTTATGGATGTTTTCTATGTATTTAAGCATTTATATATATCTATTTATTATACTGGGTGTCCAAGATTATGGCACATCAAGGAAAAGTATCTCAAATATTGTAGATAGGATGTTTTGCTGAAAGGGAACATTATTTTATTTTTCAAAGTAAGACATACTGCATTCAAAGATTTTCTAAAAATTACTTGCTTCGTCAGAGAATCGAACCGACTCAAATGTGAAAAAACAACATCCCATATTTTTAAGATGACAATCAAAAGAGTGGTTAAAAACAAATAATTCCTCTTAAGTAACATAGTATCCCAAAAGAGAGGAATAGCGTAAAATATTTGATTTAAATGTTAACCCTTAAATGGATTTTGTCCGTTTTAAAGGACATACCAATAAAACGCACACAATTCAAATTTGAACGAACTTCCGCGCGGTTCAAGTGTCACGTGACGTTCTTTAGGCTATCCCCTTTCCTCCTTGCGTATCGAGAAGCCGTGCGCACGCGACGCGTGACAAGGAGCAAGCATTCCTAAAAGTATAACGACCGAAACGGTGTAGGCTCATCGTTAAAACATTTTTTTCGTAAGTATTACTAGGATTTATGTTATTTTATTGTGTAAATAAGTTGTAATAACAGTATAAAGTAGTTATTTTGCTAAAATGATCTGTAATTTCTTCATGATGCTTGAAATAATCAGAGTGTCACTTAAAACGAACATTGCCCGTAATACCTTAAAGCACAGACCACTAAACCTAAAGACGTCGCTTCATAGGATTGTTTCATTGAAACCGATTCTGCCAAAACTAAAGGGGCGCGGGAGACGCGACGAGCGCTTACCGCACTGTGATTTGCCGATTGAAGTACAAGTAGGCGGGGAAACAAAATGTCTGCCGGCCGCTAGTGATGTGTCGATGATCGATGATTAGTGTACCTATAGTAGGTAATTGTAAAGTGGTATGTTGGTCCCTTATTTGTAATATGTATATATGATTGATACAAATTAACTGAAATAGGTTAAATAAATAAGACAACCCCGAATTTCAAAGCCTTGTTTATCAAAATACAACTAGGTAACTAAATACAATAAAATTATCATTCAGTTAAACATACACCCGACTTACATATCCACTAAACTATAATATACTACCTCTTACAAATTATACTATACGGGGTACTAAATACAGTCGGCCTCAAAAGTAGCAGGACACTTTAGTACTACGCCACGATACAAATGTGTTCAGCAACTTTTGAGGCCGACCGTACTAGACGTTATTGTTTATACATATGATATACAGATATAGGTATAAACAATAACGGCTAGTAAGTACCAGGAGATAAGCAACTATTTATCTTATTGGCCCTTAAAATGTATTAGCTTGGTGAAAACTCGCCTAATCGGATTCTGACTTGGCTGTACCTTTTTTGTCAAATAAGCTAATCGCACTTTTATATATTTTTCTATTACCGATTTAGTTAAGTCTATAACGTAGTTCGTATTTTCGAAATCAAATTGATGTCTTTTTAAATCGGGAAACACACTTTAATCACTTGATATCTCCCCAGGGACCTAAAATAATTAAAGGCTTTAAAAATAATACGCCAAAATTAAAAAGTAAATATCTTTACTATAAATAAACACTCACATATACGGTGAAATTGAAAAGTATATTTCTTTAAGTTATTAAAACCAACAATACTAAAATATAGGCCATAAACGTGATACTAGTGAAGAATTGTATAAGATTGTAACTTCTACACTAATCTAATGTACTTATGCCTTTTTGAAAATAACAAAATGTCGCCAAAACACTTCACTGTTCTCAAACTATTGAGTAGGACATGATATTTAAATACTGAAAGCAAAACTCTACATCTCTTGATTGTTACTAGCATTATCATTAATTATATTGTTAATTCTCAAAAATAAAACTTGATTATAAATTGGCATTAATTTGAGCTTAATTGTAATAATAAATGCCACTATGATTTAAGGGCTGCAGTATGATAAGTTTGGGCATCGCAGTCACGACAGTAAATTAGCTAATTTATTGTTTGTTATGCGAGCACTTGAGGCCAGACTAGTCGAGCACTTGAGGCAACAATTGTTTTTATAAGTCTGAGTGTGAACGAAATACTTTTACAATATTAACTTACTATACATAACTTTTATAACGGTAAACATTGCCTTTACACAACTCAGCTGATAATGAATAAACAACTAGAATAATAAACATATATACTCAACACAGTTGGTGAGTGAAGCGTAGGGACGGCATTAGGAGTTAGGACTTAAAAGTCGCCTCTCCCCAGATTTTGTCAATCTAAAATATTCTGATTTAAAGTGCCGGGAACTTGCGGGATGAAACCAATCATGTGATCGTTTTGTAGCATTAATCCATATTTCCTTTCTGATAGGACACTTCGAAAACCTTAAAGAAATTAAACACATTTTAGTTAACATGCTTTGAATTTTTTATAATGCAACACTGCAGTCTTAAAATGTCTTTTAAGCACCACTTAAAATATATAAATAATAATTAGACACGGCTGCGCGCAAATACTTTGCCCATATATGATGGATAATATTTCGATATTTTTAAATTACTTACGATGGATTGCATATTCTATGTTATCTGTTATCGATAGTAAACCAACACACATTATGGACATCACTAGTTCGCACTTAACGATAGACAAGGAAGGAGCGATTATTCGCACAGCGTGATAGAAAGAGACTTTGTTAAAAGACATCAACGAGCGACTACGGCAGTCTAGAGAACTTTATTTGATAATACGCATATTTAATTAGTAATTTTATTAAAATCTGCTTACCTGTGAAATGAAATTCCATCCTTTTGCACAACAGATGTTCTAGTGTTTTTGCCATACAATTTCACGCAACAATAATGCATTTTTCATGCCCAAATCACGTCAAAACTTTCCTGAACTGATCGTGTTACTTACGCAACTTCCGAGAACAGACTGGAGTTAGTAGCGGGGGCGTGTCTCGATCTTGTAGTAAATTTACCGTATGAGTGGCAGCGGGGGTCGCCCGACTATGCGACGTCTTTAGGTTTAGTGGTCTGTGCCTTAAAGTTGTGATTTTAATGTTTGTCCTTTATAACGGACATTGCCCACGTTCCCTAAAAGTAGTGATTTGAACATATGTCATTTATAACGGACTTTGCCTGTGATCCCTTAAAAATTATTTGTCACTTATAACGGACAAAGTCCACTGCTTACTTACTATTCTGTCGAGACATGGGCAGTACTATAGTCGCTCCAGCAATACCGAATTAACTGAGAGATGTGCACAACAACGCCATTATGTCGGTCCAAGTACTATACCAGTGTATGGAGGCGATTCTGTTGCAGAGGGGTGTGAGACAAGGAGAAATGATATCTCCAAAGCTCTTCACCAAAGCAATGGAAGACGCCTTCAAGCTCTTGGAATTGCAAGGACTTGGCACCAGAATTAATGGCGATTACATCACGCACCTTCAGTTTACCGACGATATCGTGGCAGAGACACAATACAATGCTCGAAGATCTCAACAGAGTATTCTAACAGGTGGGCCTTAAGATGAACATGGACAAGATGAAGATCGTGTCGAATGTCCATGTAGCGCCCACCACAGTATTGCATTGTATCTCGGTCCTCGAAGTTGTCGACGAATACGTCTATCTAGGACAAACAATCAAGCTAGGTAGGTCCAACTGCGAGAAAGAGATCACATACCGACGGATCGACGGATCGAACTCGGATGGGCAGCGTTTGGGAAACGGCAAAGTATCTTCTCGTCCGAGATACCTCAGTGCTTGAAGATGAAAGTCTTCAACCTGTGCGTATTACCGGTGATGACCTACAGAGCCGAGACGTGGTCTATAACTATGGGCCACTTAAGGAAGCTCAGAGTTACTCAGCGAGCGATGGAAAGGGCTGTGCTCGGGATCTCTGCGTGATCCAATCAGAAATGAGGAGATTTGTAGACGAACTAAGGTCACCGATATAGCAAACCGGGTAAGCATACTGGAATGGATATGGACAGGGCACATAGATCGAAGAACCGATGGCCGTTGGGGCAGAAAGGTTCTCGAGTGAAGACCACGTACAGGTAAGCGCAGCGTGGGACGGCCACCTGCCAGGTGCTCGGATGACCTGGTTAGGATTGCAGGAACTCGTTGGATGCCCATCATATATGCCCATATAATATCCGGTCCATCTGGAAATCTATTGAGGAAGCCTGTGTCCAGCAGTGGACGTCCTATGCCTGAAATAATGATGATAGAGATGCTCATGGGTATTGTAAGGAAGCTGGCTATTGAACATTACTAGAGCAACGACCTCAGATTTGAGCCGATCGCATCTGCCATGCCACTGGCGCAATCTATGTATGTAAGCATGTAAGTATGTATGTATGTATGTAACTATGTTTGTTCAGATCGAATCTTGCAACTCAATTTTGTAGCAGATATCTTCAACCGATGGAACTGAAATTTTGCATGAATATGGTGGAACCAGACGGTATGATGATCTAAATTCACATAAGATAAATTCACCGTGTTTGGGTTCATTTCATTCGTTCTGACGTACACATACAGTTTGCGATTGTACAAAAAAGTACAGGCGGTAATATAAGCTTATTTTATATTTATTTGTTTTCTTATATTCCGAAAGGGAAAAGACTAGTTTATGTTTAGATTTTTTTTGAAAAGCATGATAATGATTTCATTGTTTTGCAAGTTTAATAATAAGAACGTATGTATATGTGGAAGGTAAATGTTTCCTATATAATAAACATGAGTCGTGATCTCAAAAGCTGTGATTACATATAATTTTTATTAATTTCATTGTTTGTGTCCTAAGAATATTTCATTAGGTTAAATGGGCAATGTCCGTCCTGTGTGACAGATCTCGAGTACGCATAGTTAACACATAAACGGGCAATGTCCTTTTTAAGTGACATGCTGAAAATCATAAAAAAATTATAAATTATTGACAATTACGAAAAAAAATTTCTTTTCCTCCCCAAATACAAAACTATAATCAGGATTTCAAAAAAAACAGCAGGGGAAACACATGTGTCCATTTAAGGGTTAAGAAAATTATTTCCCATACAAAACAAGTAATTTTTAAAAAAATCTTTGAATGCAGTATTACTTACTTTTAAAAATAAAATAAAGTGTCCTTTCAGTAAAATATCCTATCTCCAATATTTGAGGTACTTTCCCTTCATAGTTTAGGGACACCCTGTATATGTCGTCGCCTAGGACCAACAACAGAAGCCTTATTGAGCTTACTGTGAGACTAGGTCGATTTGTGTAAGATTGTCCCATAATATAATATAAAAAAAAATCGAATAATATAAAATTTAATATCCGATAGGGAACTTCAAAATAATTTCATTATCTATATTAACATAACACCTCGATATTGTCACGTCTGTGTAAACCTTTTTTTTTACTCTTTGATTTCAACAAAACATGGCCGCCACCACATGGCGCGACTGCCGAGTTTAAATTGATTCAAAAATTATTAAATTAAGCGTGATTAAACGAAAATGCAGTAAACTTACGTGTGAAAAGTCACTCCTTGACTTTTATTTGATTTTCCTGAGCAGTTTGTACAGTACCTCACTACACATGACGGCATACTTAGACGTAATTATTTTTCACTCCAATGCGTCCAGCTACCGCAGCCGTCCGGCACAGACTAAGCGTGTTTGTGCCGATCGGCTCAAACAGGTTTTACAAGAAATCAAGTTGAGGTGCCCACTCTAGTATACATAATAACTCAATGGGCACGGAAAACTTGACGGTGCGGGCGGGGTTAACCCACTCCCGCACTACGCGCTCGGTGTTGTTTGAAAGCGCGCTTTTTAAATATTGTTCATTATATTGCGATATTCGAAAGTTAATGTTTAAGGGCGAAAATTTACTGGATAATACACAATTATATTATATTTTTATGTTCTGTGTCTAATAAGTTAATTTCATACAAATGGACGGAGGAGTTTTTCCCAGTGAGTTATTGCGGAAAATCTGTAAGGTGTGATCGATAAGGAGAATTTCCTAGATAATTGTGAAAAGCGATATATTTAAAGGATTTAGGGCATATAAAAAAATAAAAATTGACGGAGCAATTTTTCCCCATGAGTTATTGCCGAAAATCTGTAAAGGTGTGATCGATGAGGAAAATTTCCTAGATAATTGTGAAAATGGATATATTTAAAGGATTTAGGGCATATAAAAAAATAAATATTGACGGAGCAATTTTCCTGAAGAAGTTATGATGCAAAATAGGTATTTTAAAATTTCTACCTATTCGAAATCGAAATTTTCCTAGATAATGATAATATATACTCTTATTAATATATAATATCATATACCGATGGAATTTCGGACGGAGGAATTTTCCACAAGCAGTTATAAGCGATTTTCATGTTTTGGCAGAAATACCTAACTTCGAAATATCAAAAATCCTAGATAATTTATCAAACGTATGCTTTATACCCTACTTTATCACACTGCAAAGTTTCAGCGACAGAGGAATTATTCCGAGGTCTCCATACAAAGAATCTCCTCGTTTCCTGGACTACATTAGTTACTCGTCACACCACCAGGAATTCATGGCTAAAGTATGTCGGTATAGTCCCTCCTACCCTGTATAACGTTATGATGTTATTTTATTTGTCGGGGACAGCAGCGATAATTCAAGAAATCCAAGATCGTCAATTGACTACTGTAGTACTAAGTAGATTTAAAATGGCGCGAACGCCGTGTGACGTAACGACCGGTTACGATGCACGTAGACGGGCTCGTTTGGCAAGAGTGTCGATTCTCTTTCTGACTGTCGTGGCGACAACACTTGTCTTACGATTCTGTCAGTTCGCCTGCCAGTAGTTAAAGTTGCTACTTGATAATTGTAATTCTGTCTATTAATAGTGAAAAGAATCATATTGTGTAACGTAATTGTCTATTTGCTCTCTTGAGTATCTACGCCATAATATTGTAACAACTATTGTAATGCCTGATGATTGAAAAGAGAACCTGGTGAGTTTCTTCGGCCCTTCTTCTCACCAGAATGTCATTTACCGAAGCGGCCAAAAGAATCAGACGAATAAATGATTTGATCTGACATGAATCCACTTCTTTAACCAACATACCTCAACGGCCAGCATTCTGCAGCTAACCCATCCTGACCTGACAGACAGTCACTCACGAGAATATCCGACAATTATTTTATATTATTTATTGGGCTCACAGAATAAATTACAGTCATTAACACAATGTACATAATGCTAATATAGATCAGATCAGGACTACAATTCTTAATGATGCATGCACAGAAGGATTATTAGTACAGTTTGTTATTATACGCTAGAAATTGTATTCTATCTTATGTAGATGTTTTACAAGTTAACAGAAACAATGATCAACAATTACATTGTGAAGTATTCAATGAATTGCGTAAAATAAAAGATCAATTAAAAAAAAAACTACTACTTATGGTCACAGAAAATCTTTTTGACGGTATTCTTAAATGTAGGTAAGCTTAAATATGTCCAAGAAAGGATGCTTAGTCACAGTGTCGTTGTACAAACGGCACATTCGCGTTATGGGTAATCCCATTACTTAACTTACTTACTTTTCCTTCTATAATTAGAAAGAGGTGTTATTTTTATAAATCTGAAGCTGAAAATTTTGCGAGACGGGTTTCGAGATTTGTATCGGGCACAGACCACTAAACCTAAAGACGTCGCTTCATAGGATTGTTTCATTGAAACCGATTCTGCCAAAACTAAAGGGGCGCGGGAGACGCGACGAGCGCTTACCGCACTGTGATTTGCCGATTGAAGTACAAGTAGGCGGGGAAACAAAATGTCTGCCGGCCGCTAGTGATGTGTCGATGATCGATGATTAGTGTACCTATAGTAGGTAATTGTAAAGTGGTATGTTGGTCCCTTATTTGTAATATGTATATATGATTGATACAAATTAACTGAAATAGGTTAAATAAATAAGACAACCCCGAATTTCAAAGCCTTGTTTATCAAAATACAACTAGGTAACTAAATACAATAAAATTATCATTCAGTTAAACATACACCCGACTTACATATCCACTAAACTATACTATACTACCTCTTACAAATTATACTATACGGGGTACTAAATACAGTCGGCCTCAAAAGTAGCAGGACACTTTAGTACTACGCCACGATACAAATGTGTTCAGCAACTTTTGAGGCCGACCGTACTAGACGTTATTGTTTATACATATGATATACAGATATAGGTATAAACAATAACGGCTAGTAAGTACCAGGAGATAAGCAACTATTTATCTTATTGGCCCTTAAAATGTATTAGCTTGGTGAAAACTCGCCTAATCGGATTCTGACTTGGCTGTACCTTTTTTGTCAAATAAGCTAATCGCACTTTTATATATTTTTCTATTACCGATTTAGTTAAGTCTATAACGTAGTTCGTATTTTCGAAATCAAATTGATGTCTTTTTAAATCGGGAAACACACTTTAATCACTTGATATCTCCCCAGGGACCTAAAATAATTAAAGGCTTTAAAAATAATACGCCGAAATTAAAAAGTAAATATCTTTACTATAAATAAACACTCACATATACGGTGAAATTGA
Organism: Eudemis profundana; assembly: GCA_947034925.1. Lineage (NCBI taxonomy): Eukaryota > Metazoa > Arthropoda > Insecta > Lepidoptera > Tortricidae > Eudemis > Eudemis profundana. The sequence goes on from OX344798.1 coordinate 10,374,632, forward strand.
AAAGTATATTTCTTTAAGTTATTAAAACCAACAATACTAAAATATAGGCCATAAACGTGATACTAGTGAAGAATTGTATAAGATTGTAACTTCTACACTAATCTAATGTACTTATGCCTTTTTGAAAATAACAAAATGTCGCCAAAACACTTCACTGTTCTCAAACTATTGAGTAGGACATGATATTTAAATACTGAAAGCAAAACTCTACATCTCTTGATTGTTACTAGCATTATCATTAATTATATTGTTAATTCTCAAAAATAAAACTTGATTATAAATTGGCATTAATTTGAGCTTAATTGTAATAATAAATGCCACTATGATTTAAGGGCTGCAGTATGATAAGTTTGGGCATCGCAGTCACGACAGTAAATTAGCTAATTTATTGTTTGTTATGCGAGCACTTGAGGCCAGACTAGTCGAGCACTTGAGGCAACAATTGTTTTTATAAGTCTGAGTGTGAACGAAATACTTTTACAATATTAACTTACTATACATAACTTTTATAACGGTAAACATTGCCTTTACACAACTCAGCTGATAATGAATAAACAACTAGAATAATAAACATATATACTCAACACAGTTGGTGAGTGAAGCGTAGGGACGGCATTAGGAGTTAGGACTTAAAAGTCGCCTCTCCCCAGATTTTGTCAATCTAAAATATTCTGATTTAAAGTGCCGGGAACTTGCGGGATGAAACCAATCATGTGATCGTTTTGTAGCATTAATCCATATTTCCTTTCTGATAGGACACTTCGAAAACCTTAAAGAAATTAAACACATTTTAGTTAACATGCTTTGAATTTTTTATAATGCAACACTGCAGTCTTAAAATGTCTTTTAAGCACCACTTAAAATATATAAATAATAATTAGACACGGCTGCGCGCAAATACTTTGCCCATATATGATGGATAATATTTCGATATTTTTAAATTACTTACGATGGATTGCATATTCTATGTTATCTGTTATCGATAGTAAACCAACACACATTATGGACATCACTAGTTCGCACTTAACGATAGACAAGGAAGGAGCGATTATTCGCACAGCGTGATAGAAAGAGACTTTGTTAAAAGACATCAACGAGCGACTACGGCAGTCTAGAGAACTTTATTTGATAATACGCATATTTAATTAGTAATTTTATTAAAATCTGCTTACCTGTGAAATGAAATTCCATCCTTTTGCACAACAGATGTTCTAGTGTTTTTGCCATACAATTTCACGCAACAATAATGCATTTTTCATGCCCAAATCACGTCAAAACTTTCCTGAACTGATCGTGTTACTTACGCAACTTCCGAGAACAGACTGGAGTTAGTAGCGGGGGCGTGTCTCGATCTTGTAGTAAATTTACCGTATGAGTGGCAGCGGGGGTCGCCCGACTATGCGACGTCTTTAGGTTTAGTGGTCTGTGGTATCGGGTAATGAAGTTTAGAAGAGAAAGAAGGTATGATCATTTTAAAATGAGAGTATAAGATGTCATACATGACTGACTCAAATAGTTTAGAAAAAACCGACAAAATAAATACTAATAGGTCTATAATTTTTACATTGACTTTTATCACCTGATTTGTGTATTGGTAAGATTCCGGTCTTGATCGACTTGTTAAAAATGAGTTATGTGCTTCAACATGCGCATTTTTGTTGCTCTTTTGTTTGATGACAGTCGCCCAAACACCGCAACAATGTATAATGAACCGCGTAAATATCTTACACCACCTAATTGCTATAAAAATAAAGTGGTGTCAGGTATTTTTCACATGTTCTGTTTCATCATAATGCTCTATTTTTGCCGGTGACAATGCAATGTGATGAAAAACATTATAAACAACAGTAGGTATTAAATTTATAAAGAATGTCAATAAAGTTAGTAAGAAATGAATGCCGCAAATCGATTTGGATTCACTTCAATTTATCCATTACCAATTTGGCATGCTCCTGTCACAGTGTGAGAGTGATATAAACATACCATGCTTTATCACCTTACCACGAAAACTGATACACGTTTTCAGAATCATTTATATCATTGTCACCTTTATATCGCTATTTTTACCAACTTCACAAAGAAGTTATCTGTTTGACAGTTTCCCGATCTAAGTGAATTGTAGAACGAAGCTTAAAAGTATTTTTCTAAAATGTGGCAATAACGGGACAGCTTATTTGGTGGGAAAAATAAACTTCACCTTTACATGTGTTTCTCGTAAATTGACTTGAGAGCTGTCCTAAGTATAGGTAGTAAATAAGTTTTTATCCTCAAGATGCACCTTCTTGCAGAAAACTGACGTGTTCTCGTAAATAAAATAACCTTAGGACAAAAAATTACGAATTAAAATAGCCGTCTTCAGCAAAAGATGCACCTTCATTTGTTTACTACTTAGTGAATTCTTCGCATGTTTTATTATTAATTTGCACCATATATAAATAAAGACGCGATGAAATGGTAACTTGCGTTATTCATGGAATTTCCCTAGGATAGAAAAGCCAATTTACGTTTGTGGCACATGGTAGCCACAAATGCAGCAACTCATTCAGTGTTATTAATTGTGACGTATCTCTGTTCCAGCAACACTCATCACCGCAACAGCAGGCACATGCTACGGTTGGCCGTCGCCCACGCTCGCGTACCTCCACTCCCCGGAGAGTTCCATCCCCACCTCGCCCGACCAGGGCTCATGGATCACCTCCATCATGATCCTGTGCTCTGCGCTCACGCCGGTCCCCTCCGCCTACTTCGCCGACCGCTTTGGACGGAAAACAACGTTACTACTTGGTAAGGGTTTGCTTTTTAATAGACTTCAAATAACCCTCCTTTTTCCTTCGCGTAGTCAGGTAAAAAAGGAAGACGTTCTCATTTCGTCGGAATGTTTTTTCTGGACCGTTTTGGAAATATATTTTTTTGTTTGATAGAGCGTCAGGTCAATTGTGTTTTTTTTGACGTGGTAACGTTGATCAACTGGTACCTTGTCCAGCTACACTAACATTTTGACGAGAATTTCTATCGTAGTGTTCCAAGTAATTATTAATGTTTAAAAAATTACTAAATGTACTCTATGATAAACTGAGTATAACTTTTTTATTATTCTCGTATAAACATTAAACTTGCAAAAGCAAGACTACATACTTTAAGTTCGCTTAGTAAAAGTAGGTATGCTAACCAAGAAAGCCAAATCTGTAAAGTATGCAATAAACAGTTTATGTTAATGTTAGCACAAACAAATACTGCCAGACATGCCGATCAGACATTGAAGATTACGGCAAGGTATAAGGTACTTATAGATATACCATCACAATTTATCTACGGATCTAAAAAGCCGAGACTGAAACAAACACACAATATTATCGCAGTAATAGACCTGTCTAATGTAATATCTATAAGTGTATTATAAGTCTATTGGATATTTAATAATAAAATATTGTAGGTAATATTCCTAACAGATTACTGATATCGGTAGTCGTAAACATAAACAGATTATACGTGAATGATAATAACTATTATTCATCGGAAAATCATTAATGACTAGAAGATGAGGACTTCGTTCGCAAAGGTCAAATAAGGGGGTAAAAAGTATCATATATGTTAACCGGGGTCATAATTGACCTCTTTACCAAATTGCATGGAAAACGGTACGGTAGTTTTTGTGTGATGCGCTCAAATCACAGCTGTTTTACGATTTTATTATATGTATAGAAAAATCATCCCCCTCTCAACATTTGTGGCAGAGACAGTGCTGTACTCAGAAATAGTAACCAGTTGAGGACTATTATTAATTTTCCTTTACTTTAAAACTTAACTTTTTTCCTTTATTTTAAAAGATTCCTTTTTTTCCTTTTTGAGGTACACCGCCACGCAGACCGATAGTTACAACTACTTATCAAGCTAGCATTTGTGTAAGCTCAAAAAAACTCCAAATACGTTTTATTTATAAATCTATCGTATTCAGCGGACAATTTGACACATATTGACCCAGCCTTAAGCTTACATTACTTGTAACTAATTTTTCTATCATTCATTTCCAGGGGCAATACCGTTCATCCTAGGCTGGATCCTGGTGATCGTGGCCAAGTCTGTAACGTTGCTGTACGTGGCCCGGATGTTCTCTGGGCTGGGGTACGGCATAGTGTACACCGTTGCGCCGATGTACACGGGCGAAATTGCTACCAACGAAGTCCGGGGCGCCCTCTCCACGCTCATCACCCTCATGAATAAAGTACGTGTGTCACTGACTTTTTACACCACGGGCAGTTTTAGAGACTCTCCACACTAGTGTCGTGGTGTTGACAGCGCCCGCGTGGTGCCGGGTGTCTCTTAAATGGATGCATTCGCAGGGCCTCTATAGCAATGTGGAATATATTAATACTCTGGTTTACCTATTTTGGCAGTTGACCACCATTATTATAGCTTGGCAACTTCGGTGGTGACACTCACATGTGTGCTTTTTGTTATGTGCAGCCGTAAATACTTACACAAGTTACCGCCAACACGAACGGCGACCGACAGAGGCAGCCTCCGCAGGCAGCCGTTCGTGATGGCGGTAACTTGTGTAAGTAGTTACGGCTGCACATAAGAAAAAGCACACATGTGAGTGTCACCAAAAAAGTTGCCAAGCTATAGTTCTGACTGTGGACTTCACTTGTCACGTCATACATTATGCACCAAACTCTCTCGTACTATTCGTCACGTAAAAAATAAGGCTCGTGCTTTATATACTAACCCTTCTGATGACTATTGACGCAATCTAACCCTGCGTGGCTAGCACAACTAGCCGCCACTTCGGTTGTCACACGATAGAACATCTGTCACTTTCACAGTATACTTAATGGAAAGTGACAAATAGTATTTGTCGTCACATTTATCCTAGAGGTACTGGTACCGCATTTGGAAGAAGTACTGGTATCGCGTTTAGAATATCTTACATATTGCAGTTATATCCACAATGGAAGAAATTTAATTTCCGATCGTATTTTTCCTAGGCAGATAAACAGTCATAACTCTTCGAGTTACAACTCACGAGACCGTCCGCGTTTGTTAACATTTTTGAAGATAGCCACCTGAATACATAATAAACTTAAAATGTGGCGAACAGCCATAAATAATTCATTGTTTTCTGTTGAAGAACACGTTTTGCTTCGGCAAGACTATAATGCCATTGAATAGTACTTATGTTCAAAAGTAACAGAATAAGAAAATAATTATTTGTTATTCAAAATATTGAAGGTGAAGTCTCAAAAGCTGAATTTTGAGAAATATCTTCAAGATCGATGCTCTAGGGTTTGGGTTGATTTTTTTAATTTTACTTTGTTTCTATAGGTAAACAAATGCAATAAGAAATTGTATTCATTGACAATGGCAACGTGATACCTTTGCCAGGAAACGTCACATTTATTTGGCATCATCATGATCTATGTATGTCTATCGATAATGCTTGATATTCCGGATCGAGGTGACGATGTCTTCTAAAATAGGACCCCTTTCGTTCGGTTCAGATACTAAGATACACAAAGTCCTGAGTCTCCTCTTCAGAGTTGGTTAAAAATAGATACACACTAATCTTAAACTGTATTAAGATTCAAGCTTGTAACAATTTCAAAGGTTCTCATTAGTCGTTCTATCTGCGCGTAATTGCGCTGACGTACGCGAGAACGTGACTCATTGCTTTAATTACATATCGCGCATGGTTTGGTACACATTCATATCCAACATCAAACACAAAGAGTTCGCCTTAATGTACAGCTAGTCTTGATTACATTTAGACTACTTACTTTCTCATCCTCGCATTTCACACTGTATTGTAAAGCAAAAAGCAACTTTGCTCCTTGCAGAATAAAGTTGAAGTTTCATTATCGTGTGTGGTTAGAAAGTATGTAGCGGGTTAAAGTAGATAGTCCTGGCACCTACGCGTCGCTCAGATTTCAACAATCTCAATTACGAGTATTATGTAAATTACGCTGGTTTAGCTGAGCCAAAAAATATAAATATTTCAACAAACTTCTCTGGTCAAAAATAGTGAAATGGAAATAACCTGTGCCAAAAAAGTTTACCTATTTATGTACTTTAAGATTCATAGCCCGTACAGCAAGTAATCAAATCAATTAAGGTACAGGTCGATTCACAAGAGCGAATGTATTGAACGAAAGTAATGTCACTTGTCACTAATGAGTGACGTTCTTATACAGAGGGATCCAAATATTTTGTAAACAATTACATACCTAACACTTTTCCATTATTCAAGAAAAAAAATACATATAATCTGCACATTATTAGACTAAGCAGGTAAATGATATGGCAGAAAGGTAAATTTGACGGTTCGCTACAAATATTTTACTATCATGGAGTTTTTTTTAAATTAATAACTTGATTTCACACTGACGCCGCAATCTACGAAATCATGGCGTAATTTTTGGCGAAACTCATACGAAATTTAGATGTTTCTATGCAATTTCCGCGTTTTACGGCGCCAGTATGCAAACAAGGCTGCTGTAGGTAGGGATTTCTTGTTGTTGTTCATAAAATACAGAATGCAGACTGGGTTACGAAGTTATGAGACGAGATAGTCTAAAAACAAAATATTGCTAATTGAATCAACCTGTATTTAATCATTTTGTGATGCACACATAAACATTGGCATTCACTCGTTCAATCCATTAGTTCCAGCTCTTGTGAATCGACCTGTAAGTAGTAGGTAATCAGATATTTAGGACTGCCTAATAGCTTAGTGTTTGGGTCAAATATGTAAGTGATAGGAGGTCAGCTGTTGTTCAGATTAGGTTTCTTAGCTCGTATCCATTTTTATTTTTATAATAATTTCCATACTTTATCTCAATTGCAACCCCAACCTACCTACTTAAAGTCTCATACTATGACTAAGATCAGAAAGTGTCTAGCCCCTATCTTAATTATATTTATTTCTTTCCAGGTCGGTATTCTTGCCCAGTACTGTATCGGGCCATACGTCTCGATGCAAACCCTAGCCGGCATCAACTTGATCCTACCTATATCATTCGTTCTAAGTTTCATCTTCTTACCCGAGTCGCCCTACTACTACCTGAAATTTGAACGCAGCGAAAGAGCAGAGAGATCTTTAAGAATGCTACGCAGCGGAGACATCAGAACCGAGCTCAAGAACATCGAGATCAATGTCCAGGAAGACATGAAAAACAAAGGTTCCTGGCTAGACTTAGTCACAGAAGCTACGAACAGAAAAGCTATGTGGATAAGTCTAGGCGTGTTCACCATTCAGCAACTCTGCGGAAGTGCGGCCGTAGTCGCATACGCCCAAGTGATATTCAACACTACAGCCAGCTCAGATTCTAACGCGTCTGGTCACTTGGAACCCCACGTGGAGTCCATCCTTGTAGGCTGCGTGCAAGTTGCAACGTGTGTGCTGTCAGTATGCCTTGTGGACCGAGTGGGAAGGAAACCATTGCTGCTACTATCGGCTCTTGGAGTTGGGCTCATGAACGGAACGCTGGGAACATTTTATTGGTTCCACGAAGCAAACAAGGAAGCAGTTCAATATCTTCACTGGTTACCGGTGGCCGCTATCCTGGTTTACATCGTGTGCTACGCCATAGGACTGTCAACGGTGCCCTACGTTATCATCGGAGAGATGTTCCCGACCAACGTCAAGTTATACGCATCCTGTGTGGCACACATCTACACGGGCATCTTCATGTTCGCGGTGCAAAAACTCTTCCAGGTAAATATTACACCTACATTTTTGCTACACCACTAATCCTGAAAAAACACTTGAACCACAATTTATTTTCGTAGTTTATTGTAATGTTGTTTTGGAGAAGCTTTTTAAATCGTTACAGGAAAAAGCGACTCCTGATTGGAGATTAGATGTTTGCCAGATATAGGTTGGAGGGTCAGCCTATTTTTTGTTTATTTACCTACCTACTTAATACTCTGCTTGTTTAGAATTTTATATTTTTAAATACTAGTAGCGCTTACGGTATCAGTGTATCTTTCTCGATTTCATGCAAAAAATAGTTTAACACAGTCGCGTGACTTAGTTACACTGGATGTGTTCTGCATCCTACGGTTAGGGTATCCTTTTTAACCGACTTCCAAAAGAAGGACGGTTCTCAATTCGTCTGTATGTTTTTTTTTATTTTTTTTATTTTTTTTATTTATTTTTTGTGTGTTTGTTCACCGATTACTTTAAGACGTAGACTTTCGAGGTGGTCCCATTGCAACCAAGTCAGGATCTGATGATGGAATCTTGGAGAAATCGAGGGAACTCTTCAAATATTATAGGCACACATATAGCGATTTCGGTATTTTTCGTAATTTCTCGTCCATCTCTTATTAGCAACAAGTTTTTAGTGTTAACCGACTTCAAAACAAAGAGTTAATTTGTATCTAGGTTTCTTCCCCGATTACTTGAAGACGGCTGAACCTATTTGGAAAATTCTTTTTTTGTTTAAAAGGGTATACCTCCGAGGTGGACCCATTGCAACCAAATCAGGATCTGATGATGGGATCTTGGAGAAATTGAGGGAACTCTTCAAATATCATAAGCACACATATACGATTTTGGTATTTTTCTTACTTTCTCGTGTATTTCTTATTAGAAATAGTTCCCAGTCTTAACGGACTTCAAAACAAAGAGCAATTTTTATGTAGGCTTGTTCCTCGGTTACTTGAAAACGTCTAGACCGATTTGGATTTTTTTTCTTTTAACTAAATAGACTTAAGTCTATTTGGTTAAAATAATATTTTTCCAGCGCCACTAAAAATTTAAAAATAAAGTAAATTTTTAAAACAATAAAGTAAATTTTTAAAACAAAAAATAAAAACCGACTTCCAAAAACTTATAAACTAAAAACCAGAAAATAATATGTTAATTACCTCAAAGAAACAGATAATCAACGATTCATATATACATATACAGATATTTATAGTTTTTAAACTGTTATTTTTGAAGTTGGTGCCTGCCACGCAAAGCTGGCTATGTTGAGCTCCTTAGCTGGCACCGACTTCAAAAAAAACAGTTTAAAAACTATAAATATCTGTATATGTATATATGAATCGTTGATTATCTGTTTCTTTGAGGTAATTAACATATTATTTTCTGGTTTTTAGTTTATAAGTTTTTGGAAGTCGGTTTTTATTTTTTGTTTTAAAAATTTACTTTATTTTTAAATTTTTAGTGGCGCTGGAAAATATTGTTTGAACCAAATAGACTTAAGTCTATTTACTTAAAAGAAAATTTTTCCAAATCGGTCTAGTCGTTTTCAATCAAATATCCGTAATCTGGGAACAAACCTACATAAAAATTGCTCTTTGTTATGAAGTCAGTTAAGACTGAAAACTTATTTCTAATAAGCAATGCACGAGAAACTAAGAAAAATGCCAAAATCGCTATATGTGTGCCTATGATATTTGAAGAGTTCCCTCGATTTCTCCAAGATCCCATCACCAGATCCTGAGTTGGTTGCAATGGAACCACCTCGAAGGTATACCCTTTAAAACAAAAAAAGAATTTTCTAAATAGGTTCAGCCATCTTCAAGTAATCGGGGAAGAAACCTAGATACAAATTTACTCTTTTTTTGAAGTCGGTTAACACTAGGAACTTGATGCTAATAAGAAATGGACGAGAAATTACGAAAAATACCGAAATCGCTATATGTATGCCTATAATATTTGAAGAGTTCCCTCGTTTTCTCCAAGATCCCATCATCAGATCCTGATTTGGTTGCAATGGGACCACCTCGGAAGTCTACCCTTTCAAACAAAAAAAGAATTTTCCAAATCGGTCCAGCCGTCTTCAAGTAATCGGTGAACAAACACACAAAAAAAAAATAAAAAAAAAAATAAAAAACATACAGACGAATTGAGAACCGTCCTTCTTTTGGAAGTCGGTTAAAAAATAAAAACCGACTTCCAAAAACTTAAACTAAAAACCAAGAAATAATATGTTAATTACCCCAAAGAAATGGATAATCAACGATTCATATATACATATACAGATATTTATACTTTTTAACCTGTTATTTTTGAAGTCGGTGCTAGCTAAGGAGCTCAACACAGCCAGCTTTACGTGGCAGGCACCAACTTCAAAAATAACAGGTTAAAAAGTATAAATATCTGTATATGTATATATGAATCGTTGATTATCCATTTCTTTGGGGTAATTAACATATTATTTCTTGGTTTTTAGTTTAAGTTTTTGGAAGTCGGTTTTTATTTTTTGTTTTAATTACTTTAACACATGTCTGGACCACAGAGCGCCAAAGGCGCTCAGAATACCAAAACAATTATAATCTATAGCCAACGATTGTCACCCATATTCTCCGATAACAATGCTTAGAGAATGCATGATGCTTAAACTTTTTTTTTATAATTTCAGGTGGTGAAGGACTCGTGCGGCATATACACAGTATTCTGGGGCTTCTCGACATTCTCGCTCCTCGGACTGGTGTTCATGCTGGTCGTGCTGCCCGAGACCAAGGGCAAGTCCTTCGCCTCCATCCAAGCGCAGCTGCGCCGCGACGTTGCCCGCGACAACGCCAGCAAACTGATGACCGTCGAGTATTAGCGACCCTAGGTCGCGCCTGTGCACCCTTCCTTCAGTGCTAGCATAAGCTTAATTTAGGGATCAAGTTGATAATGAATCTTAAGAATATTGATATTTAATTATGTAATTTAATTTAAACGTACGGTTTTTTTACAAAAAAAAGTATGAAAGGCTGTTTCTAAGGCCTGTAGAGGACTAGGAGAGGGAGTAGAGTGGGGGCTAGTGTTACGGCTCCGTTAAACGCAGAGAAGTCCTCGGGGTCGTAGTCTGCCGGCAGCCGCCTCGTGGACACCACGTCTGTGTAGAGCCGCGCCGAACGCTTTGGCGTTCGCGTCTTGTTCGGGCTCTTGAAGTCGACCAAGTACAGGCCGAAGCGGGACCTGCAAATGCATTTACAAATGTGACGAGTGAAATTATAACACAGAAAGTTTTGACTGATATTTTGTTTTATTTATAACCTCGTGGTAGCGAGGCGTCAAATACATAGAGAGTCAAGAGTAAGCCGACACAAACCTGGCTTTCTTCTTATTTGGGGCTTTAAATGGCTCAAAAGTGTAGAAGCCAGCAAGAATCGGGTTTCATAGGCACCCCTACCCGTATCCGTAACCCAACCAAGAGTTGTAGCTTAGGTTAGGACTTAGATAGCCTACGGTAATTATAAACAAGGACTGTATAAATTTACATTCCGATTTTGCCACCTACGGCCATTACCTTACTACCGTTCTGACTGAAGCCATAAACAAAGTCACTACATCAGAACCGTCACGACATGGTGAACAATATCCATTCATATCAATATCTTAATTAGTATTAAGACTAAATTATTACTCAATTGTTCACATCAACCTTACTTAGGCTTACTTCACTAACCTAATTATAATTTGACTCGATTCCATTAATATTTGATATTGATCCGAAATTAGAGTCCGTCAAGATAGCGTACACAGCTTGACGCCCGTTAGCGTACACCGTGAACAGGTCTTATTTTTCAGTAAGTTTAAGGGTACAATTTTTTTCACCTAAGTATTTCGTCGGTACTATTTGGGTACTATTTATTGGCTGCATCAGATTCTGAATATCTTTACCGTGTACGCTATCTTGACGGACACCCGAAATTAAGCTAGGTACTTAGGGTAATTCCGTGTAGGGTAACTAAGTAGGTAGTTGGTTGGAGTTTATACGAAGCGAACTAAATTGAAAGTAGTGCTATTTGTTTAGCGTTAGTAAACCTTCTTTTCTCTAATTAAAGAATTAAGTAAGTACCTATACACAAATACCACTATTATGAGCCTACAACTGCTGATGTACCTTGTAGCCCCATATGTACACGGTCAACCATTTCGCTCTTAACAGTCAGTAGATAAGTTCTTTCTTACTCCTTACTATTGGGCACCAATACTTCATTATAAATCCTGTAAGTGCTAAACCTATATTTGTCAAGTATAACCCTCAGATTAAACTCTACAAGACATTGTCTTGTCTTGTAAGGCTCACAATTACTATTATAAAGGGCCGGGTACTCCTTTAGTTGAAAGCGGCAGTGGCCATTTCCATTGTTCGATGAGGGTGTCTTTTGTTTCTAACGGCTGAATACTCGACACACTAGACAAGCATCGCCGTTATCCATTATGGTTCAAAGAGAGTGCATCTATAGCCATGTGTACTTTATGTTCTAAAGGATCTTGATGGCTGTAAATATAAAGTCACCTTTATTCTTTCTACACTCTTTTTATTTATAAAGTATTCTGTAAGAGAAATATCTGAGTACGCAGTACCTAACTTGCCTATTTATAATAAACTAAGTTTTATTAAAAACAATATGTGGATAAAATTATATGAAACTTTTCATATTAAGGTATGTAGGTCTGATAGATAATTCCTTCGGCTTTTGTTCGATACGTTTTCTTTTGTTTAATAAAGTTAAATCTAGTGGTTCTGTGAGCTGTAGACCTCGCGAGTATTTCAACCTCCATGGTTCCGCCATTTTGAAAAATTTCCAAAAACTGAGTCGACAATTTTCTTTGTATATAATTATCGAAACTGTTCTCAAAATTTCACGAGAATCAGTAGAGAAATGCGACCTGTAGAAGAGAACAGCTGGACATCCGGACAAATATACGAAAGCATTTTTGCCCAAGCTGAAACGGACGCACAGACGCAAATAATATAATAGGGACATAAGGGCATTTTTATTTTAAAATCTGCGGTTAGGCGAAACTTAAGCTATGTTCAAATACCGTCTAACCTGTCAGTCCGTGACGAAATGTATGGAGTTTGACACTAATCGTCAGTTCTGTGACGACCTGCTAACTGTCAGTTAAGAACGCACTTTAAAAAACCGGCCAAGCGCGAGTCGGACTCACATACGAAGGGTTCCGTACCACCGTACAAAAAAAACGTCGTAATAAACAACTGGCAAAAGGTCTTAAATGCCGTGTAAATCAATGGCATTAAAACCTTATGGTTGAGAAGTTTTTCGGCAATAACTTCAAAACGGTTTATTTGTTACTATTCAAAATAATTGTCGTTGAATTTATTTATAAAGCGTTACTTTCCTGATTTTTTCCATATTTTTTGGATTTACGGTTTAAAAGTTAAAGGTTGGGGACACAATTTTTGCAACTTTCGGAGCGATTATTTCCGAAAGTTTTCACTTAATCAAAAAAAAGTACATAAAAGCCTTATTATGTTTTTAAAAGAACTAGCGAATTATGTACCTCACGTTGATGTTTGCTGAAAAAAACTTTTTTAGCTTCTGTTACATCTATGGAGTGCCCCCTATTTTTTTTCTATTTTTATTATTTAACTACTAAACTTAGTAGCGGCATCTACAAAACATCTATATTCCAAATTTCATCAGTATGCGTCTTGTAGTTTTTGAGTAAAATGCCTGTGACATACGGACGGACAGGACGAAACTATTTTTGCTACGGAACCCTAATAAAAAAGCCTAGACTAGTACTAAAAATACAAATGGGCTCGAATGGACTCTAGACCCCAATTGTAGTACATTACACAACTAGGGTGGTAATACGAAGAAAGGCCGAGATCGCAGAAGTTTGCGGCCCGAGCTGCAATCGAGGGCCCGTGTTGTGTACATCATTTTATTTCTACACTTGCCCAGAAAGCCACTTTATGGCCAGGTGTGGCATAAAATAAATGAATAAATATTGTGGGGACAATCTTACACAAATCGACTTAGTCCCCAAGTAAGCAATGCTTGTATTATGGGTACCAGACGAATTGTAAAAATTACTCTATTGATTTTTCATTAAATTTACTTTAAAAGCTTTTAAGCTACTTGCACGGCGATATGTAACGTTTGTACCGTTTATAACACAGTGCATATTAACTTGCACTAATCCTCCCTCTAGGTACTTCGCTGTAGCTATTATTATATTAAGCAAATCCCTCTATTATAGCAATTGAGATAATAGCTAGGAGTGGAGATGTCTCTATTAATGGACTAGGTGTGTTCATGCTCATTACAATTAAATCTGCGAGGAAACAGGGCGCGTGTACAGGGCTACACTAACGTCCAAGGGTAAACCAGCATAACTTCAAAGTAATTCGAAGGCACATACTTCGTTATTCAAGTAAGACACTGCAAGGAAATCTCAGCGTGTAACGTATTTAATTTAAATGTGAATGTGTAACGATACTCTTAGGGCCAACTTTGGTGTCACCTAGATATTAATAAACCCAGTTGAACAATTGAAGTTTAAAATGTATGAAAATAACTTCTGATTAGCCTGATTGTTATTTTCACGCTTACTTTCTTATTTGCAGAAAGTATTATGCTCTTTGCCGTTATTACAAGATTTAGATACGAGTATGATGTTCCTAAGTAAACATGTATAAATTACGTAGGTACCTAAATGGGCTTTATTATTTAAAGTGCGTTCTTAACTGACAGTTAGCAGGTCGTCACAGAACTGACGATTAGTGTCAAACTCCATACATTTCGTCACGGACTGACAGGTTGGACGGTATTTGAACATAGCTTAAGTTTCGCCTAACTGTAGATTTTAAAATAAAAATGCCCTAATATACGCAATGTAGTTGCATAAAAGTGCGGAGAGGCGGTGTAACCAAGAACGAAACTTACCTACTTATAATATTGAACATGCACGACGTGGTTATTTAAAGCAATTCTTCAGAGTTTACTTTAACTTTCTGAATGATGTCAACTCAGTATACCAAATACATTTTACCGGAACGCGAAATTTCACTTTCATTCCTCAAAATGAATGCGGGCAAAGTATCATGACATGACGTTATCTAAACGGCAGGGCGAATTTTTGGGTAGGATAGCTACACACAAGGATCGTTTAGGGATACTTTTTACCCGACTAAGGTAGAGCAAAAAAACCGGGTTATAATTTTTTTTTCATCACACTTGCTCGAAAATGGTGTTATTACACGTAGGTTCTGCGGGCCGTAAATGACCTATTACGCCCTAGGGCGTAATGGTTTTCTTTTTAAATTTGAAACGCTGGTTCTGTTTTACTTTTATTTGTCATCTTCAAAGGAAACGAAAACTTACTTTTTTAACTTGTTTCACTGAAATATTTATTTAAAGTGAACTGTTATTGCAAATACATGTAAACACATATTTCTGTAACATTAATTAAATGTTTAAATAGTGTATTTCAGTATTTTGTAAATATAAAATCAAGCGTCTTAGGTCTTTACCGCTATGGTTTCCAAACGTGACTTGACTTTCTCATTGTCTATGGATACAATATGTCACTAATGTCACTGTCAGCTGTCTGTTTTACAATTTCATTTAGGTTAAGTAAGGTTATTTTAATTAATATTTCCTCACAAGTGTGATGAAAAACATTGTGTGTGCCACGGGCGGTAAAGGAATTACAAACTCGTGTTATTAAAGCCCTCGGTTTCACCTCGGGCTTATAACAAACACTCGTTTGCAATTCCTTACTTACCGCCCCAGATACACAATGTACTATTACGTTCGTTGGTGAAGTTAAGGACATTTTCTAGTTTCATCATCATCATCATAATTTCAGCCATAGGACGTCCACTGCTGGACACAGGCCACCTCAATAGATTTCCACATTTTGAATTATTTGCTCCTGTTACAGGCAACACCCGGAATATCATAGAAAGAAATGCGCTAAGGAAACTCGCATACTCAGCAATTTTTCGCACTCCTCACACTAATAGATATCTGCCTTTCTCGGGGATCGATCCCGGACCGCTTTCTGAGCTAACCTACCAAGTATACCATCGTCAAATACATACTAGTACCTATGAAAATATGTAAAACATACCAAAACTTATTAATTTCCTAGGAATCTACAACACTTTATCGCGAAACTGCCGGCCGGCCCCAGCCCTGTAATGACTATCGACTCACCCCCAATGTTCGCATTAACGCAATAAACGCGTGCTAACGCGTGTAATGACCCGCGGCGTAACGTAACTCCGCTTATGCTTTTTCCATTACGTCACAATGATAAAGTATTATATTGCCCTAGGAACACTTTCAAATTACGATGTAGGTAAATATTACAATTGCGAGCAGTTACTGTGGGAAGGTCTACAAAGTAGCAATGCAAAATGAATGCAAATAACGGACAAATTGTCTATTGACAACTGACTGTGGACATCTGTGATCTGGGTCATGCTTTATTTTAACTCCCTAGGCTTGAAATATACTATTTTACCGTGTCTTGCATAAAATGCATAATAAAAACATATGGGACTAAAATAAATTTTGCACAGGAGTTGCTTAGGGGTCATCCACGTGTTACGTCACAAGATTTTCGGGATTTCTAGACCCTAGCCCTCCTTATGTTACACCCTTTCCTTATTTTTTTCATTTATTAACATCCTATAGGATCTTTGACGACCGCTTTAGCTTAGTTGGTAGTGACCCTGCCTATGAAGCAAGAGGTCCTGGGTTCGAATCTCGGTAAGGGCATTTATTTGTGTGATGAGCACGAATATTTGTTCCTGAGTCATGGATGTTTTCTATGTATTTAAGTATTTGTATGTATGTATCTATTAAATATATCGTCGTCTAGTATCCATAACACAAGCCTTATTGAGCTTACTATGGGGCTAGTTCGATTTGTGTAAGATTGTCCCCTAATATTTATTTATTTATAGGCTGACACGTTTGGTTCCTCCTCCCCCTATTAGTCAGGTATTATGTGGATACTACACATTTATAGTGCTAGTGCTAGCTTAGTGGCAAAATCTTCATTTAACATGATTGCTAGGATTCTAAGCCCTGACGACGAATATGGCCCTAACTTTTAGTAAAATTAAAACATTGCATTGCATTCGTTTTTTCCAATTTTATCAGGGTTTAAAGTATCACAAAGAGAGTCTAGTCGTAACAGTCTTTTAGGCAATTTTCTGTAATCTTTTTGGAGATTACGCTGTTCTACTAACTCGAGATTACGGTGTCCAGATTCACAGCACCTCAGATTACCTGTTAATGGCTCCACGTTTATCTACCTCAAAAGAATTTTAAACCAAATTTAGTTTTTTCTTTCATCGCGAGCGCTAACGAGTTAGGTTAGGTGAGTAAGGTTAGGTTACTCCAAATTAACAAGCAAAAACTTACTCTAAAGTCCAGGTTAATTAAAGTTTCACCTTGCAAATTTTAGTCCATTGGATAAATAATGTCAATTAAATAGGTAGTAAGTTCATATAAGTTAGGTAACATAGCATTACGTGTTTTTGCTCCCCAACCCTCCCACTTCTGCGCTTTAGCTCGATAAAATCTCCTGGCACGTACTTAAGGTAAGTTTTAGGTAGTTGATCCACCTAATTACAACGACACGTTTAGCCTAGTGGGAATGACACCGCCTACGAAGCTAGAGGTCCCAGGTTCAAATTCTGATAAGGGCAAATATTCGTGTGATGGATGAGCACGAGTATTTGGTTCTGATTCTTGGATGTTTTCTATCTATTTAAGTAGATATTTATTTATATAAGATGTATATCGTCGTCTAGTACCCATAATAGAAGCATCGACTAGGTCGACTTGTGGAAGATTGTCCCCACAGTATTCATTGTTGGGTTGGTCTTTGACTGTCTAAAACACAATTTGAATACATTTAATTTTTGCCTAGAGCTTAAAGTGACTAGGTACTACATAATGGGTCGAGCAATCAAATCTACTATAACACAAATTGACTAGTACCGAATAAATCTAGAACACATTTCGCCTACTGTTGTATTTTGTTTTTGAATGTACAGGCGAGGTGAAAAATACAGAACTATGTCATAAATTATAGATAGGTAGGTATATGATGTTAGGTACCTAACTCATATGGGCAGCAAATGAAAATAAAGTCACACCGGTACTTAAATAGGTAACTTAAAAAGAATCTTCACGATATTAAAACAAATTCGGTACTTCATTTCAAAGCTCTTTTTATATCTTTTATAGCTTTGTTTTTTTATTAAATTTGTTAACTCTCGGCTGTATCTTCTATTAAAAAGAACATTAAAATCATTAAAAAATAGGAAATAAATTTTCTACCTGAATTTCCAGACAATTTGGGTTCATGTCACTATGCTATGTAGAAAGAAAAATATGCAGTGGTCAATTTGTGTTATGGAAGATTTAAGTGCTCAACATACCACATACTGGTATGTAGTAGTCACTTTAAGCTCTAGGCAAAAATCAAATGTAGTCAAATTGTGTCCTAGACAGTCCAAAACCAACTCCATTTAGTATGTAAAGGCGCTATATTCAGAATTGTATAAAATCATAAATTATTAACAAAGTGCGGCCCGCGTCAATTTCGTTAGCTATTATGTGGCCCTTGGCTGCTAAAAGGTTGCCGACCGCTGGTATAGGATATTAGCATGTACTTACACGAAACCGTCGTCCCATTCCCAATTGTCCATCAAGCTCCAAGCGAAGTATCCCACCACGTTGCTCTTGTCGTCATGGATCGCATGCAGCAGTGCGTTCAGGTAATGGCTGTAGTATGACACTCTGGAGTAGTCATCGATACCATCGAAGTCTGCGTAACCGTTCTCTGTCACAATAATGGGCACGCTGTTGTAATTTGTAGATATCCACTTCAGTAGTCGTCGGAAGCCGAAGGGAACCACCTGGAAATAAAGTTTAGTAGCATTATTACGAGTACATTGAACAAAACTGGCTGATGTTTACTGTATGGAAGAATGGGTTTATTACATAAGTACTAGGTAAAATAAGTTTTAACCCTCTTTTTTGCGTCTTCGTAATTGGGAAAAAAGTATTCTACAAGTATATTTTAACCGGGATCATTTAATCGACCTGTATAACAAATTTCGAAGAATTCGGTCCGGTAATTTTTGCGTGATCCGTGAACAAACAGACGGACAAAATTTTCAAAAATGATTTGTTTACCTTTGATGATGAGAACTATGAAATTTAGCAAGTAATACAGTAGAAATTCTTTTTCTAGAGCGAATTCACTTAGCTCTGTACCTGACGAACAATACTCATTATCTGCATTGTTAACTGTGGCCACAACTTCGACTTCGAGATGTAAGGCATTATAGTGCACATAATTTTTACACTAAATTAGTCTTTAAGTCGAGCAAAATAAGGTTTACTCTTAAACAAAGAGAACACAGATGTTGGTCACTTCGTAAGTGAAAGAGCAGCGAAGTACGTATCGATGCTTAGAAAGACGAACGATGTATTCTCTTTGTTTAAGTGTAAACCTTAATTCGTTTGACTTAAAGAGTAATTTAGTGTAAAAGCTATTTGCACTTATAGTGCCTTACATTTCGAAGTGGTAGTGGTGGCCACAGTTAACAATGCAGACAATGAGTATTGTTCGTCAGGTACACAGCTAAGTGAATTCGCTCTAGAAAAAGAATTTCTACATACCGTCTTATACTACGAGGATGGGGAAAAATCTGAAACTATACATTTTTAATGGAATCATTAACAAAAATAGATTTTACTAAGGGAATCGCAATTTATAGGGTACTTTAATATACCTACAAAATTTGTACGGAATCCTCGGTGGTCGAGTCCGACTCGCACTTGTCCGGTTTTTTTTTATTGAGAATCGAACAAGCGAGTTCCATTTTGCTTTTATAGGCACTTAAGCATTTGTTTTTCCATGGTTGCAGGTGACGAAAAATAAAGGTCTATTCAGTTTTAAATTTCAATATATGTTAAGAACATTTCTGTATCAATTCGTCGCATTTAACTTTGTTTTTATAAGTACAAAACGCTTAGAAGTTTCGTCTTCGGTGCTCGCAATACCTTTAAATAGCATTTCTATGCAAGACATGTCTACAAAGTAATCTCAATTCTGTTTTACCATTTTCAATGCAGAATTCTTCAAAGTTTCTTTCAGTTGTATTATTACACAGCGATATTTATAACCAGCTGCTTATTATTTACAATGAATGTCAATGACGTTATTACAATACCTACACAGTTCGTATCTACAAAGAATAAAACACGAATATTTTTGAAATCGTTGTCTGTTAGCAATAACTACGGCTATTAACCACAACGGTGACTAATTAGTACAATTGTAAGGTATGAAAATATAAGAATGTCTATTCAGCGTAATTGCTTTACCTTGAGCCAAGAAGATGACGATCGCGACGGCCATTTTGGATCTTGAACCCTGACGATACCGACGTCATTCTCATGAGACGGTATGGCTCCTACTTCACCATCAGCCATACTGAGGAGGTACGTTGTGTAGTGGTTCAAGCCGAAGAAGTCAGCGGTGCCTCTGATGAAGGCGACCTCTTCGGGGCTAAACTTGGGCAAACGGGACCGGCTATAGTTCTGCTGTCGGCTTTTCTCGTCGACAAGCTTTATTAGTTCTGGAGGATAGTTTCCTTCGGCGGAGTAAACGGGGTGTGCGTACCATCCAAGCTGTAATCACAGAAGTTTAAATCCTTAAAATGTTTCCCTTATCAGCTTCAGTACAGTTAATTTATCTAAAAAGACGCCCCTGTCCCATTTAGTTAGGATGTCAAGGGCAGTAATTAATTAATTAATGAGATATTAGAATTTTATTATACTCGTACTGTTATATTTTAATAAAAGGATATCTCAGTTTCAAATCTGCTATATAAGGTCCTAATTTATTAGTTGCAGATATTTTTACAGCTGATAGTACTCGGTCTCTGGAGTATATTAAAGCATGAAACATTAAAGCTTTTACGATGTTTTTTTGGAGAAAAAGGAAAAACAAATTTGCTACGTAATAACACCCTGTTAATGTGATTACTAAATGAAAACTCATTGAACAGATTCTAGTAGCTCTTTTACGTACCACTTAACTGTAACTAGCCACTTCACGTCGATAAATTAAAATCGTCAATGTCAACCGCCGAACTGTTACGACATTTACGACAAACAATTGTTGACATGACAGATAGTGTTATTGTGACATGTGATAATGCACATGGTGATTTTTTTTAGACGAAATTATAATCAATTTTTTTGTTAGGTAAATTAAATCAAAAATGTTATATGAAAAGATTTCTTAATTTCTATTTAAAGTTAATTATTTTAATGTAAAATATAACGCGTTAAAATATCTGCATCTAATAAATTAGGACCTTATATAACTTGTTAACAGTAATGTATTACGGGATGGATTTCATTCTAACACAAAGCTGTTCAAAGTGAGTCTATATAATTAATTAATTTCTCCTTCAGGATGAAGGCTCTAACTTTAAATTTGTTTCTACATTTAGGCTGGGTATTAAGGTATTATTTACATACATGTGTTCGCAAATACAGCTCCGCCGCTTCTTTATCTCTCGCCGAATTCGTCTTAGGCTCCGCCCAATTGGAGTCCAAGGACAAGCCGATCTTACCTGAAATGTAAAGGAGTCAATTAATTTAATGGCGTCTATTATGTTTGAAGCTTTTGAAGCCCCGAGTGTTTCATGTCACATTACCTCCAAACAAAGAGCGGTACTGCTGGCTATATAGATGATATACATTAGCGTGGGCTTTTAGAAGATTGTGCGTGCAGAGGTACTCGGCGATTCCGTGCCGGTTGAGTGCCGGCGCGCGGTAGGTGCCTCCGTAACCTTCCAGGCAGGTCTGCATCGGCTCATTGAATGTCACCCAGTACTTCACTTTATCAGCAAAATTGTCGAATAGAACCTTCGCGTAATCGGTGAAGTAGTCCACTATGTGAGCGTTACTCCACCCTCCCATATCCTGAAGTTTCTGCGGGAGGTCCCAGTGGTAAATCGTCACCATAGGCGTGATGTTGTATTTGGTGAGCTCGTCGATCAGGTGTTTATAATACTGTATGCCTAGTGGATTGATTTCGTTGGCCAAGCCAGTAGGCAGCACCCTCGGCCAGGATATAGAGAAACGGTAAATATCCACTCCCAGTTCGTGGACCATTTCAGCGTCTCTCTTATAAAGATTGTAGGAGTCAGCCGCGACATCTGGTGTGGAGCGGTCTCTAACAAAACTTCTATTGTTGTGAATTAGATGGTCCCATATACTAGGTGTTTTGCCTGCGAACACAAAATAATAATTATTTATTTAGACTTTATTGCACAATACAGGAAAGTACAAACGGCGAACTGCCGTGCCATAAGGCATTCTGTACCAGTGATTCGCTGGGCCAAACAGAAATATTGAAATATTAGGTATATTTTACAGCATAATAAGTACATACATACTATTATAATGTATTACATAAGCTGGTAAGTTAATCTAGCTGTAAAGGTAACTGTACGATTTAATCCTTATTTCCTTCATGATAGACGTTAAGCAAATAAGTCTATTATCTGTTGTAGTTAATAAACTACAACAGATAATAGACTTAGATCTGTTTTACAATATTTAACGCTTACCATCTACATTCCAAGCTCCTTCAATTTGTATCGCAGCAGTCGACACGCCAAAGACGAAGTCCTTAGGGAATGTGTAGTTAGACCTGGGGCCGCCGGAAAAATTTAGGATCTCGGCGTATCTGAAATAGAACGAGATAATACCATTAGGAATCTGTAACTTATTCAACATCCCAAACTTGGAATCATAACATTACATTGCACCCAAACAGTCTCTAAACTAAACTTATATCACAGGAAAGCAGTAAGTCAACGAAAGTCACGATTAGGATTATTTTAACAATCGAAAATCCGTCCAGGTCTAACTAAACGTCTTGTGAGATTGGAGTATGAATATGTAAGTATCGTATTGGAACGTTGTATTAAACTATAAAATAGGTAATATGTTTAAGTAAACAATGCTTCGTAATTAAACTACATAACAACAGTTTTGTCGGACGAGGTACCTTTTGTTATGTATTGGAAATTTGAATAAATATATAAATAAATAAAATAATAGTGTCCTGTACTTGTATTTACGGCATGTTTTCGGGTTATTGTTCAGAAATATGTCTGCGGTCACCTTATTCCTCTGGCCCTTTTTCATACTAAACGTAGACAGAGGAATAAGTCCCAGACATATTTCTGAAGAATAACCCTTTCGCGTTCCGTAGTAGTATTGGTAATAGTGGACATTAAATGCATGGAGACAGATGAATGAATCGCAGAAATGTTTCTGGAGAAATGCCCAGTTATTGTCCGTATGAATGACGTTAAGTATTTTCAATGCTATGATATCCAGTGATTGAAATTTTATCGCGCGATACAGTTTTTTTTTTCCAAAGTGTGACATAAATGGGCATATTTACATCTATGCCGATCGTAATCGCAGTAAAACTATAAGTCTGAAAAATAGTGGGCTTCAAAAGCGTTATATGAAGTTGATTGACATAATTCAAAGGGTCGATTTCAGGCGTTTTTCCAGCGTTTTTTGTAACTTCATTAGTGTCACTGGAGTTTTACCGTGAAGGACTATCGAGTGACGACAACTTTTGATTAAATCATGTGTAGCCTCGATACCGTCTATCGTTTATAGTAAAAGTTAACTGTGATCACCACCGCTTGCTGCTATATTTGCTGGAACACGAATGAAAAAAACCGCCGCGGTCGAAACGCTCTGAAATCGACCCCAAAGCGATTGTTTTAATTAAGCCCTATTATGTTGGCGATGTTTCTTTTCTACCGGTGGCATACACGTCAAACTATTTTTCGGGACAGTCATTCGCTCAGAATTAAAATGTACCTATGCATAGTTATTTTAATAAAATGTGACGGTTTTTAGTAAAACGTCCCACTTTGTCGATTCTAGTTACGGAGTTACGGGCAGTTTAGTGAAATATGGCAAAACTTACCGAAAATCAACTTTCGATGAAAACTGATAGAACATACTGTAATGAACCTATGATTTTGATGACGACGCATAAATCTGATAAATCTCCATTTTAAGCACCTCTTTAGGGCCTCAAAGTTTAGTGCCCAGCGACCCACTTTGTCGCATACAGAAAAAATCGTCGATATCATATTTGGACTGCGTTATGGAATAAGCGATCAAGCGACGTTCGGTTGAAACCGAGAAAATGAGCTCGAAAGATTTCAAATTTGAATTGGTCGCTGTAGCTGCATTTTTTTAAGTAAAAACTTCAATTTTAACAGTAAACCTGTAAAAGTGTTTCTAGTTGTATACAAGAGAAAAAAAATCACTGTATTTGTTAAAATGTTGAAGTTATTGGCGTATTTCCGCTTAATTCGTTATTGCACTAAATCTACGATGAAGGGAATTTATTACGCAGTAACGTACTATGCGACATATTTGTCGCTTGATTCTTTAATGCAATTTGTTTCTGGTAAAATCAATAATGGAATAAGATTAAGTTCAGACATTTTAATATATATATTTGAATGTAAATGAGTCAAATATTGTAGATAATAATTGTATTTATTGCAAAAAAAGGGTCAATTACAATGTTACGTACAACAAAAAAAAAAGTACTAACTCGAAGAGTATTAACTGTTTTAAACAGGACCTATACCAAATATTTTAGATACCACTACATAGTATAAAACAAAGTCACTTTCTCTGTCCCTATGTCCCTATGTATGCTTAAATCTTTTAAACTACGCAACGGATTTTGATGCGGTTTTTTTTAATAGATAGAGTGATTGAAGAGGAAGATTTATATGTATAATACATGCATGATATAATAGAGAAACACCGTGCGAAGCCGGGGCGGGTCGCTAGTTATTTATGAACAGTAAAAAAATCCTTTAAAAATAAAGTCGTTATTATGGCTTAAAGATATAAAATACTAAGCTGTTTATTCTTCTTCAATGTCAAAATCTAAGGATCCATTAAAACCATCAACATCTTCTTCTAAATAACGAGACCCAATTAAATTTTGGTAAAAGCATCTGGCATCAGAAGGAATGAGGTGCAGGAGCGATTGTATATCATTCAGTTTCGGTTGTGCAATAGGTTTCCCTTGTGGCCAAAGTTGTTCATATAGACTGGATAACTTTAATGTGGCACAATTTCGACCTCTTTTGGGTCTTTTAGTAAGATCAACTTCTTGAAGGTGACCCCCGTGATTGGTTGAAAGAAATATCCGACCAGGTTTATCCTTAAAAATGCATATTTCTTTAGTTTTAAGCCAGCTCACAGAATTTCCGTCAACGTCTTTTTTTCTGTTTACTATTTTCGTCATCATTTTAGAAACACCCACAAAGTCATTTTTGTTCATATTCGTAGCTGTCAACTTATTTCTTTTGCGACAACTGGTCATCACATCCATGTAATCTTGTGGAGTATAAAGTCGTGTATGAGTCTTCAAAGATGATTCGATATCACTGAACACGCTATCGTTTTCTAAGAAACTGTGACCGGGAACCATAAACCGTAGTGTGATTTTATCTAAGTTTTCATTTTCTTCCAGTACTGCAAACAGTAATAATGTTACTTTGATGTTACGGTTTTGGCCACCACACGAATCTGACCAAAGAATTAGTTCTTTGACTTTAGAATCTAGATTCAAGGATACATGTTTGCGTAAAGAGGAACCCACTTCCTGTGCTCCTCTGCCCGCAGTACCTTCTACCCATACGTAGCAAAATCCTCTACCAGTTTTTCCAGAATGAACACCGCAATTATAAAGCCAAAGTTGACGTTTGTAAAAAACAATATTGGTGGGAATTCTAGGTAGTGGCAGGGTTTTTTCCATATCAAATGTAAGGGTTTCGAGGTGATCACAAGTCTTAGCTAAGTTCAAGTCCTGTTTCTTCATTGCCCGTGCATCTTCTGCTTCTTTATGGTGTTGATCTCTTTCCGTTTCTAAATTCAGTTTAGTTTCTTCTGAAGTAGCATCTCTTATTTTTCAAAAAAATCAAACGGTAACCCCGCGAATTTCTGTTAAATTTGTCCATTTCCAACACTTTTTAATGATTATCACTCAAAAATGTGACAATATGTAGGTAAACATATCCTTTCGTCGTCACGTCAGACTCGCTAATGAGTAATGGAGACAAATAATAAATAATGCAATATCGAATCAAACGCCAGAAATTGGCGCTTAGTTCTCAATCAAGCGAAAGATCGGTGATTTGAGATATGTAAAAACGAATTAAACGCCACATATGGCGGTTAAATCGTTATTGCGTTTTTAAATAAACAAAACTTAACGAATTAACGACACATTTAGGCGTTTAATTCGTTTTTGCAATTTAAAATACATGTTTATACATTTTGTAAAAGTAACTTTGGCGCTTAGTTCTCTTTTACTTAACGAGTTTGTGCACAGGCCCATACATATTTTGATGTGTCGCTTGATTCTACCCCTTATAATTAGGCTTAGATATGATTTTTGAACACAGAAATTG
Source organism: Eudemis profundana (assembly GCA_947034925.1). Lineage (NCBI taxonomy): Eukaryota > Metazoa > Arthropoda > Insecta > Lepidoptera > Tortricidae > Eudemis > Eudemis profundana. Next base: position 10,400,920 of record OX344798.1, read on the forward strand.
TTGAGTACGTAGATTATCAAACCTAGAATCGACCTGCATTCATAACTTTTTTTTTTCGATTTTGTCGCTTAGTTCGTTATTCCATAACGCAGTCCATTTGTACCTGTTATTAGAGAACAATTTCTACTTTGCCGATATGGTGTTATGAGTAATTTGTAATATGTGGTCATCCAAAATGAAAGGGACCTTCTGGCCGCAGACACACACGCAATTTCATTCGATTTCTGCATTAAAGATAAGGCATTAACTTCGTAAGCACCTGCCGAAGCTGCAGAAGGTTCCTTTCGTTACCACATATAACACAGTCTCTTGGAGCTATAGTTATTTATTGAAAATTCTTTAAACTTGCAATAGTGAAAAGCGACAATTGAGAAGACGTTGATTACAATTTGGGGCCGCAAAATACACATTTTGTTGTTTGCAGTTATGGAGGGATTGGTATAAAATTATTTGCCATACGAGGGTGGCACTGAAAGTTTTTAGAACTGGCCATTTGTAAATGATTTAATAAAAAAGTAAGTACAATTTTGCAAATATAACTCTCGCATTATAACTGAGTATATTTTTAAAATTGAAAATTGGCTTTGTCACGTCAGCATGAATTAAACACGAGAAAATTTTCGCTCAATGATTTCTATGATTTTCGGTGTCATTTAAATGTGAAAGAAAGTTATAAGAGCATTTTTAAAACAGTTTATATAAAAGTTAAGTCGCTAAAACGTCCACATTTTAAGTTTCCTTTTTTCTTACCAAGATGTTTAGCTTGCAACCCAGCAAAATTGCAATTTTATTGTTAATTAAGGCAACATAAGTCTAAAACAACCTTAATTATCTGCCAAAGAAGTTCATTTTGACGTGAAAGCTTTGACAATCTTGGTAACAATTAGATGATTCCGCTTGATAAATAAAACAGTACCTAATATTTAAAAAAAATATAATTTCAAAACGACATATCTAAGTATTTTTATCACAAACAATATTCCTTTAGGAACTCGTGCTCATACAATAAGGATTTTTATAACTGTAACGAACATAATAATTGTGACTTCTTACTACTAATTAACAAAAAGCAGAGATGTCTAGTAATCAACAATAAGCCGAAAATACGATGATGAAATGCTATTCTTCTTCTTTGCTATTCCTAGAACTATTTTTGGTTTGTAATTATACTGTTTTTGGTTCAGCAAATTACACCTATGTTTATAAATTATGATTTTATACTTGTAGTAATTTTTTATCGTATGATCCACCAAACCGTCAAAGTGGGTCACTAAACTTGAGTCGAAAAGAAATTTCGTTCAATTACGTTAAAAAAGTTTAAACAAACGACGATAGTATCAAAGACTCTTAGATTAACAATAACAAACCATTATCTCTTACATAAAACTGAAAAATATACCAAACACAAACACTTTCAATGAAGAAGCACTAAAGTTTAGTAAACCGACCAAGTGGGACACTCCCTATATAAAATCACTAAACTTTATACACACAAAAAGTACTTATAATTTGATATTTTACATACTTTCTATGCTTGATAAGTATGTTTTTTAAGTAATCTCATGTTATATATTAAGAGACACATGTATTTTAATTTTTTTGCATGGCACTCTTCAAATCATTTGTTATTAACTTTTTGACATAATAACTAAATAAAAGGATCCACAGAATTATTTCTGTCTTTTTTAGCATGGGAAACCATTTATAAATACAACTTTAATGATAAATCTGCGTGCCGTATAATAGAATATAGAAATAAACCCATATTCAGGATTTACATATTTTCGTCCTGTTTTTATGTTCAAGCCTCCATAACATTCAAAATACTAAGGTTACATACATGATTTTAACTAATTTAAAATCCCTAAAGTATGCACATTCATTTAATACCAACCACTCCATAACTTCAAAGTAGTAAGGTGTTTTCTGCCATCCCAAACTTTAACCAACGTTTTCTCAATTGTCGCTTTTTCACTTCTGCAACTTTGCAGAATTTTAAAAAAATAACTATAGCACCTAGAGACATGAATCTTTCACCAAAAGATAGCGTATGATCTGCAGTATTAGGAACTACTCTTAACTCCATATCGACGAAGTGGGACGTTTTCCCAAAAACCGTCACAAATAGTTTTTGAAAAGGGTTGGAACATGAGGCGCAAACCTTCAATTGTGTGGTCATTTAGCAAATGTTAACTTTTATTTAAAGCATGCCAGGTTCAAGATTACCGGCCTAACTTATTACGAACAGATCTTTTGAACGGACAATTATCGATAACAATGGAGTAATTAATGCAAATTCCGATTGTTCTCAATTTCTTTAATCGTAAAATTATTCTATGACTACGTAACGTAGGTCAACTGAGGAGCGTTTTTTCAATAGGGTTTATTTTTCTATGAAAGCCATAGAAAAATAAGTCCTTTTGAAAAGATAGGTACTCCTCAACTAATCCACTGTGCTTCATCCTACCAAGTTTAATATACATTTTGTTGGAATCTAGCTTAACAATTAATTTCCCTAATGATAATTTATGGAAATTAATTGTTCTAATCTTTTATAAGGATTTTTTATCATATGATCTGAATCCGCATCTGTTTCCGTGGATACGAGTCTAACTAAATATTCGTATTAGCAATATTGGCATCCGCAATTCCGCATCCGCGAATATCAAATGAACTGCATCAAAAACATCCCTGCTAAGACCATAACTTTTCAAGAAAAATAGGCGAAATAGTATATATTATAAGACGCTTTGAGTATTCAAAGTAACTGTTATCAACTGTTACCACATAAATCACCAAAAACATAATATTAACACACATATAACATTAAGTTCAATGAACTTTACCAAAAGCAAGCCATTACAAATGAAATGACCCTGTGGACAAAGTTACTTAATTTGCGTAACATTTTGCTGGCAAGGTAATCACGGTTCGCAGACAGAGTGGCTGCATTTTTTGTTTGTAGGTATTTACATTTAGGCTGTTATATTAAATGTTAATAATCAGAGGAAGGTTACGCGACATTATTTTTACTTAATTATTTAACTATATGTCAAGGATGACAAGTCACTGTGTAAAAGATCAAACAGGGCCAATTTAATATGTAACCATATTAAATTGGCCCTGTTAGGTACTAAGTACTATGACTAGCTCGTACGCAAAATAACCAGTGTCTAATTATAATATGTACCTATATTTTGCTTTTAATAGTTCAGAAACTTAATACAGTTGTAATAAATATTCTTATTTTTTTATTCTAAATAAAATAATAGGCAAATAAGTCTTCGAGATCCGATATATATAGGAACTCGAAGACTTATTTTTAATTTAACTGTTTGTAAAAATGTACCTTTATCATATCGAGTCCGTTGATGATTAAAATAATTATTATTCAGCCTCTTTCACATAAACATCTATGCTAATAATGTTGTATTGTCTCTCGCTCGTTTTCAGTCACTTGCCATCCATGTGACCAAACCGAGCAACCATGTTTTGCATTTTATTAAAATGGAATGATGTTCTTTAGGTTTTTGCTTCTGCCTGTCGGTTGCTATGTAAAGAACATTGCTTAATGGGATAAGTATCCAGATTATGTAATCTGATATCTAATCATATCATTGTGTTGAACTTTATCGCCGTGGTTTAGTATCCATCGGCTTTTTCATGATTAAAGCTCTCTGTGATGTAGGTATGTGGCCTACGTATTGGACCTAGAAATGGGCGGTGGGTAAATACACAAGATATTTACCTGGTAAATACCGGGTATTTACCCAATCTACCCGGTATTTACCCATTTCTACCCATTTTGGTGGGTTTAAATTACTGACTGATGCCACTGAAGGTCAAAATAATTAACAATTGAATACATTAATATGTGCAAGGGATAAAATATTAACATATATACATTTTTTAATCAACAGAATAATGTTATACTTTTTATATTGCTAAATAATGCCTAATGACCAAATATTTTATATGTGATTTTAGTTGACTTGACTATTGAGTTACATATATAGATACAGGAAAAATTCATATTAAAACAGAAAAAGATACGAAGGTCAAGGTAGATAGCAGAATTGAGGGCGTTTTCTGAGTGTACGGCGGACGAATGGTCGAGTCACTGGGCTGGAAATCCAGAGGTACCGGGTTCGATTCTCGGTCTGTACACAGGCGAGTACCATTTAGTTTTTCTGTGTACTTTGATTTCCTGTGTCTATATATGTAACATAAAGAGTGTGGTGTAAATTGCCCACATTAAAAACCAATGAAGAGACAAAAAATGTTTCCTTCATAAATATACAAAATATTGACTATTGAGTTTTTCTGTAAATTTTCGAATTATTTAAAATTTATTTTTATTTTAAAAATTATTTTTTATTTATTTTTAAAAAGCCAATGTTTTTTTATTATAATTATCAGCCAATATAGTTACATCCGCTACTGCGATGTGATGCATAGGCCTCTCGCAAGAACTACTACTAGTCCTAAATCTCATGCAGGTTCTATGAGGTTTACAAATGTTGTCGAATAATTTTATACAGTAAAGAAATGTAGTTTTTTAGTTCATTACACAACTAGGGTGGTAATACAAAGAAAGGCCGAGGTCGCAGAAGTTTGCGGCCCGAGCTGCAAGCGGGGGACGTAAATATGCGATCGAGGGCTTTCTTTATTACCTCCCGTGTTGTGTACATCATTTTATGTCTACACTTGGCCAGAAAGCGGCTTTTTCCGTACGCGCAGTGTGCGGAAAAAGCCACTTTATGGCCAGGTGTGGCATAATAGTATTTTATGCAAAAGTTGTATAAGAAGGTTCAAAAAATGCGAATTGCGTGAGTATCGCAAATAGAGACGCAATGAGCGTTTTTTGACTTAATTATACAACGTTGCATACAATACTTTTTCTACGACTAGATTTTTTAAAATATAAAATACAAACAAGGCATAACCTGCAAACAAGGCAAATATGACGTTTGACTTACAGTATGTGTCTATGGTAAATTTTTTTTTTAATTTTAAATTGACACGCAGTGAATATGTTAAAAATACTTTTTTTTATGTTGGCATCAATGAATTTAGTTCGGAAAGTTTTGTTTTTCTTAAAAGCCGTAGGAATTTAATTGTTTGTTAAGTTGGTAGTTGTGCATTTTTATCGTAAAGTTAGAATTGAGCGCTTAATCCTTGGCCTAAGTTTAACCTAGATTTAGACGTCTGTGGCTGCTAGCAATAACGTAAAGTGACTATAACGACACTAGTGCTGTTATGGGGAATAGAGTATAAACTTCTCTGAACTCATATTATGTATTTTCTTATATTAGTGTTCGTGACCAAGTAAAAGACAGATAACAGTACAGGAGTAGAAAAATAATTATTAAGATTTTACTAAAGGGTTTTTACAGTATTTGGTGAAAAATGCGTTCGTTTCAATACTACATTTTCACAAAGTGTCTAAATAAATAGTTCATCTTTATGTTTAAGAAGTTTTAAGGAGGATTTTATATTCTTCTAGAACTCTAGTAGTCACTCAGATTTCTAGAAGATTTTAGAAAGTTCTTGTACATAATGAGTTTTAAATATACATACTAATAACTCGAAGGTAGAAAAATATTGGTGTGAATATGCATGAGCATAATTTATTATAATGTTGCAAAAAAAGCGATTGCGCCTTTGTTGACAACGGGCTCTAGTTTGCATATACACATGGAAAAACATATCTCCAAATATTCGACGGTTCCGTGGAGGCGAGCATAATTATGTACCTACATCATAGTATAAGTTCAGGTCGGATTTAAAATGAAATAAGCACTCCTTATACAAAATTCAGACCAGCTCTTATGAATCGAACGTTACGTCGTTCACTACAGCAGCCAAGCGGCACGCAACACGCAAGCCACAAAAATCTGTCATCGCTGATAAGACCTATTAACAAAATTAATGCTGTTAGTTAATTTATAGGACCAATGACTGACAGTGTTTTAATGGACTGTCTATATTTAACGCAAGCCTAGGCAAATGTATATGTCCACTATAAGAATTACCAAAAGAGTTAAAACAGAAAGACATACCTACCTTTAAGTCGCTCACATTTCAGATTAAGATGTATTTAAAATTATGGCAGCACATCAGAATAAGTATAATAAATCAGTATTTATGATTATAAATACTGATTATTAATTGAAATTTCAATTGAGAAAACTCGGGCCAATCAAATCGGGTATAGAAATTGTCCCATTAACACAAAACAAAAACCTAGAAAAATATTGTCGGACACCAAAATCAAAAACCAAATCCGTGTCTGCAGAACACTAATGTAAAGATTCAAAGCTTAAGACAAGTTTTTGCACAGACGTCCTTAACTTATTTAATATGCATATTCAATTCGCATGATACCTAAACGTTGAAATATTAAACGCTTTTTTTTAGCTTTTTTGTCTGGCAACTTTTTGATCACGCTCTTAGGGAGTGACTTAGATTAGATGTGTATGTCTAACTATAACTACCAACTACACCCGTACTGTGGAACTTCTGTTACAAATTACGTAGCCATTTTTAAATCGTTTTGTTTCTCCATAGAGAAAGTAGAGCGTCTGGAGCATTCAACTTTAGCATAGATTGAAATCTTTTTGCAACAGACTGGACATGTTTGTTCAAATGTGAATTTTTAATTTACTTGTCAATCAAATAACAATTACATAATATAGAAAGCTATATTAACAGCCACACACTATTTAATCACATAATTTTGAACTTTATGGCAAATTGCACTAAGTCGATTTCGACATTCATTTTGTTTTAATGAAACAGTTCTTATAACACTTCGCAAACTATACCTACTCATTACAGGACTAAATTGGCGATTGCAAATTAATGGTTTTTTGTGCAATGGTAACTCTACCTACCTAATTTTCTAACTTTAACTAATTCTGAGTTTGGTCTTTGGTACCTATTATAACATACGCATATTTATCTACACAACACACATGTATTATTGGCGTTCATATAGAGCAAGACCGTAAAATATTTACTTATATAAACTTTATTGTAGGATAATAAAAAAGTACAATAGGCGGACTTAATGCCTTAAGGCATTCTCTACCAGACAACCATTGGGTAAAACAGAGACTAGTAATAAAAAAATAAATGCTGTGCTTTACAACAGAGTTATATTGCTAAAATATATGCTGTATTTATGTATAAGTTAGTCCTAAAAGCAAAAAGTGTATCGGCAGGCAGTGGAAAGCGTTATTAAGTTATTATACGTGAAAGACAAATACAAATACTTAACAAAACTTGTTGTATTGTTGGCTTACGAGTACCCTTATACACAACACCTTAAATCTGCAACCACTGACAATTTCTGACAACAAACTTGAGTAGAGTTGCTTCTTATGCTACACCCAATGACAATGCTATAAGTACGAGTAGTATGGCAAGGTAGTATTTTTTTAGTTTTTTATGCCTAAAGAATTCGTAAATTTATATAAAAGTATGTCATTGTCAGTTGTCACTACCGGTACTGAATAAGAATGATTGTTCCGTAGGAAAACCTTCACTATACCGCGCGTTCTGCCTTCACAAGTAAGGTAGTTATTGTACTTAATACATATTTATTACCAATCCATATTTATTTATAATCGTAAAATATGTACGCCAAGTAAAACTAGACAAGAGCGGTTCAGCAAAATGCTGCCAAATCTCGTTTAAAAAGGGGCGTCAGTAAAATCTCACGAATACTATAATAATAAATGAGGATCATTTTTCTATATTTTTTATTGTTTCATCGTTGCAGGTTACGCAATTAATGGATGCCATGTCGAGGAACGACCTTGCTCACATCTTACGACTCACTACAACCTAATAGTAAAGTGGTAAAATTCAAAACCGGCAGAACAGATTTGCCACTGATCCACTTAACATCTAGTATAAATCGTAAAAACAAGGTAATTCACTTGTTTACGATCTAAAGTGACAGGTGGAGACGTAAATACATTGCACTGATCGATTACTGCATTCGACGGTACTTATTGCAATTATCTTCGAATCGATAACTCGCTAGGGCATAATTTTGTAGAATTGCGAGAAGTTAACCTCATTTTTCAGGGTACCCTTTAATTAAAACAAAGTTCACCTGGTCTAATTTAATTGGTCAAGGTAAAATGCAAATTAGTTTAGAGTTACCTATATATATATATTAGGTTTGTCAGCTGTAATAAATCCCACCAAAAACATAAATGTAAAAAAGGAGAGCTAAGTTCTATACAAAAATTATGCTAGGCTGTGGGCTTCGCCGCAAAAAGAATGGAGATCTAAATGAGTGCCAAGTCCTATGCAAAATCCAAATATGTATTTATAGGAACAAAATAACATTATGAACAAGTATTAAACTCTATTTATTTGCTTATTAAAAAAAAATATGTGTTTAAGTTAAAGGTTTTGAGTTATAGAAGGGTGAAAAGTGGCACCAAGTGGTTCGTGTAATATTACACTTGGCGCTGGCTAGCGAGTTTGCTGTTTGCTGCCGCGTGTCTAGATAAATAAAAATAAAAAATTGTTTATTTCAGACCAGCTTGATCCATATTGTGTAATGGTACATTAAAATGTATTAGTTAAAAAATACTTTATTTAGTAACCACTGCATGAAGTATATTAAATTAAGCATGAAGAGCTCTGAAGGAGCCAGATCAGGGAATAAACATTCCCCGTTAGCGATACCTACGAATCTACAAAACTCTTGAGCAAAGTTTCATGCAGAAAGGTTTATACAATGCTTTATAAGTGTCAGTCACTGCATAGTCTTAAAGTTTCATTAATTAAGTTTCAGTACTTTTTGTTTGTACATTCTTCAGTCAGTAAAAATATACCACGCGAAAGCATTAACGAATTATGAGACTTCGTTTAACCTTTTACTTAGCTTGAAGCTGAGACGTGCAAAAAGGTGTGCAAAAAAAACGTTTGGTATTCAACCACTTTCAGATACAGTAAATTCGCAAATGTTGTTTCGTATGTTTCAGTGGTAGACTGTTCAATTTATAGTACGGACACGTTTCCAGCTGATAACAAACATGTGTAGATCCTAAATGACTTATGAAAAGGACGAGAACGTGCCAATACTTATTACAGACACGAGACTTATATCAATTAGGTATCAGTAGCGTGGCGTCCAAAGAACTCGATTCCTACCGGCTTGCCTAATATCGGGCATTAAGAGGAAACAGGAGGGCAGTTTTTCCATACAAACGTAGTCCCCTGTTTCCTCCCTGGATAATGCCAGTAGAGCAATAATTTTTTGTCCAAAAATCTATGGCTACTATTGATATGTTCCTATGTTTTCCTTTTTACGATAAATTGACTCTCAAAAGAGATATTAACCTTCAAAAACCTAAAAAAAATGCCAGATTTTCCGCTGTGTTCACACATCCAGAAAACAAATTGACTAGATTATTAAAAAAAAGGAAAACATAGAAACACGGCCAAAGCCTTCCTTTAATGTTTAATGAAAAAAATAGTAAAATTAGTTAAGTTTTGGGGAAGAAATCAGGGGACTACGAAACGTTGTTTTCATGAAATTTTAAAAGGTATTTTCGGTCCAAGCTGCATGTGTCTCTATCGCGCTCTGCGCGGGAGAGGCGGGCAGTGCGGGACAGCGACACATTTTACAAATACCTATTTTTCAATTCTCTCCACCTTACTGTTTCCTCTTAAAGCACCTTATTCTACAGCTCTTAAGGAAAATGTACGCCAAATCTGCACCGGCTTGCCCAAGGATATCTTTTACGCCACGCTACTGCTAGGTATCTAATATGTGCTCAAGGGCAAAGGAAACGGGCAGATATAAGGTAAACGTACCAATGCTCGACACCGTAATGCCCAATAGTCGACACCCATCTTTCACCTCGGTCGCCCTGACATAAAGTTGAAGGTGCCATCAATTGGGTCAGCGTCGAGCACTGGTACGTTTACCTTACTAAGTTTGGTAACAAATGAGTCTGATAAAGTCATGTAAAGTCTGAAACTATATAAGAAGGAAAATTTGCTTGTGTCCGCTTTAAGGAGTTAAGGAAAACCTTGCTCACGGATTTTCATAGAAATGCAGAATGTTTGAAAACAACGCGCTTTTCCAAAAAGACAATGTCTTGTTCTTGAAGAAGTGCATGACGTAGATGACAATATACCGTAATCTCTGATGATTTGAGTCTACTTTCTCGCAGTAGACTCAACTAATCTTTACATGTGTAGGTACATCACCTATGGGTTTAATATCATTGAGCTGACAAGCATATGTCTGTGTTAGTACGTATATTGAGATTCGCGATCAGGTCAAGTTTATTACCAGATGCCTATCGCCCAACTTGGTCTTGTTCTACTTTTGGCTCCGACCTCTACCTAGAAACCAAAGAATTTGCAACAAATAATCAAATGACGATGGCGTCACATCTGGGTCACCGAAGATACGCAGTTGAAAACTTCATTGCCGCCCAAAAATAACTAACACGAGAGTTATCCACTTTGTCCCACTAAGATAAACTAACTCGGAAATATATAGCTATCTAAGTTAGCATAAATATACAGGTAATACAGGTGTATTAATTTTTACGATGTCCGTAACAGTAATAACTACTATTAACGACGGGATATTTACCATGTATGTTTGTTTTTGTGAGTTCCCGATATTTCGGCACTGTTGCAAGCGCCATCATCACGGAGTAACAAACGGGGGGAGGGGGGGTCACGGGGTAAATATCCCGTATTTAATAGTAGTTATTATGTGAATGACCATGTTAGCTTAAAATCGTATAGTCCGTAACAGTGTCGTAAGGCGCAGTTTCGTGACTTGCACTATAGGTATTATAGATCAGGGGTCTTCAACCCGCGACCCCCGGGCCACCTGCGGCTCGTGGTGTTTCATCCAACACCTTTGCCTGTTTTTTTTACCCGACTGCGGCGAAACCCAAAGGAGGGTTATGTGTTTGACCTGTATGTATGTATGTATGTCCGTTCCTATGTCCGCTTATAACTACTCAACGGTACAACCGATTTTGATAAATGATACATCATTAGATACGTCTTGATGGCGCGTGTGTCACTGGGTCTCAAGTTCGTCAAAATAAACAAAATGGCGGATTTTAGGCACTTTTAAAGTGCACCGCGGTCGGGTATTTTTATTAGTAAAAATATTTATCTAATATTCTTCGTTTATAAATTATAAGTAATATTATACCAAATTAATTGATTACCAGATTTTTTTGTATATGGATAGATGAGGGCCAATTTTTACCTAATAAAAAAAATCGTTATAAAATCGTACCTACTGTGGCCCGATAGTCATCCTCAATTATCAACCCATATAGTAATGAAAGTTCCATCGAAATCGCAACTACCTTCATTCTACATTCACTACCTAGGTACATACGACTAAACTTAACTTAAAAAATAAATTAACTCAAAAAGTATATAGTAATAGTACCTACCGCAAAACAGTGCTACATTTTTTATGTGATAATATTATACATACTTTTGCATGCATTTGATTTACGGATATCATTTATATATTGAGATAAAAAAAATACATTAAAGTAGGTCGCCTTTGATTGAAGCAATAAATTTACGTACTGCGCCTATTACGTATCTGTGTGTAAAGAATACACTCAATTATCTTTGTTATTAATCATGTCTTAATAACTCTGCTTACAATTCATCTAAAATATACCCCAGAGCTTACTAGAAATGTACATCAATGCAAGTCCACTGGTCACTGTAATTACATATGTCAATATTACTTAAATGATAACGTAATTGCCCTAGAATACAGGATGTAATACAAGGTGTATGTAAAAGACGATGTACTGGATACCAATCACAAGAAAATCAAAAATGCGTATCGTGAGGTATATCATATTTTCCTCAAAAAACCTCTGAAAACAAAACTTATCTTATTTCGGGAAGTCAGCAATATAAATAAATGCATTATGCACAATTCAGCCAAGGATTCTGATCGTTTAATAAAGAAAAATATATTCTTGACCATCCGGAAAATAATCACTGAAATTCATTTCAGCGCCATGGTTTAAAACCAGCTGTACGGAATACAAGCAAAATAAATGGACTTTTAAGGCCAGAAATAGCAATGCAGATGACCTAACTAACCTGTCCCATTGAAAGATTGTACACTGTACTCAGTATTCAATAAGTTAGCTCGAACATCCACCGGCGCATGGGCCAATCGTCTCACAATAGATGACGCGATTTAATGGACTACAATCCTTATCGGTGACACATTCATTTTATAGACGTTCCATGGTGACTCTTGTAAAACAACTCAGATTCCAAGAAACGTCAGGAGTGGCTCACTCCGCGATATCGCCGCGCGGCCTGGAGGCCCCCGCGAACGGGCCTTTGCCAGCGGCCAGAAAGAGCACGCCTTAGCACACGTTATGCGATAGAGGAGTCGGACGGATCTGGTGAGTTCTGTTCTGTCCGGTGGTCGGGCCTGACCGACAGTTTTGTTAGAGAGAGACTTCTCTACGTATTACTATTACTTATTCTGTGGACACGTGAAACAGTACGTAGCTAAATATCGGAAATCAGAAGTAAATAAACGTTTAATTATGTGTGCGGAGCGCTAAAGTTAAGTCCCTTTTCAGAGGAGTTAGTTTTACAAAATAGGCCAGGGTAATAAAGTTCCCTACGATGATGAATGTGGTTCTCTAGCCCTGGTCCCACGCTGTAAGCACTGTAAATTGTAGAGTCACTTAATAATTGTTCTCATCTGCAATGACTGCAATGTTATACAGAAAACTGTTACCGCTCATAGGCACGCATCATTTTGATTTGACACCTGCAGTGGTAACAAATGTTCCTCATCTGAGGTCATGATGCTGATTAGTCAAAGTTAACAATGGTAATAGTGGATCATCACATTTTGTCCTAAGATTTCGAAAGGTACACTCTGGAGCAGACAAGACGACTCTTTTGAAGATTAAAGTTCTATACTCCTTTTCATGGCGATAGATGAATTTCCTTTTATTTAAATTACCCTAGCCACCTGCGCTCTTCTCTGTGCTTTGCAGAAACAATCAAACAATGATGTTAGTAAGAAAGGAATCAAAACCGCCCCACAGTTGGTTTTCAACAGGATTATCCCTTAGACCAGTGGTGGGCAAACTTTTTTCATGGGACCAGAAAATTGAAAAAATTTCAGAGGGCCAGAATTATAGCAAAAAATAATTTCGTTTTAATACTGCCGTCCAATATCTAAAACTGGACTAACCCCTCCTATACAACTCCATAGAGGTTAGTCTAGTTTTAGTCATAGGACGGCAGAATATCTCTATACTGCTTGACCGTTGCATTATCACGGGCCATGTAGGTACTACTTATTTCGAAGGACCGCCGGCGGACCGAATTAAACTCTCCCGTGGGCCGTACTTTGCCCACCCTGCCTTAGTTAGACAGACAGACAGCCGCTGTTGGAGACCTTGTTTTGCAATATTCGAAGAGTTCCCTCGATTTCTTCAACATCCCACAATTGTATTATCCTGACTTGGTTGCCATGGGACATATTTCCACTTTATATTTCAAACAAAATCAGAATGTTCCAAATTAATCCTGTCGTCTTTGAGTAATCGCGTAAGAAACATACAGTCGAATTGAGAACCGTCCTTCTTTTAGAAGTCGGTTAAAAACGGACGTTTGGCAAACAAAAAATACCTTTAAAATTATGTACTTCACACGACTATCACCAACTGAAAATAATAGGTACTAAATGCGTGTCCTCTAGACATCACTATCTAAAATCTAAAACAATAACCCACAATCCCCACAGATATAAGATAAGAAAGAACCACTTTACCGATATAAATGCAGACTTGCATATTTTTATATCCATAAGGCTGAAGATAATTGAGACTGCTCGTACAAAACGAAACAAAAACTGACTTGCAATTATCGTCCTGTACCTATTCGTGATTTTTTGTATTTGTTTCTTCTTTACTACGGACGGTAAAAAAGCCAACAATTTTAGATCATTACTACCTAAAGTTGAGTACCTAAGTATATTTTCAATACTACACAAATTAACAACACCATCATTAGTCTTAAGTGTTCTTATGTGCAATGTAGAGCCTTCATATTAACCTAGTTGTATATTTAATCAGTTATATCTAGTAAGCGGGGTTCCCAAGATTCATACTTATTTTCAAAATAATATTACTCAATCTATTAGACAAGAAACTTGTTCAAATCGTTTGCATCTTTTAAGGACATACGTCATAATGTTAATGTAACTGTTATTTTGTAGCTACATATAACAATGTGTTAAATATTGTATCCGCTATGCAATTAACAAACGGTGAATTAGTTTCGAAATACGTGTGCAGATTTCTCGCTTCAGTTCGTAACTATTTCTTTATCGATAAATAACGTAATAACACTCCTTTTTTTGGGCAGTCGTGTATAAAGGCGTTAGCATCCTTTTTTACAACAATAGGGCTGAAAAACTGTCTTGACATGGCAATAGTAAGGATTTACTGGGCCAATATCTGAGTTATTTTGCGCTATTAACTTATTTTTTTTTATTTTAATTTTAAGGAGCTTGATCGTTGAACGATCACGCCGCTCGACGCTCTATTAACTTATTAGGTATGTAGTGATATTAGTTAAAATACTTATTTCGTGTTCTACGAAATTTAATGATAATTATAGAGACGTCTTAATTTAATCTGTACTTACCCTCTACATAATAAAACCGCGAAAACTAAAACCTTCATTTTTACTAATCTTCACTACTAAACTAAAATATTTACAATATCACTTTTTATCACTTTTAAAAAATAATTGACTAAATTTGAACTGGCTCATTTACATGGCTATTGCATGTAAAGGATCATTGAGCGTAAAGTGAGTGATTGTAGTCGAGATCGAGTGGAGGTCGCGGACAATGGTTGCGTGTAGTACGCGCGGCGAGCCTGCGCGAACTGCGCGCGCGCTGGGAGGTGGGAGACCAGCGGTGCAGCGAGATAAGCCGGCTCAATGACGTCGTCAATCACCACAACTGTCTAATCGTCTTTACCAATCTGCCTTAAGAACCAGCTTACCAAAATCACAGAGATGCCATCTGCGAGAGCGACCTGTCAATTAAGTTGGATCTTAGCGTTGGGTCTATTGTTGCACACGGGCTAGTGAAGATTTTTGCAACCTGTGGATTATATGTATAGGACTGCTTAAAAGTTATGCGTGACAACTTTGATAAGGAAAATTAGAGAAAGAGAATAGAGAACTTTACCTAGCCCAATTAAAGAAGTCCAGAACCTCGAATGACGTCGCAAAGTCGGTCTTCTATCGGATATTTTTTGGAGAGTGTGCGCAGGAATTACACGACGTGCTTCCAGCATCCCCGTTTCATCTCCATCCAGGCGTGGGGAGCGATTTCATCCTTTTGATATTCCATTCATTCGCACGAAGCGAACGCTTCATCACTTTAATGCGTACCACCAAGGAATGGACTTCGCTCCCAACGTTTGTTTTTCCTAACAAATTCAACTCGGGACTCTTCAAGACACACATATAATATGCATTTACTAAACCGGCGAGCTACATCTTTGGCATCGTAGTCGCTTACCATCAGGCCCTAAAAAAATTAATGTTCCGATTACAGATTCGGCAACAGAAATTTTCAGAGTCGCAGTCGCCCATAGATTTATCCATCCCTGAGTAAAATACAAATACAAATGTACCAGTGCCTCTATTCTTGACTGAATACATTTGCATTCGTAATCCCACCTTCTCGATGGGCGTGGATCCATAGTTGCCATACATATCCCTCTCGTATTCTAGCATGAAGTCAGAACTTCAGGAGTCGGGGTAGACGGGATTAAAATACTCACCTATGCAACTGCCGTCTCATGCCTATCCTTTAACGAATAGTCTGAAACTATCTAAGCTACATCTTCAGTGCCTTATTAATCGCTTACCATCAGATCAATCATAGGTCCGCTTCGAATAATAAAAACCTCAAAATATAAAATAACCCTGGATGTCCCTGGTTCCGTGGACGATGGGTCGAGTGCTGGTGTGGGACGCGACATGCGCCGATACACTAGCGCCTTCACATCTACCACGGACCTCTTTCAGGGTAGGGGCGGCGGCAGAGGCGGCCGAATCACGCAAAAAACTCAAATACCAGGGTCTCGGCTCCCAATACCACTTCGTGCCTTTCGGCGTCGAGACCCTGGGCCCGTGGGGTCCTTGCACTAAGCTCCTATTTAAGGACATTTCAAAACGGCTCGTCGACACCTCCGGAGATCAAAGGGCTGGCAGCTTCCTCGCTCAGCGCATTAGTATTGCCATACAGCGAGGAAATGCTGCCAGCATCTTTGGCACCATGCCACGGGGGCCCTTTTTAGATATAATTTAATAGGTAGTTTAGTTTTAGGTTTAGTATAATTATTTTAGTTTAGGATAATTTATTGTTTTTGTTATTTATTGTTTGTTAAATAAAATAACTAGAATCGAACATCGAAACATAAATGTTTGAGAAGGGAAGTCAAATCATTCCGTTAGGGTACTTTCTGACACCTTTTTCATAAACGGGCTAAAACTATGTGTCGAAAATATGACTGGGACAATTGACAATTCTGATATGATTTCAAACTACCTTTTCGAATTGTGAAACGTTCCTGTGTCAGTAAGTTCTAAGGAGGCTGTTGCCTGTGAATTTCTTCTTAATTAAAGCAGAAACATCTGCTATTGAGATCTGTATGAAGCGAACTGCTGATGTCGCTTGAACTCAGAACGGGTCACGGTGGCGGCAATTACTTCTTGCATAAATGGGGATGGAAAGACTCTGCAACGTGCGAGTGTGGCGAAGAACTCCAGACTATGGAACACATAATTCAACGATGCCCTGTACATTCGTACTCGGGACCGACGGAAGACCTGCTGCGCCTAACACCCGAAGCAACACCCTGAATGTTGAGATCTAATTTAACTTTTTATGACATTGTAATTTCTACTAAATGCCTATTTCTTGAATGCCGTACGATTAAATAAATAAATATTGAAGCGAAAATTGAAAAAGTAAATGCGTTAGCGGGACTCGAACTCGTAACTCAACGGCTCGACTCTCCGAGCCAACACGGGGCTTCCCAGTTAGAAGCGAAGTTCTACACCGTGGGTACGAGTAACCCGACAAACATTAACTATAGATTCTAACAACTACCTATAAGGAGTAAAAAAAGTTATGTGATGTATAGTCGAAAAACGCTTACTTTCAGAGATATTCATTATTTTTTAAATGAAAACTCCCAAGTGTGTAACAAGCCCTAATAAATGTGAAATTGAAATTGAAATTGAAATCATTTATTGATATCGACTAAGATCGTTTTACTAATTTTTTTAAATCCTCTAACTAAACAGCAATTAACCTTCGCAGTATTTGATGGTAAGCGACTACGAGGCCAAAAAATTTACCTTTCGTTTCCATTTTAGCTTTTTTTTCTTTTTGATAATTTTTCCTCCAGTAAGGACATGTTTATAACGAGGGGCTGAATTTACTGATTTATTTTGTTCCATAAGACTATTAATGTAAAATGAATGACAATATTTGACCCATGTTGATATAACATTATTTACTCGCCACACCACCAGGAATTCATGGCTGACATATTTTATGTCGGTGTAGTCCCTCCCGGTTCACCTTGTTTTGGCATAATTTTATTTGTCCGAATGTTCTATTTGCCCGAGTACTATTTACGCATAATTGTTATTTTACAGATAATATTGACTTTTCAGAATAATTATAAAAGAAACCTAACCTAATATCTTCTAAGTAGCCGATGTAAAAGATTTTGCAATATATTTTCCGTTAAAGCTACAGAAAAATTAGGCGAAATAAAATTCGGGCTAACAATTCATTCGGGCAAATAAAACGTATGCCAAATAAAGGGAACCCGTCCCTCCCACCCTGTATACAAACGTCGCTCAAGTTCGCCGCGACTGACTTTGAATGGAAACTGGCCCGCAGCTCGACCGCAAATCGCAAGTGTGATAAGGCACTTAGCTCCACCGAGACCCACGGACGAGTCAATAATAGTACTTTTTGATACAAGTGCGGAAAGTATGTCATTTTTCACGAGTCCCGAGGTGTCTTGGCCCGAGCCGTAAGGCGAGGGACAAGACTCGGGACGAGTGGAAATGACACTTCCGCACGTGTATCAAACGACGTTTTTTAATACATTTGCGAAAAATTACAACGAAAATGAAATGATTGAATGATTAAGAGACAAATTTGTTTATTTTTTGGCCTCATAACAATGGAGCACTCAATTGGAACACTTATTAAGAGTCACGTTGAGTATCCTGACCACATTGTAGATGCCTGATATTTCTTAGATAATTCAAGAAAGTAGGCCATAAGTACATTTTCTGAGAATGACGCCGTTCGATTTTCTCGTTTCCAGTCAATGAATTGCTCATAGACGGCCAGATATTCCTCCTTCGACTTCTCTGGTAAAATAATGAATAGTAGTTGCCGTTGACACCTTTGCTAGTATATCTCGTGGTGTTGAATTTATTTCAAAATCGTCTGAATCACTCATTTTTCACAAAAGTGTTATCAAACTAATGCGTGATAATTAATAATTACAAAATTACAATCATGAATGAAAATGGCGGGAATAAAACAAAATGTGTTACTTTTAATTGCGAACTTTTTCCAACGTGGCAGCGTTTGTCACCATTCAGCCAAATAAAAATAAACTATTTTGGGAACAGACAAACGTTCTAAGATAATTTAACTGCATTTAAAAATGGAAAAAAGCAATAAATATTTAAATACTTAATAGCTCATTAATTTCCAAGTAAAATGTAATCTTTAGTGCCGGAAAGCTAGTTGTCATTTATAAAACTCGAACAGCCTGCACCATATTATCTTATCTGTGACAATTTTTATTTTTTGGGTCTCGCATAATACTAGTATTATGCGAGACCGCTGACTAAACTACTCATTGGTAATACTCAAGAAGCATACTTTTTAAACTATTTTAATATTAGATAACAGTTTAATTGTGTATAATAAAAACAATCAAACGTTATATATGTGGATTTAATATTTTAAACGTATCAAATGTATACTTTCATTCAATGTCCACTGACGTAATAAAAACAAAGAACGTATTTGACCATTAGTTGGATGTATGTATTTGAACAACAGTAAATTAAAAAAAATGGGAAATAAAAAGCACTAGTTCGCAAAATCGAACTTTGCGCACGATATACAGCTACAAAAAGTACCACTTTTTGAGCAAGTGTATTAAAAAATTATTTTATGCCACACCTGGCCATAAAGTGGCTTTTTCCGCACGCTGCGCGTACGGAAAAAGCCGCTTTCTGGCTAAGTGTAGACATAAAATAATGTACACAACACGGGAGGCAATAAAGAAAGCCCTCGATCGCATATTTACGTCCCTCGCTTGCAGCTCGGGCCGCAAACTTCTGCGATCTCGGCCTTTCTTTGTATTACCACCCTAATTGTGCAATGTACTATTTTCATCACACTTGCTCGTAAAGGGTGTTAGGGTGCGCGCGCTTCTAGACCAGCTCGAACCGATTTACCTCCCGTGGGTTATAAAAATCTATAACTCCCACGGGAGGAAAAACTGTATGAAAATCTATAACTCCCGCGGGAGTTATGAGTTTAGTTTTAAAATATAGAACCTACCCGTACGTAATTTCAGACTAAGGAGGTTTCAAAACAGCCAAGGCTTATTTCACATCTTCAAAACTTGGCTACATAACCAATTTTAGTGTATATAAATAAAACTTATATGGTATATTTTACTATTATTTCCGATTTTTTTGCAATTATTTTAATGCAATTAAATTAATTTAGTTTCAAATTTTATTTTGAAAATCTGTACAATCTGGCGATTGGCTGTCAAGTTTGATAACTAAACGCAGTTCTTAGCATTATCTGTAGAAGTCTATATTGAAAAAGTTGACAGTAAATAATTTGATTTTTTGTCTCTTTTTTTTCCTCGCAAATGTAATGAAAAACATTGTGTGTACCACGGGCAGTAAGGGGATTACAAACTCGAGTCATTAAAAGCCCTCCGCCTACGGCTAGTAATTCCCTTCTTACTAACCTCGGTGCACAATGTACTATTTCATCACACTTGCTCGTAAAGGGTGTTATAACACGCGCGCTTATAGACCAACTCGAGCCGATTTACCCCCCGTGGGTTACAAATATCTATAACTCCCACGGGAGGAAAAACTGTATGAAAATCTATAACTCCCTCGGGAGTTATGAGTTTAGTTTTAAAAGTCGTACGTCATTTCAGACTAAGGAGGTTTCGAATCAGCCAAGGCTATTTCACATCTTCAAAACTTGGCTACAAAACCGATTTTAGTGTAAATAAAACTTATATGGTATATTTCACTATTATTTCCGTAGTTTTTGCGATTATTTTAATGCAATTAAATTAATTTAGTTTAAAATTTTATTTTGAAAATCGGTACAATCTGGGGATATTGCCTGTCAAGTTTAAAAACTAAACGCAGTTCTTAGCATTATCTGTGGAAGACTATATTGAAAAAGTTGACAGTTGAAGTTGACTCTTAGCGGGTGCGTTTAGTTTATTTCATTTTTATGTTTTATTTTTTTTTTCCTCGCAAATGTGATGAAAAACATTGTGTGTATCACGGGCAGTAAGAAGATTACAAACTCGAGTCATTAAAAGCCCTCCGCCTACGGCGTCGGGCTTCTAATAGACTCTCGTTAGTAATCCCCTTCTTACTACCCTCGGTGCACAATGTACTATTGTAATTTTTCTCTTCTCTATTCTTTAAGAACATTTCGAACTGTTGTCCGTCTGTTAAGAAATTACTTATCGAATATCTTTTTAGGGTTCCGTACCAAAATGGTAAAAAAGGAACCCTTATGGTGCGACTCTGTCTGTCTGTCTGTCCGTCTGTCACAGCCAGATATCTCAGGAACTACTGCTGCTATCGATTTGAAATTTGGAATAGTGTTACAAGCAGCTAACCCGAGCTTATTGGACATAAAAAAAATCTTATACCGTTTTTACTTTTTTTTTAAAGGGCTCCGTAATGGGATTTTGAAAATTGAAAGTAAGGCTAATATATCAAGTGGGGTATCAAATAAAAGTGCTTGATTTGTAGATTAAAACAATATTTTTGTATTTTTTTTTAAATAAGTAGTTTTTGATTTATGGCGTAAAATGTTAAAAAAATACCATTCCCCCCCTATTATCTTCGAAGTTACTGAACAGAAAAATCTATAATAATTACCAATTAATAATGTTGTCCTAAATATTACAGGAAAAATATAACGGTTTTCCTAACTTGCACGCTTTTTGAGAAATTTGCAAAAATCATAACACATACTTATTTGCTCCTACTAAACTAATCGCCATACAGTTTTTCTTGAACTATTCATGTATCTATTAGGATTATTATTATCTGTATGTCTTTCCCGTACACGAGACAATAGTGTCCCGGCCCTTTGGGAGGCGTGCGCGGAGCCGAAGTCAACGCGTAGAGGCCCTTTCGACAATTTAATGAAAGGCAACGTGTACACCCAGCGGATGCTGTCCCTGCCCGTGTCACGAGACGCACGCAGAGACAGTCCCCGCCAGATGCAAGGACTATTGTTGATTGATGGAATCTAAATTTACTGGGTTATGGTGGTGGAATTATGGACTAGATACTGGGCTATGGATTGAGACATGACGGCGCCTGTCAGGAAAAGTGTCTCATGGCTTTCGCGGCACTGACAGACCGTGACTTGCCCTCCGCTGATGGGCCCCTGTTAAATAGCGACATTATGAGCAATGGCCCAGGGGCAACACCGCTGCCGATTATTATTATTATTAGGAAGACCGTTATATTTTCTCTTCCTAACTTGAATATTTTTTTAGAAATTTACAAACTTCTTAAAATATTATTTTACTTCTACCCGCCCTACTAAAGCCATCTAGCGGAGAGTAGCAAATCTAAGCGATGGCCTATTTTTTCAGATTACATAAAAAATGTCTATTAAATACAATGATCACTCATCAGGAATCGGGAAAAAACATAAAGTAACAATAATTATTAAAAACTCTATAATAGGAGTTTGTTAGGAAATCTGACACTAGTAAATACCATAAAAACAAAATACCACTAGTGCCATCTAGGGACCCAAATCTAAAATAAGGTAGCTTGTGGCAGCAATATTAATTTAATACACAAAAGTGTGCTTCAAAACATGATTCCTTCATGAAAAATTATACATGAGAACTAAATTAGTTGACAAACAATTATTGTTTGTTATTGGCTGATTGAAATAATAAAACGTTTAAATTACAACTAAAATTTACGCGCTATTTAGTATCAATAGATGTCGCTGTAGCATACGCTGCATCGCGCTGTTAAGATTTTTCCTGGTTTAATAGGACTAAGGTGGGTTTAAGGCAGGGTTGCGTTGCTGTTTGTCGTATGGTTGGTCTACATATGAGTTTTTACGGAACCCTCGGTGCGCGAGTCCGACTCGCACTTGACCGGTTTTTTTATTTACTTGTTCTTTCGCAGTGGGGCGCAGTGGGGTGGTATTGGCGATCTGTTCCTGCACACTGCACATCGGGTATGACCGAGCATTACTTCTTGAAGAATTGGGGACGACAAGATCATCCTGATGCAATGTGCTGTAAATTAAATTTTTCCCCATTTGTTAAAATATAGTCATGTTTATTTCACTAAGTAGTATTATTTACCTTAAACATTTCCGCATAATTGAAAATGTTTCATATAGGTAAGCGTCATCCTCCAATGGGTTTGGGATTTTATTTGGGTTTATTATGTTAATGCATACCTATCGTATTGTGGTTATGATTCTGTTAGGTGGCCTGGAATTTTACTCAGCCATAAGAGTGGGCTGGGTAATTCCACACCTCATTCGTAAATAGACGCATCAACTCGTGCCATCATCATATGAAAACGGAGGAAAGTCCGATTGCTCGTAGATAGTTTTAGGTATTTTTGAGTATACACCGTGGGCCCGTATAACCCGACCAACTTTAACCATAGATTCTAACAACTATTAGAAGTAAAAAAAGTTATGTGACGTATAGTCGATTAACGCTTACTTTCCGAGATATTCATAACTATGTGTCTAAGATACTTTTACTGATTTTTTAAAATCCTTTAACTAAACAGCAATTAACCTTCGCAGTATTAGATGGTAATCGATTACAAAGCCAAAATATTGACCTTTCGTTTCCATTTTAGCTTTTTTTTTTCCTTTTTAGGGTTCCGTAGCCAAAATGGCAAAAACGGAACCCTTATAGTTTCGTCATGTCCGTCCGTCTGTCTGTCTGTCCGTATGTCACAGGCATTTTACTCAAAAACTACATGATGGATATTGATGAAATTTGGAATATAGGTGTCTTTTATGAGCCGCTACTTAGTTTGGTATATAAATAATTAAAATAAATATTTTTAGGGGGGGCACTCCATACATGTTAAAGACAGTAAATTTTTTTTTTTTCAGAAAATATCAAGGTGTGGTACATAGTTCGACAGCTCTTTAAAAAACACTATAAGGTTTCTAAGTAATGTTTTTGATTAAGTGAATGTATTTGGAAATAATCGCTCCGAAAGTTGTGTAAATTGTGTCCCCCCCCCCTCTATTTTCTAAACCGTGCGTCCGAAAAATATGAACATGTATGGAGTGCCCCCCCTAAAATATTTATTTTAATTATTTATATACCAAACTAAGTAGCGGCTCATAAAAGACACCTATATTCCAAATTTCATCAATATCCATCATGTAGTTTTTGAGTAAAATGCCTGTGACATACGGACAGACAGACAGACAGACAGACGGACGGACATGACGAAACTATAAGGTTTCCGTTTTTGCCATTTTGGCTACGGAACCCTAAAAAGGGGGAAAATACCCGTATTTTGTATGGAGAAAATACCGGTTTCCGAGACCTGAGTAAAATAACCATAGAATAAATAGTTTAGGTAAACGTCCTAGTGTTTGAAAGTAGTGCCCAATAGTTAACAACCTGCTGTCAACTCTTTAGGACACTGTGACAGTGCCAAGCCCTAGGACGTCTACCTTACATAACAACTATGAGAAACCAATTACTTAACTAACCAGCTGAAACGCATTCAACTCTCTTAGCTTAAATAAAAATAGCGACCCAATTAGTCAATAGATATCCCAAAATATGTTATATTCCACACAACACCTTATAATAAAATAATTGCGTTACCTTGACCCCGTAATTTAGCATTTATTACAATAAAGACCGCTTTTAAATTATACTTTGCCTTAGAAGGTCGTCACTCGTCTTGCATGTAATGGCATCTATAACCCTGTCACACGAAAATCTTTATCAACGCGAGTCATCAAGGAAAACGCAGATACCTTTAAAACTACTATTTCTATAAAGTGTTTCCCCTCACAGGAAAATCATCCTCATTATATCGAGGGCTTCATGCTAAAGGGGCGTATAAGCAAGCGTTTTGCTTTGTCTATACGCCCCTTTGGCCTGAAACCCTCGATATGAGATGAGCGCTATACACAATACACATAAGCTCATCAACTATTTAATGTGAAGTATGGTAAGCTACCAGAAAATCGAATAAAGGAGAAGGCTGTGGGTCAAAATACTGAGGACTTATCCATAAAACACTCAGAAGAGCGCGCGCGTACCATCGCGCTACTCGTACTTAGCACCTATTTGAATTATGGTAGAAATTTCGAAATTCAAACTAACACTCGTTAATTTTAATGAAAATGTATCACGAGTTCACGAGATTCGCGGATGGACAGGTGATGAAGCTATTCGATAAAACAAAGCCTTTAGATCCCTAACATTATTTATATTTTTTTATTGTTATTGGTTTTTTGTTGATATGAAGGTTAAACAAGTCACCGTGAAGATCGTTGCCAGCTTATAGCATGTAGCTAAACAGGCCTTATAATATCAACAAAAAATCTTAGGTTATACTTGATGTTTTTAGGGTTCCGTACCTCAAAAGGAAAAAACGGAACCCTTAATAATTACACAAATCGAACTAGCCCCATAGTAAGCTCAATAAGGCTTGTGTTATGGATAGTACTAGACGACGATATATTTAATAGATACAAATACTTAAATACATAGAAAACATCCATGACTCAGGAACAAATATTCGTGCTCATCACACAAATAAATGCCCTTACCGGGATTCGAACCCAGGACCCCCTGCTTCGTAGGCAGGGTCACTACCAACTAAGCTAAAGCGGTCGTCTTACCCTTATAAGATCGCTTTGTTGTTCGTCTGTCCGTCCGTCCGTATGTCTGTCTGTCTCGAAGTTGCAAAAAATCAAATTTAACTTAAAAAAACCGGTCAAGTGCGAGTCGGACTCGCGCACCGAGGGTTCCGTACAAACTCATAAGTAGATACGCGAATAGTTCAAGAAAAACTGTATGTCGATTTGTTTAGTAGAAGCAAATAAATATATGTTATGATTTTTGCAAATTTCTAAAAATCAGTGCAAGTTAGGAAAACAGTTATATTTTCCCTGTAATATTTAGAACCTGACGTGTAATGATTCTATTTAATAGCAAGGACCATTAAATCAAGAGGACTGTTATTCTCCATACAAAAAGCTGTTCCCCGAATTTACAACGCCATCTATGTATAAGCTTGGTAAAATAATTATAATATTATTTACAATTATTTAACTTCGCAAACGCGACACAGTATTTAAATGTATTTAAATTTATTTATTATTAGTTGTTTACGAACTAATTGTTACTATACTATGTTTCTTTGTTCAATTATAGCATCGTTAAATGCTTAGTGTTTTAGCGCCATCTAGCTTTTTTCCCGGAAATCCCCTAGCGTGAAACAGGCCATCGCTTAGTTTTGCTACTCTCCGCTAGATGGATTAATGGATGGATTAAGTTTTTGTAAATTTCTAAAAAAGTATTAAAGTTAGGAAGACCGTTCTATTTTTCCTGTAATGTTCAGGGTGATATTGATAATCAGTAATTATGATACATTTTTCTGATCAGTAACTTCGGAGATAATAGGGGGGGAATGGTACATAAAAATGTATAAATTAAAAACTACTTATTTAAGAAAAAAAAAAAATGGTGTTTTAATCTACAAATTAAGCTCTTTCATTTGATACCCCACTCAATATAATAGCCCTACTTTCAATTTTCAAAGTCCCATTACGGAGCCTTTTAAAAAAAAAGTAAAAAAGGTACAAGATATTTTTTATGCCCAATAAGCTCGGGTTAGCTACTTTTAACACTATTCCAAATTTCAAATCGATAGCATCAGTAGTTTCTGAGATATCTGGCTGTGACAGACGGACAGACAGACAGACAGACAGACAGAGTCGCACCATAAGGGTTCCTTTTTTACCATTTTGGTACGGAACCCTAAAAAAAGATATGGCCGTTTATACCTACAGCAAAAAACGTATTAAGTATTTCCACATTCTCAAGAAAACCAAAATTTTTGGGTAGTTGCCCTAGAACCTACCTTTGACCGTTTGACCTAGAACTATGAAAGGCAAGTAATACCGCCTTATACTACTAGTAGGTATAGGGGAAAATCTGAAAACTACAATAATTAAATCCTAAAAAATATAGTCTTTATTTAAAGTATTCGTACGCAACCCTCGGTGGGCGAGTCGGACTCCGGTCCGGTATTTTTATTTACTACGCCGAATATATTTGACGCCACGCCGCCGGTGGGTACTATGAGGCCCAGAGAGGCCATAACTACTTATACTATTAGGTACTTAGTTCGCCTCCGACCAGAGGAGAGTTCCGATTAACTCAATACATCCAATTAGGTACCTATCCCGCTGATCCGAACCTATGTTCACTTTGAGCGGTCAGCGAAAAGTGACAGCTGCAGCTGGTAAACCTGCTTGCAGGAAGACTTCATCACAACTAAACAAACGGCAACTACATATTATGAAAACGCCTCTCCAGTCCCTATAAGACCAGTACGGTCTAGCATAACTGTGACACGCGACTCTTTGTCGCGCGACAAATGCTACCTATCTTTTTCCACTTAACATAGTGAGTGTGACATTGACAGGTGATGCTCTGTCGCGCGAGAAACGAAGCCGCGGCCAGTTATGCTAGATGTACTGGAGATTCTGGTCTCATTTGAATTTTCACAATTTTAACATAATTTACAAATTGCGTCCTCACGTCGCATAACTTTTAATTACGGTAATAGGTATTATTCGAAAAAAACCAGTTTCTTAGACTCTATTTGTTTATACTTTACATGTTGCAAATTAAAACACCGGCCAAGTGCGAGTTGGATTCACGAAGGGTTCCGTACCATCGTCAAGCAAAAAACGATAAAAGACACGTTTCATGTATGGGGATCGCCTTTTATTTGATCTTTATTTTATTTTTATTATTTGTTGTCATGGCGGCACAAGAAATACACATTCTGTGAATTACAAAAAATTCCAAGTCTTTACCTAATACGGTTAAAAAGATACGCCTTATGACAGACTGATTCCGTTAGCGCCCTTTGGGTACGGAACTCTAAAAAGTCATAAATATCACCAGTTGTTAATGATTGTGTTGATTGTGTTATTCTATAAGTACACATTGAAAATTAGTTAAATAATAAGTAAACAATAACTATCTACTTTATATGAAAGAAACATTTTTTGTCTATTCATTGGTTTTTTAATGTGGGTAAATCTTGTATTTACAGGGTGAATTTTAAATCGTGAATCGTAACCACGTTTACCGGTAAAGCTACTTAAGACTTATACAGAGCACTAGTGTTAATTACAATTAAAGACCAGCTTAATTAATTATGAACAAAATGGTGGAGGCGCTTATACCATTAATCGTAATAAAACTGAATTATTTTATGAGTAAATGCGATTTAAATAGGTACTTATGTTGACAGTGTCGACGATGTTGACATTATTGACAATGACAACACGTGCCAAAATTCTATCCAGCCAACTTCAATATTAGGAGGTTGGATATCTAATGTTGAAATTTTAATGACAAGTACGAAACATGAATGTAGGGTGACCACGAGATTTTAAAAATTAGGATAAAACAAATTAAAAGTGGCAAAATAAAAACGTACTTAATTTAGGTTTAAAAGCATTGTAAGTTATTGTTAACCATGTATAGACTACAAAAAAAAATATTACGATTCACGATTTAAAATTCACCCTGCATATATGTAACAATAACTATCTAATTAGAAAACAATGGAAACTGTTAGTAGCTTGGTTGACCAATGATTAAATTCATCAATATAATCTATCATCATTTAGGTGCAATGCAATGGTTAATTAATACTTACCGCAATTGTTTTAATCATAATTTTCCTCGAGACGAGACGGGTTAATTACCTTTTATGAGGTTTTCACATAATACTCCGGATAATTTGTCATAATAAATGTATGGAAAATCCTCTAGCAATTTGTGGTGAGCGCTGAGGTGACAAGAAGCGCATATACTAGTCCTATGACGCGTCTTCATAATTACTATACCCACCTAATAAGAAAGGACGATACAGAGTAAAAACGTGGTAAAAATGTCCATACCATCTATTACGAAAGTTGCTAATATGATCCAATCGTTAACAATGCTTAAATTGGGTCGCCGAGCAGAATAGTATTTAACCAATTAATTAAATATTAGATGCTTTTGCATGATTCATTTTGTATTCAAAATAACACCTTCGATAGCATATTTTCAAATAGTATATATCGTCATTCCTTTAAAAAAACACGAATCTGATAGTGACTGCAAGTTAAAATGCAGTAAATATATATGAAGTTCGTATGTTCGTTTTTCTTTACGACGTTTTTAGATAAGAGTTTTTTTAAAGTAGTGACGATATATTTATTGATTTTATGCCACACCTGGCCATAAAGTCACTTTTTCCGCACGCTGCGCGTACGGAAAAAGCCGCTTTCTGGCCTAGTGTAGATATAAAATGACGTACACAACACGGGAGGTAATAAAGAAAGCCCTTGACCGCATATTTACGTCCCTCGCTTGCAAACATTTCTTTATATTACCTCGCTAGTTATGTAATGTACTATTGCTTTACCTACTAAAGCGCCCTCGCCACCTGGGCCCCGTTTCACGAAGCTGCAGTAACAATTTTAGAAGTCTAAATTAGCAACATTGGCCAAATACAGCAACGCCATTGGTTGATTTGACCGATGTTGCTAGTTTAGACTTGTAAAATTGTAACATATAGCTTTGTGAAACGGGGCCCTGCACTCGCCACATATATTATACATTAGTGACGTGTGCGAGTACCTGGAAAATAAATACAATTTATTCCATAATATTTATTTACCCGTATAACAAGGAAACAAAAAATCTGGTGACATACAGGTGGTTGTGCCAAGTATCACGTATGGCAAAAGTCCCGCACTTGGTATCCTTAATATTTATCAAAAACAATGCACCCTATTGGGTTAAATCCGAGCACGGGTAATTCTGAAAATTAAGGATTTTTCATAATGAACACACACTAATAGTGCTTCGACTATAGCTTGACAACTTCGTTGGTGACACTCACGTGTGTGCTTTTTGTTATGTGCAGCCGTAACTACTTACACAAGTTACCGCCAACACTAACAGCGACCGACGGAGGCTGCCTGCGGAGGTCGCCGTTCGTGTTGGCGGTAACTTGTGTAAGTAGTTACGGCTGCACATAACAAAAAGCACACACGTGAGTGTCACCAACGAAGTTGCCAAGCTATAATTATAAACCTCAAAAATATTGCATAGTTTAAGTACTAAAAATTCCTAATTTTTAAAATTACCCCACAGTCGAAATTACCCACTATACAATAATATATCTAAGCACTTGAAAAATCATTAATTAGCACTAAAGTCCCGTTAGTCCTAATGGGACTTGTGCTTTCAACCTACTAAAATAATAGTACATTATGATACGAGTGGGCGAAGTTGGTCATTTACAGTCGAGGCTGTGTTGCATAGCCCGAGCCGTTACGCGAAGGCTGTAATAGCCGAGACTGTAAGTAATAACCAATGCCCACGAGTGTCATACGACGTTTTTCAACACATTTGCGAGGAAAAAAAATAAAGCATTAAATTATTAGAACAATTATTGCTTTTTTTTTTGGTTTAACCTTTTTACCGTGAAATAAACGTATCACAGCGAGCTCGGCTTATATTTATCGACCAACACATTAACTTTCACCTACGCTAAAAATATGTTTTATAAGAACGGCTGGGTCTTTTGTTGTTTCTATTGAATGAGATTTTCATAGGTTTAGTTACGCATTTTTCTTTCGATTTCGATGGTCGAACTATCACTAGCATTTTATACCTAACTAATGCTATCAAGAGGCGTCAAATTTAATTGTTCTTAGTCACTTGTAGTCGTAATTTTTTGCTACAATCACAAACTAGCCTTATGGTAAACAAACAAATATTAATACAAAATGGCGCAAGATATATTTTTATGCCACACCTGGCCATAATAGTATATAACACAACTAGGGTGGTACCTAATATAAAGTTTTAGTCTTTATTACCTCCCGTGTTGTGTACATCGTTCACCATAGTTTAATATTAAATATGGCATTATTTGCAATGCATCGGGAAACTATTAAAATACAAAATAACCGAGACAAGTTGATCACGTTTTGTTTTGACCAAATCCCCAACAAATAGTTGTCCGGCGACTAGTCGACCTTAAGAATAACCCAAAGAGTGACCGCTCCAATCACGTTAGCCTGAACTATAACTGTTGTTTATTTGTTGCACTATTGGTGTGTCGCACAAACTTCTATTAAACTTAACGACGAGTGTCGAAGTCACGTGTTATATTTTTTTGTAGGTTTTTTGTAGGGTCTATTGTAGCGAGTAATGACAGAAAAAAAACACGTAGTGTGGCCCGCGCAAGATTTTCAAAAGTGCAGTGTGGTCCTAAAAAAGATTGGAGACCCCTGGATTAAAGGTTCGAATCGAACGAACACAGTGTCGCATCGAGTTCCGCCGCGCCGCGTTGTGCCCGATATATCGGTGTCGCCGATTATATAGGTACAACCGATATTTGAAGAGCGCGAAAAGAATTTGCTGTATTGTATGAAAAAAAAACCGGTCAAGTGCGAGTCGGACTCGCGCACCGAGGGTTCCGTACAAACTCGTTAGTAGATACGTGGATAATTTTCAAGATAAACTGTATGGTGGGACAGATTTAACTTTGCTCTTGGAAAAATGTTGTCCCCGTACATCGACATATCGTCGCCACCATGCCAAACTAACACAAGTGTAATTTTGACAAGAATGACTTTTTGATGTAGATCGGTACCAAATTCGATAGTTCATAATGGCACCAATTTTCAGACTTCTATCTTTTAAGCTTTCAAAGTTACATTTTCACGAATCTGAAATTATAATGATTTATCCCATGGAAAAGTTGCGAATGTAGATATGGTATTTTGCCATGGCAAAAAACGTGATTACCCCTTAAATAATTAACGAATCTGGCATTTTCGTTAACTTTCTATGGGCAAGTATTACTAATCGATTCAAATTAGCACATAGCCAATGTGCGAATCTGACACATTCGTTATTTTACTATGGTGACAGTTAAATCTCATCCACGAAACTGTCATTTTCGTAACTTTACCTTGGTTCAAATACTTCAAATATATCAAAAGCACTTTTAATTTACGAATGTGGTACTTTCGCGAGTTTACTATGGTGAACAACCTAACGTTATTTTCTCTATCTATGGAGATGCAAAATTGCGAATGTGCTGTAATTTCCAATTCCAATAAAATAATACATATCTGACAAATTGATCATTTAATGCATGTATTTTGAAACCACTATGTGTATACTTTATCAATACAAGTGCAACTATTACTAAGAAAAAAAAACAAATGTTTTTTTTCCAACTTCAAATCGCTCCCCTCGACAATCTGTTTTTTACAGTTGTGTTAGTTTGGCATGGTGGCGACGATATGTCGCGGTGAGTTTAGTAAGAACAAATAAGTTAGTGTTACAATGTTTGCAAATTTCTAAAAAACGCTACAAGTTACGAAAACCGTTTTATTTTTCCTGTAATATTTAGGTTGATATTAATAATCGGTAATTATTTCAGATTTTTCTGTTCAGTAACTTCGGAGATAATGGGGGGATGGTTATTTTTTTAACGTTTTTTGTCTTAAATCAAAAACTATGTCTAAGAAAAAAAATAAAAATGGTCTTGGAATTTATACATTAAGCCCTTTTATTTGATATCCCACTCGATATTATAGCTCTACTTTTGTTTTTCGACATCCCATTTCGGACCCCTTTAAAAAAAATAGTAAAAAAGGTATAAGATTTTTTTTTCTATCCAATAGGCTCGAGTTAGCGATTTTTAAAACTATTCCAAATATCATGTCGACAGCATCAGTAGATCCTGAGATATCTTGCTGTGACAGACGGACAGACAGACAGAGTCGAACCATAAGGGTTCCTTTTTTACCATTTTGGTACGGAACCCTAAAAACTGCAAAAAGTAATTTCAATTACTGACTTAATTTATGTATTGGTCAATAGACCAATAACCTTGTGCAATGATAATTACTATGTTAATATGATGTTAATTATATCTTTGGTTCATAATAAAAAAAAAAACAAGGTTGACTCTCTCAAGTTTTAGGTATAATAAGGACATACAAATATCTGAAGTTCATACTTCATTATTTAGCTAAGATATCGGTATCAGTATCGCCGATTATTTTCTACAATAATTGGTATCGGTATCGTTTCGGCAAAATTAAGTATCGTTACATCCCTACTTGAGACATTTTGTCTGTGCCAGCGAAAAAGACAGAATTAACGTGCAATTTGTCATTAAAGGTCAGCGCCATCTAGAAACATAAATTTAAACTAAACAATTTTTTATTGTTTGGCTTTTCGAAAGTTCTCACATTATTTCGCGTAGACAAACGTTTCAAGCTATAAAATAAAACACATTTCCACCATAATTAATGTCGTGGAAGTGAATGATGACCCTCTTTTTGTTAGTTTGGAAACCGGCCGACTTCGGCCTATGTAAGTTTTTACTGTATTGGTTTCAAATATTGCGACAGCTTTTTCAACAACTTCTAATTTGCCTTGGTTGAAACTAGATGGAGTCGTAAATTTTACATCACACTTGCTCGAAAATGGTGTTGTTACATGTAGGTTCTGCGGGCCGTAAATGACCTATTACGCAGTAGAGCGCAATGGTTTTTAGGGTTCCGTAGCTAAAATGGCAAAAACGGAACCCTTATAGTTTTTTTTATTTGAATACGCTGGTTCTGTTTTACTCTTATTTGTCATGTTCGGTTCTAAGGAAACGCCAACTTACTTTTTTACTCGTGTTATTAAAGCCCTCGGCTTCACCTCGGGCTTCTAACAAACACTCGTTCGTAATTCCTTCCTTACCGCCCTAGATACACAATGTCCTATTGCATATATATGGTATGCTTTAGAGATGGGCCGAATATTCGGTATTCGGCATATTCGGAAGATTTCCAATGTTCGTATTCTGCCGAATAGTTCGGTTACATTGCCAAATATTTACCGAATGTACAAAGTAAATAAGTAACGTAGGTTGTTTCGTAATTCGTCGGATAGTGACATCATATTTCAGCATTCTAACCAACTACCAAAAAGAGATAAATATGGGTCAAAATATAAATACATTACATTTATTTTGTAAAAAAAAGTAGTAAAAAAAGTAGGCTTAAGTAAGAAAAACCAGAGTTATTTTAACTAAGTAAGTTTTATTAATTACCTTAATCAGTTATCCATTATTTAGGAACATTAGGAACGATAGTAACGTAAATAGCCATTATAGTATTTTATACAACAGTTGTATAAGAAGGTTCAAAAAATGCGAATTGCGTGAGTTGCGATACGAGCCGCGAATGCGGCGAGTATCGCAAATAGAGACGCAATGAGCGTTTTTTGACTTAATTATACAACGTTGCATACAATACTTTTTCTACGACAGGTTTTAAAATACATATAAAATACAAACAAGACATAACCTGCAAAGAAGGAATATGACGTATGACTGTCAGTATGTGTCTATGGTAAACTTTTTATTTTTTAAATTAAGTTGACACGCAGTGAATATATTAAAAATACTTTTGTTTTTATGTTGGCATCAATGAATTTAGTTCAGAAAGTTTCGTTTTTCTTAAAAGCCGTAGGATTTTAATTGTTTGTTAAGTTGGTAGTTGTGCATTTTTACCGTAAAGTTAAAATTGAGCGCTTAATCCTTGACCTAAGTTTAACCTAGATTTAGAAGTCTGTGGTTGCTAGCAATAACGTAAAGTGGCTATAACGACACTAGTGCTGTTATGGGGAATAGAGTATAGACTTCTCTGAACTCATATTATGTATGTTCTTATATTAGTGTTCGTGACCAAGTAAAAGACAGATAACAGTACAGGAGTAGAAAAACATTTATTTACCTGTTTCTAGCGATACGGCGCAACCGAATATTCGGCCTAATATTCGGTTCGGTAAGACCTGAACCGAATGTTCGGCCGAATATTCGTATTCGGCAAAGTCCGTATTCGGCCCATCTCTAGTATGCTTCAAATGACGTAGTTCCTAGTTTCGAACTATGGCAACATTGCTCTCCTCTTTACTAGTTTTAATACGCCGCTGCCCTGGACGGGTGTGTTGTGTGTTCTACGTGTCTAATTTTGTTCCTTGCAATTTCTATTTAACTATTTCTATGTGTGTCCATGTATTTATGTACATTGCTGCTTACACTGTGATCAATATAAGGACGCATTACTGCAGAAACAGATTGTTTAATTCATCCTCCACGCTACTTAATCCTTGTGTCTCACACGCAGCACTCTCGATCCAGCCGTCTACATGGAACAGCTAATGCTGAAAGATAAAACTGTTTAACTAAATTTTGTTTACATTGATTATTATTCATTCATTTGTTGTTAAGTTCACTTCGCCTTAGCGACAAGTTGGCCCCGGTCTTGAAAAACGGCGGAAACCGCCTTGCACCACATTACGCTATCAATAACAGTAGCTAAGGCCAACAGTTCGACGGCTTTGACAGTTACTTTTTTAGTGTTCCGCATGCTCGAGCCCTTCAAGATAGTGATTGCGTTAACTTCTTGACTAGTTAAAACACGGCAATCATTATTATATATTTTATCAAAGGAACAAGTGGGCTACCGGTATCTGTGTGAATACTTACGAGGAATTTGTTTTTAGGATATCCAAAATACAAAAAGAACCCCATTATAACATTCATCCTGCTAAACTGTTTATAGCTAGTAGGTACCCACTCTTGTATACCCATCACCAGTGCCGGCTTTAGGGTGGGGCGACCCGGGCGACCGCCCGGGGCGCCGGGATCTACAGGGCGCCGCGCGCGCCGGCATAACAAGTACATAGAAAAGATATTGTTGGTAGTAATATATATTACTATTATTTTAATATGAATAAAAGTTTCATAAATATCTCAACAGTATGTTTCGGTGCATCTTATGTACAGTTAAGTAACAAAACAAACTGACTGAAGAGATATGAGAAAATGGGCTTTAAACACACTGCACGCACGTGTATTTTGTTTCTCGGAATTACAATGGACCCTAAACTCGACACGTTTTGTTTACTCTTGCGATCTTTATTAGCCAGCCATTGACCATCATTATACTGTGCCAGATGTGGATACTTTTACCTATGCAAATTGTTTAAAATACAGCAGGTATTGCTTGCACTTCTATCTAAATATTAGCTGGCACGGTTCAGTTCAGTTCTGTACGTAGGTAGTGACGTATTTTTTAGTGAGTGGAGTGGTGATAAATTATTGTAATTAACGTAGGCAATTGTAAAATTTGGGACTTTAATAAATAGTTATATTACTTATCTAAAACTATGGTGTATGTGAGTGACTGACGCAAATGTCGGGAGCGTGATATATTTTTGATTTTTGGTAAGTCCGAACAACATTTTTATTTTTAAGTTTTTCACTCAATGTTTTTACCCGAATGCGGTGGTTAATAAAAAAACTTTTTTTTGTTTTAGATATAATTTAACATTGTGATCGGGAAATACCTAGTAGATGAATAATGGCAGAAAATAAAGAAACAATTAAAAAAACGGTCAAGTGCGAGTCGGACTCGCGCACCGAGGGTTCCGTACAAACTCATAAGTAGATACGCGAATAGTACAAGAAAAACTGTATGTCGATTAGTTTAGTAGGAGCAAATAAGTATATGTTATGATTTTTGCAAATTTGTAAAAAACAGTGCAAGTTAGGAAAACAATTATATTTTTCCTGTATGCTTAGAACCTGACGAGTAATGATTCTATTTAATAGCAAGGACCATTAAATCAAGCGAACTGTCATTCTCCATATAAAAAGCTGTTCCCCGAATTTACAACGCCATCTATGTATAAGCTCGGTAAAATACTTATTTACATTTATTCAACTTTACAAACGTGACACAGTATTTAAATGTTAGAATTTATTTGTTATTAGCTGTTTACGAACTAATTGTTACTATACTATGTTTCTTTGTTCAATTAAAACATCGTTAAATGTTTAGTGTTTTAGCGCCATCTAGTTTTTGCCCGGAAATCCCCTAGCGTGAAACAGGGCATCGCTTAGTTTTGCTACTCGCCGCTAGGGATTTTAAGTTTTTGTAAATTTAAAAAAATGTATTAAAGTTAGCAAGACCGTTCTATTTTTCCTGTAATATTCAGCTTAATATTTATAATTAGTAATTATGACACATTTTTCTGATCAGTAACTTCGGAGATAATAGGGGGGGATGGTACGTTTGCACTTATAAATCAAAAACTACTTATTTAAGAAAAAAAAATAACAATGGTGTTTTAATCTACAAATTAAGCCCTTTCATTTGATACCCCACTCAATATAATAGCCCTACTTTCAATTTTCAAAGTCCCATTACGGAGCCTTTTACAAAAAAAGTAAAAAAGGTACAAGATATTTTTTATGTCCTAGGGTTTCGCTACTTCTAACACTATTCCAAATTTCAAATCGATAGCAGCAGTAGTTCCTGAGATATCTGGCTGTGACAGACGGACAGACAGACAGACAGAGTCGTACCATAAGGGTTCCTTTTTTACCATTTTGGTACGGAACCCTAAAAAAGCTTTCTGGTTTAGAAAATCGTAATCGTCTTTCTTTCGATTTATGTGTTTCTTCTTTTTTCGTCATTATATTTAGGTATTTTAGAAAGTTATGTTATTTGTTTTCTTTTCTGTAAATATGATTATCAATTTAAGTACATTTCCTCTAATGCCATAGATTTCAAGTTAAGCTATCAGGGTATCATGGTCAACAATGCTTGCGTCATATCACAAAAGATAGAGCAAATAGATTCTCTTTTGTTCACACTACTTCGCGTTACTTTATTTATAAAGTCGTAGACTGCCCTATAAATTGTTTTTGATTTTCTAAAGCCTTTCGTTTTTAATTGTTGTTTCGTGAATAACTGACGGAAAATATAGGTAGGTACTGCTAAGATAATGAATTTTTAAAATATGTTATTATTAATAATAATAAATATACAAGTAGTTTTTGCGTGGACGAGTAACAAACATTCATCCATACATTTCACATTTTTAAGTAAGATAATATATAAGTGCCTGTTCACACTAGCGATTCTTTCAAGCGATTTGCCAGCGATTTCTATACAAATTCGATCGCGGGGATCTCGCGGCGTGATCGCCGCATGATCGCCGCGATCGAATTTGTATAGAAATCGCTGGCAAATCGCTTGAAAGAATCGCTAGTGTGAACAGGCACTAAGGGCGCCAAATGCATGACTCGCCCGGGGCGCCTAGATGTTTAAGGCCGGCCCTGCCCATCACAAGTCTCTAATATACATGGAGTGAGTTGTAAAGCTGAAGTATTGATAGGGGAGACCGGGTATGGTTGTCTCGCGGGTTGGTTGTCACAGCGGCCATTAAATAATACTAAACGAAGGAATAAGTGCATCGATTGGTGAAGTACGGAAGGATGTACAGCTCTTGCGATCTTTTAGCACCGATCGATGTACTTAATGTTTCGTTTAGTATTATTTTATGGCCGCTGTGACAACCAACCCGCGAGACAACCATACCCGGTCTCCCCTATTTTGTGTAAAATGTTCACCCTAAACCTAGTTTTTAAATAGAAATCAGTTTGCAAGGATATTTAGGAGGTTGACTCCTCATGTAGCTTGAACAGCTGTATTTTTATATAATTATATATTTAGGTGACTCTATCAGTTTGTTACTCTATCAGTTTTACAAAGAAAACTACGGGCATAGTATTAATTTAATTTTTCATAGCTTGGGATCTAGTTGGCCGTTTTTAAAAAAAATCCGAGAAAGTAGCTATCTCGGATTTTTTTTTAAACTTCCAATACAACTTGTCATTATCAGTGGTCTGCCTCCAAAACATGTGCTCTACTAATTCCAAGATTAATTCAGCTTTCGTTTTTCAGAATTCTTGGCAATGTCAGAATAAAACGTAACATTTAATTAATTATCTTATTTAATATACTTAAGAAGTACTGGTACGTTAACAATGCAATTATGAGATTTAATCCTACCCTGCAGTTCCAACGAAGCCAGTCGGATTACAGTAATTGCTGGTACGTATGCTTGATATGCATTGCGAGTAAATAACTCGTTACACTGTTAATTAATACCTTAGACAATTAACGTACTTGGCAATGAAACAGATACCTAAACTAATGTTATTCCTCCCAAGGATTGCACTGTCTAATCTGAAACGTACATAATCTGTAACGTGATATCTGATATACGTGCGATAAAGCTATTCGCAGTGGGTCTTTAGACAATACCGGATTAGACACATAGTAAATGGTTCAGGCCCAGCTCATTGGGAGGTCCAACGCCCGGCCCGCGGCCTTAATTTAGCTCTAGATATCCCTACTCGTATCCCTATCGTATCGCGCCAAGAAGACAGACATTTTCTAGAATTCTAGATGGATTCAGTCGTGACTTATCACAATTCTCCTGACAAAATTTTGCCACCAACCCATATTAATCATGTTCTATCAGGGTAGTCATCTGGAATGTGGGCAGAGTAGGCTTATGATGCTACGCTTTGTCACGCGATAAATAAGTGGTAAAGCATCCGTCACGTGCTGCATGCTGACATATAGTGTATCAGAGTGACGGATGCTTTATCACTTATTTATCGCATGACAAAGCGTAGCATCATAAGCCTACAGGACTCATCTGTGCAACTACACCGTCTTCTCACAGCTACTACTGCACCAGTAAGCAACTTCTTTAGTTTCGTAGTCACTTTCATCAGGAAAAGTTGAAACAGGTACAGTAACTGACTTGAATAACGTCCACCGCTGGAAAATGCTGAAAGGAATCCACCATAAATACCATTTTGTATTATGCAATAATAATGAAATAAAGATATCCTTGCAACTCTGAGGTAGTATTTAATAAGTTAAGATGTTAAGACAGTCCCTTCTATGGACGAAACCGTAGGTACTCGGCGGGGATTTCTGGCCTCGGAATCATCTTATACGATCAAGTTGACTGTACTTGAGCTACGTCGTGAGTCACGGTAAGATCAAAATCTATTATTCATAATTAGTATCAATTATTTGTTTGAGTGATCTATTAACTCAGGCACATTACAATAATGTAATTATGAGTATTGTGACATAATATGAGTTACTAGGTACCTACACATTTACACAACCTCGTGTGTATACTGTATAGTTATAGTTATTTACGCTTATTGTCTATCAATTCATAATAAAGTCGTAAATAATAACTTGTAGTTGCCATAAAAGTTTTATGAACCATTCATAACTGATGAAAATATAGCCTTCAATTTGCTAAAGCAGGATATAATAAGTGCTTGATAAAGTTATACCAAACTTACCCCACATTATAATTTCATATCGCAACCACGACGTAGGTGTAGTAGGCAGAGCGAGTAAATAAAAGAAGGTTCGCGGAAATTACTTACATTTCCCTGAGACGAAGTATGTCATAATGCCCTATTTCTGTATACTTATACACTGAAAATTCAGGGTACTAGCTTTAGCCAGCACAAAATTACAGGAGGCTGAAAATGGTCTGAATGGCTTCGAGAAAAGGATGGTACCTACAGCGGTGCCTTTATTTTGCTCGACTTGGCGGGGGCAATGCCGTGCCCCCAGATACTTAGGCAAGCCTGTGGTTCACCACAGTTGTTTAAATTTAACTCATTGCTTCTGGGGATCGCTACCTATCGTGGTAGGCCGGGACAGGGGCCGGGACAGGTGACCTGGTTCGACTCCAGGCACCTCCCGGCACTTACCCAGCCCGATGTGCGTGCGGACTGTGTGTACGGCACACGGTCGGACGCCCTTAGGTGGTCTGGCCAGCGACCTGGTTCGAGCCCAGGGACCGCAACGGCCAACCACCCGGCCCGACAATCACAATGCCCGGTTATGGGTTGTGAGTTTATCAGGTTAAAAAAAAAAAAAAACTGGGGATCGCCGATGCTCAGTACACGGCTCTAAATAAAGTCCGTATCGGATGAACGAAGCGTGAGCACATATAATTTTCGTATTTCTTTCAGTTGGATATAATTTTATTAGAAAGAATCTAACCGAAGTTTTTTAGATGAGTTTTATTAGCTCGACCCAGTATCTCAGACTCTTTCTCAATCTTTCGATAGATTTTTTCAATTAAATTTACTGAACTGATTGATGAAATTTTGCACACACTTTGATTTCTCATAACAATAAAACATCTCGATAGTTTCGAGGTGGTACCAAGTAAGTTGTGTCTGATGATGGAGCTAGGAAGTGGCGAGTGAACAGCTGATGATTTTAAATAAAACCGTTTTTAACTTTAAAGTTTCTGAGTAATTCACTAGTTTTATCATTTAACTTTGTTTCCTTTTTAGTTTAGGGCAGGTTTTTTGCCGATTACGGATTACAATTTCAGAGGTTCGCGGGGTTAATTAGGATAAAGAAATCTTTATTTACTAAGTGCAAAAAAATGGTCAGCCATTATTTATTGCAGTTGCAGTAACGTGGCGTATTATATCGCAGTTTAATATCAGAGCTCAAATATGAATGGTCTAGCTAAGTTTTACAACTTTGTTAGACCCTTTATTACCCGCGACAGTAGTAAACCGAGATACAATAGTCGATAATCTTACCTGATCGAGTACCTAGAAAGTATACCTAACAAAAGAGCAATACATGTAAAAAAAACGGACAGGTGCGAGCCGGACTCGCCCACCGAGGGTTCTGTACAAATACGTTAATTTTTTGAAGACTAGATTTTTTATGATTTAATTTTAAATTTTTCCTTATACTTGTAGTATAAAACGGTATTACTTGTCTAATTTCTTAGTTCTAGGTCAACGGACGGACTGGCGGGCAACAAAGTGTATCTTATAAGGGTTCCGTTTTTTCTTTTGAGGTACGGAACCCTAAAACAACAAAATTATAGAATGCTCATATATTGGCAGCTGGCCATTTGTAGATAATCATGAGAGAAAGTAGGTACAGGTCTTAGTAATATGTTGGTCAATTCCATTATGATAAGTTGATTACAGAACTGGTGACCAGAAGGAAAATAAGACCAGAAGGAAAATAAAATGTGTTCAATTTCAAGCTAACACCAGATCGCTGTGCACCGCTAAAAAACCTATAAACGAGTTTTTGTTTACTTATAGGTTTTTTCGTGTTTTAGGAACTTTAATATACCTACAGTTTTTTACCTAACATTCATCGTTCGTGCGTGGGTTTCTTATTATTTACTTATTTGAACTTTATTGCACGAATTAAAACTTATCGTACAAAAGCCGAACTTAATTCCATAAGGCATTCTCTACCAGTTTACCTTAGTTGGCATTTTTATTCATATTCGATCTGGTAGCGTTACCGGTCGCCGCACCTGGGGCTATAACGTCTGTGCTGTAATTAAGTTAATGCATAACCGATATTCTTACGTCGTGACCTCCTCGTTGGTATTTATTCAAGTTCACGCAAGTAAACGGATATACCGCCGTGATACAATTTTTATCT
Source organism: Eudemis profundana (assembly GCA_947034925.1). Lineage (NCBI taxonomy): Eukaryota > Metazoa > Arthropoda > Insecta > Lepidoptera > Tortricidae > Eudemis > Eudemis profundana. The sequence goes on from OX344798.1 coordinate 10,443,038, forward strand.
GGTTCCGCATGATACAAGCAATTGTTTAAGTATTCTTCATTAATGAGATTTTATAAAAGATTTCCGTAAAAAAAATTTCAAAAATAACAGGTTAAAAACTATAAATATCTGTATATGTATATATGAATCGTTGATTATCCATTTCTTTGGGGTAATTAAAATACATATTATTTTCTGCTTTTAAGTTTAAGTTTTTTTTTTTTGGAAGTTTATGTTTTCGGAAGTTGGTTTTTATTTTTTGTTTTTACGTATACAAATGCACGTTACAGGTACCGAAAACGACACCGTTACTCTGAAAACGATACCGTAACTAAGGTACATGTAGTTATGTTAAATCATCTCATCATTTAACCCAAAAGATCTCCACTACTGAACATATCTCCCCAAAAATGCGAGAAGCTTGACCTTTAATTAACGTTATGTTCAATGATCATGATGACATTGTTGACCCGGGACCGGTCGCCGTAAATGGTCCCTCGAAGTTGTATCCGAGTACGTATACCTGGGGCAAATGCTCCAATTCAGCAGAGGCAACTTCGACAAGGAGGCCAAGAGGCGAATACAACTAGGCTGGGCAGCGGTCGGAAAACTGCGTCGAGTCTTCACGTCGTCCATACCATAAAGCCTAAAAAAAAACTAAAGTTTTTAATCAGTGCGTCTTACCTGTCATGACCTACGGAGCCGAAACGTGGCCGCTCACCGCTCGACTGGTTCATCAATTTAAAGTCTCTCAGCGAGCGATGATGGAAAGAGCTATGCTTGGCGTGACTCTTAGGGATCAAATCCGAACGAATTAAGTCGACAGAGAACCAAAGTTACCGACATAGCTCAGCGAATTAGCAACCTAAAGTGGCAGTGGGCTGGGCATATCTGTGGTAGAGCCGACGACCACTGGGGCAGACGAGCTCTAGAGTGGAGGCCGCGAATCGGAAAACGGAATGTAGGGCGCTCTGTACCAAGGCGGAGTGACGACATTCAAAGGACAGGTGACTGGAGGAGGACAGCTGAAGATCGAGCTCAGTGGCGATGGCGTGCCATGGGAGTTAGGGCGTGACACCGCTGGTGACGCCACACCATCGGTGCTATTTTTGAAAAAGCGAGACGACGAACATACAAAGCGGCATGTAGCATTATCTACTATAAACCTAACAGTCGTATACCAGAGAAACGATGCAGGCAGACAATATTTTTCTTAGAATCGTGCGTAGGTAGTGTGATCCCGGCGAGGATTTATTACAGCATCAGTCGAATTTAACGACTTAGCTAAGAATTTATTTGTTAACGCCTGCATTTCTCCGGTTTATATTATGTGGCTTACGTATTAGTAACATTTTTTCCCTATTTCATTGGACCTAATATGGCTAATTTGTTTTTTCAACATTTTCTGATCCAAATCTATTCAAAATATGTTTTACTTTTTAGGTAAAAATCAAAAACCTGCGTCGAAAAAAGTAGGTATTATCATTTTATAACAGTCGTCACAGAATAAGTAATAGTAGGTGTACCTACTTTGTACAGAAGTCGCACTGTCTAACAAAACCCACGTTCGAGGTACAAAAATGCGCCGAATCCTACCTTCTCGCTCTAACTCATAACGCGCGCTCTTTCTAGTCGCCACGTCCACCGCTAGGGTTGTCGACAAAAATAAAATTATTATTATAGCTTGAATTTCCTAGTGAATTAGAGGTAGTTACTAGTTAATAAAAATATTTGCGTGACGTTATATAACTGTATTGATACACGTCGTCATACATACTTACATTCATACATACATACAGGTCAAACATATAACCCTCCTTTGGGCTTCGCTGCAGTCGGGTAACATTACATACTTACATACATACAGGTCAAACACATAACCCTCCTTTGGGCTTCGCCGCAGTCGGGTAACATACATACTTACGTACATACATAGATACATACATACATACCGGTCAAACACATAACCCTTCTTTGGGCTTCGCCGCAGTCGGGTAACATACATACTTACGTATACACATACATACATACATACACACATACACAAGACATACATACATACATACCGGTCAAACACATAACCCTCCTTTGGGCTTCATAGGTTTCGCACACATGACACAGGCGCTGCCGGGTGTCGGCGCAGCCCTGAGCTTGCCTAATGCATTAGGCAAGGAATAATAATAATTAGGGGCCATTCATTTATTACGTAAGATGATTTAGGGGGGGAGGGGGGTCATGTCTTATTTTTTCTTACAGGGAGGTGGGAGGGAGTTTTGATCGTTCTTACGTAAGATCATAAAAATGCGCAAAATAATCTTAACTTTTGAAAAAGCGCGCAAATCTGCGCGAGAGCGTAGGCGCGTGCTCGGTTGCGTATAGGTAATTTACTAAAAAATTAAAAATTATTAGTACCTGCAAATAAACTTCCCTACAAAAATGATTCTTTGAAAAATTAAAATTAAAATAGCCCAAACGTAAAATCATTTTTCCTTTAGATTCTTACGTAATAAATATTAAATAGGGGGAGAGGGGGTCAAAAACTACCAAAAATCGTCTTACGTAATAAATGAATGGCCCCTTACCGCGCAACAAAATCGCGGAGTGAGACATGCCTGCCGTCGTGTAGGACCTACTTTTCAAGACTTAGTTATACAATGGAATTGGCAATTATATCATTCCTTACGTCCTGTTCATGTATCTCATTTATAAAAATTCGAAACATGGATTAAAAAATAAAAAAAAAAACCGTCCTTCCTTTGGAAGTCGGCTAAAAAAAATTGTATAAAAGTGATTAATAATATGTATAAGTACAACATACATTACACAGTCTGAATCCGAATCTGAATAATCTGAAAAAATTAGAACGTGTGTGGATAATAGTTAAATTTTTTTTTTTTTTTTTTTCTTTAATAGATAGATAGATTTTGGATAGTTAACCCCTCCGCTGTGGGAAGGCCCCTCGGGCCTTGGCAAAAACTTCGGCGCATCTGTGGCATGGCCCGACGGGCTTTCTCCGTATGTGTTTATATTTATTGCTATATTTCAGAGAAACCCATATTTGTCTCTCTTTAACTCGTTAAATCGTCATGTGAACGAAGCAAGACGGCTAGCAAGCAAGCATTTGAATGTGCAACGGTTGAAAAAAGTCGTAAATATTGGCAGTCAAAAACCAAAGCTGACGCGGGTGTGTTGTGGTGTTGTACGTTAATTACGATTAAAGTGAGACAATTTTATGAAAAAAGAAGCGGAAATCTGATGCCATGTAAGTCATATTTTGTTTTTAAAAAGTTTGGGTGTGGTTTTTAACTATAATCTGTGTTAAAATTGTGAAAAAAACAACATGCCAACTAATAGCCTAAACTTTCATGTACAATTTCTTAGTCTTTTCTAATGTTTTACTATTTTGCAAAGCCATTAACATACGTCTTAGTTATCATGTGTTTTATTAAATGCATTTAAATAAGATTAAATCTCTTAAAAGTGATAAATAGCTCACAAAACAAATTAACGGTCGGTACAAGGCCCCTCGGGCTTCATCACAGACTCTTGGCGACGGCCCGCCGGGCCGCCCCACAGATAGCGCATTAACGCACATTTGCATAACATGGATACACCATGGACTAACTACTGCCGAATGGACTAACCTTTATATTGCCAAATATTTTTTTAAATCGTGTTTTCAAATTTGATGACACGTTTAGCTCAGTGGTTGTAACCCTGCTTACTGTGCGCTGGTTCGAATCCCGGGAATATCTCCCTTTAACTCAGCCATGGTCTGGGTATGTCCATATTAGTCTAACCATATATTTGTTACTTCGATTATATTTGTACTGTTTTAGATTAAGTTTTTACATGTTTTTTGTTCAATGAGAGAACTTATTATTGTTTTATATTAAAGCTTAGTTAATGAATATGCCGGGAAATTAAATTTCTCTGGGTTAAACTTGCTGGTTGCTGTGATTTTTCAATATTTCGGGAGCAGTCATTTTGCATGAAAAAAAAGGCCTTTTTTAAATCGTTTTTTACTTGATATCTACTGCACCTACAATAGTATTGCATTGGTGACGGCTAGTTCATGACTTTAATTCCTTGTTTAAACATGAATTTAATAACTAGGTGGTAGTACCCCGCCACAATGTATGTAATTCAAAACCCCCTTACAACACCATTTCTAGGGTTGACAGCATTTTGGTGAAGTTTTGAAATGGTGTTTATTGCAAATTTTTAGTCTAAAGCCTGCCATTTTATGACTGTATTATGTGTATTTTATATTGAATTACATAATGAAAGCACCAACGTAGCCAGAAATCTGTTTTTATTTATTTAAAATCAAAAAATATGGTAGAAATTTAGGTACCCCTATAATTAACTCATCTGTTCAGATATCACACCTCAATGTTGATATGGTATTTTACACTGGCAGTAAGGTAATTTAATAGAGAGCAGATTTATTTCAAATTATAAACTGTAACTCCGTAAAAAGCTGAGTAAAACGTAATTTTCCACCTGGATGTGCACTTTGAAGGCCTGTCTGTGGAGCAGGCCCCACGGGCTTCCACAGATGAGGGGGTACTGCCATATTTATTTGCCACAGTTGAGGGGTTAAATTGTATGCAATTCCGTGCGTTCTGAATTCAGAGTATGAATTCAGATTCGGATTCAGACTGTCTAAGGCCGGCCTAAGGCCAGGCTCCGGAATTCAGACTCTGAATTCAGATTTGGATTCAGACTGTGTAAGGCCGGCCTAAGAATAGAAAAGTTTTCTCGTACACATATGACCGATGCTAATGCTGTCTTGAATAAGTATTTGCAACAAGTTAATATCTATAATAATTTGTTTCAAAAACTTTCAAAATGTATAAAAATTTAGTCAATGTTTCTTGATAACAGCGAAATGCGAATGTCTGAACGTGGTTTAATTTATTATTTTACGCTGGTAGCACTAGTATTTGCTTACTTCACGTCAGTTAATCAGTCAACTGAAAAACGTCAGATGAACGAACGAATCTTGCATTATAGACAAAAACAATAGTTTTGCTAGGAAACGCAATTATATTTTAGTGCTTAGCATTATTTTAAGTACCCATCATTCAACGTTTACTAATAAATTATCTTCCTGCATGTACAAATCGTATTTATAAATAAAGTGACAGATCTGTTAGATAAGTCGTGTAAAGTATTTAAGTTTTCATCGATTTCTGTAATGTGATATTTTTACAATAGTGCGTACTCGCGCAAAATGAATCTGCTCGGTTGTTTGAGTTTCTTGTGTTACTTGGTAGCATTATGCCGAGCTTCAGGCACGGATATAGCCTTAGACGCGAAGGCTACTTTGCTACACCGTATAGACAGTCTAAATTTGCTGATCTACACTTGTCTTTTGACTCTAACGGTGCTAACAATTTGGGTATTCAAGCATCGTCGAGTAAGCTGGCTGCATGAAACTGGGCTAGCTGTTATATATGGTAAGAATGAAAATAATTGTAGCTGATGAAATCAAGTCACATGATCACAAACTCTCATGACTAATCAATCTATTTATTTACACAGGTCTAATTGTAGGCGCCATAATACGCTATGCGGGTAGTACGAATGCCGTCACATACCTGGATGCCCACCCTGAACCAGATACCAAGTACAACCTGTCCGTACCACCGGACATGATACGGTTTCATTTTCCAGATAAAATACAAATATCATCTGGAGGTTCGTGGTCAATCAATTTATAATTAGATGAAAAAATAAGTGCACATATCAATGCCTCTAACTAGTTTATCAATTCAGTAAGACAAAGATTACATATCTCTAATTAATGTGTTTAAAAGAAACAACTGTTTTGTTAGTTTTCTTATCATTTTAAAACATAACATATTAGTATGATTATATTATCATACTATAAATGTTGTGTGTACTTAACAAAATTAAATCTTTTGTTTGATGTTAATAAGTAGAAGAAACATTAGAGTAATGGTTACCTTGATTTTTCCTGTACTTATTTTTATAATATGGGTTTTCCAATATTATTAATTAGTAACCATGGTACTAATACATGGTACTCTGCCAGTTATATTCTTTATAACATTCTGTATTATTTAATCTTATATGAGTATCTGATAGGTATATTACAAACTCAATAATATGGCAGACAGAAATTTTATCAACCCTTACCTACCTGTCTTGGAAAGAAGTGTCTTTAAAGAATGTTTGTACCTATAATCCTTAGTAGGCTCCGCTAATGCTTTATCATCAGGTATGATTGGAGTCGAGAGCAAGCCCATCTAATGTAAATATCAATATTTGAGGATCCATATCCGACATTTGATGTTGATATATTGCATTTAGCACATTATAAAACAACATTGTTAAATTTTCAGAAGTACCAGTACCAAATAAAACTTATGCATACAGCTTCAGAGGTGAAATAGTAAATGTTGAACAAAATGAAATAGATTTGAAGGCAACATTTGACCCAGAAATCTTTTTCAACATTATTTTACCTCCTATTATATTCCATGCTGGGTATTGTTTAAAAAGGGTAAGCAGCTATGACATTTTTTTAAATATTGTGGTTTATATTAATTGGTTTTATTAGCTTTCAGGGCATAGCTGCATTTTCATAAGGATATCAGTGCTTAAATATCTATATTTTTTATAATTCCATTTGGCTTGGATAGTTATTCTACTAGTCAAGTATTTTATGAAATAATTTTCCTTAAACCATGTGTTTATTACAGAAATATTTCTTCCGAAACCTTGGAGCCATTTTGACGTTTGCTATGGTTGGCACAGCACTGTCTGCTCTAGTCATTGGTTCACTGATGTACGGCTGTGTGCAGCTGATGCCTGCATCTCTAGCGGCTAGCTTCACATTCCTGGACACTCTGTACTTTGGTGCATTGATCTCTCCTACTGACCCACTGACGGTGCTAGCTATATTTTCCCAGTTAAAGGTATGTAGACATTAAATACATGTACCATACAATACACTAATTGTATAACTCAAACTGCTCTCACTCAAGTTTACTGCTCTCAATGTGTATTTGTCAAACTTTGAGAGATACCTAATAATGTTAATATTCTGCCGCTTGCTCTAGGTTGATGTGAATCTATACGCTATGATATTCGGCGAGAGCGTCCTCAATGATGCGGTGGCTTTAGTACTCAGCGGGTAAATATTTTATGAACATTGCTTTAATTGAAACTCTAGTCACACCTATTTAGGGCGTGCAGAACCGGGAAATTTTAGTATGGTAGTACCGGGAATTCCCGGTTCTCTCATACTAAAATTTCAAGGTTCTGCACGACCTACACCTATTGTATTCCATTTAAGGTGATTCGAGTTGGTCGGCTCTGCATACAAACAAAAAAGGGTCATCATTAGCTTCCAAGACATCAATCATGTTTGAAATATACAAAACACATTTAAAACATAATTCGTGTTGTAGAAACGAATGATGACCCTCTTTTTGTTTGTATGAAAAATCGACCGACTCACCTTAACTAATTTGCTAAGTGGCATCATTATCCGAATTTAATATTCATAGAAAAGTATCACTGAAATGTTATCGACTTAAACCAAACCTCTTGTATCTATAGACATTTTTTTTAATACAGTGGAACCTCGATAAGTTGAAAGTGTAGTAACGACAAAAACAGCACTGGTTAAATTGTGCCAGAACGTGTATACTGTGGAATAGGAACGCGTATATTGTGGAAGAAGTGTATACTGAATTGTCAGAACAAAAAATCGTGTTTGGACTTTGTTAGATAAAATCAATAAAATGGCGAGTATGTACTACGAGTTGGTTCATATTGCTAGGACTTAGCTTAAGTATTATGCGGGTAATTCATTAAACCGTATTAAATTCTTATGTGTATTACAGAGCCATTCAAAATTACGAAAAGAGGTACTCAAACGATGGCGGGTTTGAGATCACTGCGTTTTTGGGAGCGATCGGTGACTTCATTGGGATTTTCAGTCTGTCTCTCCTCGTCGGTGCTTTCATTGGCTGCTTGACGGCATTGATATCCTTTTTAAATTCAGACCAATCATGAGCGATGTTTTTAATGCTAATAAATGAGACACACATACACTCATACGCATAGCTGGGCACCGTTAATCAAATGGATAACTTCGCTAATCGCTAAACCGTTAATAAAAAAGTTAACTTCGTTAAACGTTAAAGCGCTACATTTTGGAAGATTTAACGGAAGTTAACGTTAATCGTTAATCCGTTAACACGTGATAAAAATTGCATTACTTACGTAGTACACTCTTTTTCCTACGTGGCCTTAAGAGGCATAGTAAGCTACAGCTTGAGTAGAAGGCTCAAAGTCATCCAAAGATTAATGGGGAGGGTAAGGTATGCTAGGGGAGTTTCACTCCATGAGCGGATCACAAATGAGGCTATCTGCAGCAGAAGCAAGGTAACTGATATAGCCTTCCAAAACCTCCTTTCCTCTCCTTCGTCAATGACCTGGTATAGGTGGCGGGAGTCCGCTGCATGCGGGTGGCGCAGGACCGGTCATTGTGCCACTTTTTTCAGGGAGGCCTATGCTATGTCCAGCAGTGGAAGAGGAGTTTTTCGGCTGAAGTCATGATGATGATGACACTCTTTCTTTATAAAAAAGAATATAAATACACACACTGCACAAACGCAAACTATCACGGACAGTACAGATTCAAAGTCACGGAAATCCAAACAGTACGTAAGTAGTATTTGTTTAGGTAGGTAACAAAACACTCGTCACTCTAAGCGCCGGTGCTAAGTAATGAAACGATTAAATGGAGCATATGGATCGATTTTTTTCGCAGGAATCGGCAAGACATACCTAGTAGTATTTTTTATTTATGTTTGGCCGATCCACTTAAGGGAAACAATACTGTTATGTGGTTTTGTACCTCATTATCTTCCGTCATAAAAGAGAAGCATGCTTTTACAGATAAAGACTTCGTGCATTGTAATTTTAGTGGATTATCAACTCTAAGGCCTTTGCCAAGAGTTAAAATTGCTTTAATAGAAATGTAACTTTAGTTAGACGTATTATGCAATGCACTTCACACCCCTGGCATTTATTTGACTACCTGAGATCTTAATAAAGGGAAGGCAGCTGGAACGCCATTATTAGTTGTAAAGTACGGTTCATGGAGATAGAGTTGATAATCAATTGAACTTTAAAGTTGGTTGTGACTACTTTTTTTTTACAATAACGTCATCTTGGTGTTTTTGAGGTTTACAAACAATCGCTTTGTTTCCTTTAAGTGGATCGGCCAAATGTAAATAAAAATACTTTTTTTTATAAGTGCACCGCATCGCACTTGTCGACCGGCCCGATTTTTTTTGCGAAAACTTGGTTACTTCTATGCAAAATGGTTGCAAGCAGTAGATAATTAAATCAATAAAAATTGTAACACAAACTCATTTGCTGTTACTAAACTAACCGCGACCTATGTCGATGTATGGGGACAACAGTTTTTCAACAGCAAGTTAAGTTTGTCCCGCCATACAATTTTTTTTCAACTATTCACGTATTGACGTATCTCCTTACGCTTTTTAATAGTTTAGACTATTTAGAGTTCGACGCTAAGAGGATAATTGTGGTGGTTGTAAATAATTAAGCGTTCTTGTATATCATTCTAATAAAATATATTATGTCTACACTTGGCCAGAAAGCAGCTTTTTCCGTACGCGCAGCGTGCGGAAAAAGCCACTTTATGGCCAGGTGTGGCATAAAATATTATTTCTTTGGGTCTAGTCAAAAGGGGTACAAGTCACATATAACCCAGGAGCAAAATAGCTTAAGTCATACAATAGAGTTGCGAGCTTTTGTTCCTGGTATAAATGTGACTTGTACCCCTTTTCACTAGATCCACAGATTTATTCGCTGATAAAAATCAGTGGCTTGTCAATCCAATTTTAGTCTGTATTCCAGCATCTATTCTCATGGGATCTATAACTTTCTTGCCTAACTTTAAAATTTTAAACAATAAAATAACGGTCAAAGAACCCTTACTGTTACAAGCAGGCAAAACAATGGCGAGCAGATGTTAATTTTAGACAAACAAAACCAAATTTTTAAGTCAGGGTGATTGCTGAATTGAATATTGGCAAACGTTAATCATCACTTTCACAATACACATATGAAAACTCATTTACAGTTTAGTTTAGACACTCATCCGGTGAATAAAAGTTGCAAATACACATATGTATTTATAGGTAAAAATATATTGAAATTCTTTTATAGATACGACAGTTAAGTGTCCTTTATTTTGCTACGGGACTTGCTTCGGCGCGAATTACCTTAATAAAAAAAATAACAATGAGCCTTATCATTATGTTACAAACCAATAAACTAATATACCTAAGGTAACACCACATTTAGTCATTCCATTTGAGTTCTTTCTCGTTTACGTTTTCATTCGTAGCTTCGGGATCTTTAAAGCCCAAAAGTTTGCCGTTAACAACGAAATTATCTAGGAATTTTGGTCATTGATTGCAAGCGTTACGTCAATGTGGCCAACAGATGTTTGGCGATGAGACGTAGTGGTCTGAAAAGGTGATTACCGAGCCATTCTAATTTGTACCGTATTGTTAAGAGAGTTTCAATTAAAATTGATTCACAAGAGTTTATGGTCAAAAATTACCCGGCTGTGTGTGGTGGATGATGTAAAAAGCGACCGCTGTGAAGTGCATTCGAAAATGATCCTAGAGGTGGGTACCCGTTGGGAGATAGTATAAGTGCACCGCACCGCACATGTCGAGCAGCCCGAACTTACTTGTCAGAACGCGTTTTGCGCGGTGCGTCCGGTATCTTTTTAGTAAATCGTAGGAAATGGATTAACGATTAACGGACTTGAGGAAGATTAACGGAAGTTAACGAGTCCGTTAACGATTTTTAAAGTTAACTTAAAAGTTAATCCGTTAATCGAAATGTTAACTTCGTTAATTAACGATTAACGGATTAACGAGTTAATGCCCAGCTATGCTCATACGTAACCCGTACAATACCTACTTACACAGCAAGAATTAACCTACTTTTTAATACCACTAGGTAAGTGACAAACAAGCATGCACCCCAACTTATGGCAGCTATCATTGGTCGGATAAAATTTTCGATTTATCAGGTACTTTCGGTGTTATCGCAGGGGCGTAGGTCTAAAGGCGTACCCTAGGGCCAAGACCTGGGTCCGGGGCGGTCGTGAAACGTAGGGGCTCCGCAGACCGCTCATGCTCAAATCCAAGTAGTCAGTCAGCATCAAATAGTAGCAAAGAATGTAGCCAAATATATCGAAACAGATCTTTATTTGCACGGCAGTACGTATGTACACATTTGGCCACTTTGACTGCTGCTAACTATATGATGCTGACGGCACCTTTCGGTCGAGCTTCATTGGTCCGGAGCGCTAAATTTCAAAATACACCTCTGACAGGTCGTTAGCACTTAAACGCTTTCAGTTATAATTGTAATATGTAAAGATTTGTTGCTAACTGTAATATTTGGACTCCAACAAAAACTTCTTCACGAAACTTTCTCTTTCATCTGCAACTCAAAGCGCGTAACCGTATGTTATTAAATTTGAGACGCCTCCAACTCGGTCGCGAGGTATCTGTAGTTTCACTGAATAATCCTATCTTACGTATTGGAATACCTAAATTGTTTATCTTTTCACTATTCCTTTGGATAGCTCTAACGCTTTTTGGTATTCGATTACATTACCTATTTGTGTTTATATCATTTCTACAGTATGCATTTCTATAAAAGCTGTCGTACGCCTATGTGTACACATCCATTAATTCCTATGAAAAGCGAAATGGTAACGTTAGATTTCTTGTGTTATCCGTGCCCTATGTGACGACCTTAACGCCGTACTTGATTTCCTGTTAACCAGTGTTCTACAATCTTATTGTCTCTATATTGTTGTATCAAATATAATTCCTTAACCTGTTCATACATGACCAAATTCACCCACGTCCGTGAGTGGCCTCTCCTGGAGTCTGCTCTCTTCGTGCTCATGTCTTATGCAGCCTTCTTGATTGCAGAAGTATGCGAACTAACAGGTAAGTGCAAACGTGACTTAGAATCGTACTAATATTGTATGTGATGTGAAAGTTTGTGGAGATGTTTGGAGGTTTGTTACTAAATATAGCGGTAACAATTGAATGGACTGAGGTAAAAATTGGTATACAAGTATATAAATATGTTTCTATCCAAATCCTGGATTGAAACACAGGATACTTCATATCCCGGTAAGGAATTGTAGCACTAACGTAATCGACGCAAGCGAAGCTGCGGGTAAATGCTAGTATAAATAAACGTGCTATAAACCTATTTTAACTAAGGCTAAAAAAGGTTATCAACATTGTTCAAAATAAACAGCTTACAAATTGTGCCGTTAATCAACGTTACGCCATAAACAGACGACACTTTATTTAAATATCAGATTAACTGCATAATGTTAAGAGTTTAGTTGAGTAGGAACCAGTGGCGTGGCGCGAAATGTAGTTTTAGTAAAGCCGGAGCAAATTTGGATTACTTTTTCCTCATAAGTAGTAGATACTCCGATCATATGCTTTAAAAAATAGGCAAGCCGGTGGGAATCGGGTTCTATAGACGCCACGCCACTGGTAGGAACCCTTATAGTTTCGGCTTGTCCGTCTGTCCGCACCTTAGCGACCGTTAGTACTAGTAAGCTGCAATTTGGCATAGGTATTCCCCATTTGAGCTTGAGTACTTCATTGTACTGCAGTTAAAAAAAAAAGTTAGCCAACCAACTACCAATCAACGTTAGCTACGGCTTGCCGTTGCATAAAGAATGATGGGCAGAAATGTACGGCACCCAGCCTCATCACCAAGATACAATTATAACGGATGTAGATTTATTGACAACAGCATTTGCTATAATCGTTATTAAGACCACTAGTCACTAAGACCACTAAAATCTCCTAATTATGAGTTAATTGATTCTTAACTAATTAACTCTTAACACTCAGTATTTGAAGGCTGATAACTCTCTTCTCCGGGGCTTTTGGAGTTTGTCCTCATATTAGAAAATTAAGCGTATGTAACTAGCTTTCACGTGATATGCATGTGATTTGTATTGGATATGGAGGCCAACTTGCCCATTATTCTTTAACGGCACGTCACTGTTTTACAACCGTATCACACGAGCTGCGGGCGAGTTAGAAGCGAAGTTCCATACAAATGTCGCTCGCTGTTTTTGTATGGGAACTCGCCCGCAGCTCGCTCGCAAGTCGCAAGTGTAATAAGGCACCAGTGGCGTGGCGTCTATAGAACCCGATTCCCACCGGCTTGCCTATTTTATAGCATATGACCGGAGTATCTACTACTCCAGACGAAAAAGTAATCCAAATCCGCTCCGGCTTTACTAAGAATATATTTGACGCCACGCCACTGTAAAGCACTTACACGCATAACACATTTTTATAACACGTTTACTGTAGGCGTGGTAGCGGTGCTATTCTGCGGCATATGCCAGGCGCACTACACGTACAACAACCTGTCTTCGGACTCGCGCAACCGCACCAAGCAGCTGTTCGAGTTACTCAACTTCCTGGCGGAGAATTTCATCTTCACGTACATCGGCGTGTCCATGTTCACCTTCCCGAAGCACCACTTCGACCCTTGGTTCATTATCGCCGGATTTGTATCCTTTTTGAATTAATGAGGCCTGGGAAGAGTGAGAAGGCGTATTGTGGTCGCGTGAATAAAGCATGTCTCGCTCATACTTAGGGGTCATCCACAAAGTACGTCACACGATTTTTCAGACTTAGACCCCCCTCCCCCCCACGTCACACTTTTTCCTAACTTATTTCATATTTTTAATATATGCTGTAACATTTGGCTAGAACCCCCATCCCCCTATGGGTGTGACGTACTATATGGATGATTCCTTACCTACTAGTCAGAAAGATGCGATGACTCTGGTTACAATCGTAACCATCATTCACGGAACAGCGTCATAAAGACGATGATGGGTTATGAAAGTTTATAGATTTGACTGCTCATTATCTCTACGCCTAGTTAAACCTAGACCAAGACATTAACCGATTCGTTGCGGATGGCACGACAGGCGTGTCATAAAGGTTGGTGTTTGGCGTCATTAATGCGCTGAAAGGGTTAAATTGACAGTTCATACATGATACTGATGTTATTAAACTGAATGTATGGTTTAAACTATTCGATTCGATACCGTTCTTGATCATTAGATCAATAGATGATATTGCTTATTGTATTATGATTATTATGAATGTCCATAATTATTTTCTCGTGTTTTCCTTAAATAATCATCAGATAACTTCAACACTGGGCCGAGCAGTCAACATTTACCCGTTATCCTTCTTGCTGAATCTGGGTAGAAAACCGCCTATACCCATGAACTTTCAACATATGTTGTTTTTCTCAGGTTAGTAACTAGACTTATCATAAATAAATGGCAATACAAATTAATTCAATGAACCCCAAAGTACGCTTCCCTGCTTCAGATTCGTCTTTGAAAAGCCGAATCTTTTTACTGCGGGGCTACCTACGCTGAAGTTCGAAGTCCGTGCCATATCATCTCTCTTGCTTTGATGTTCTCTTGTATAAATTTAAATGATTTTATTCTGTTGTATATTTCACTGACCGGGCTACGAACTTCGTTTTTTTTTTAACCACGTCCTACACCTAAACCAATTTTTATTTAGCAGCGTATGTATTGTTCTTTCCGCTAGCAACGGAGCAAACTAGTTAATATCATTTCACAGCCTACCTTTAGTCCAGAATGTAGAGTTTAAAAGGAATTAACAAAATTCAAAAAAGTGGAACATACATAGGTTGATAATGATGTGATTTAATTCATATACAACAGGTTTGCGCGGTGCAATGTCATTCGCTCTAGCGATCCGCAACACCGTGTCAGAGGCGCGGCAGGCCATGCTGACGACCACGTCTCTCATCGTCATCGCCACCGTGGTGTTGCAGGGCGGCGCGGCTACGCACGCACTCGCCTACCTGAGGATACCTACCGGGTATGTATTTTTATGCCACACCTGGCCATAAAGTGGCTTTTAAGCCGCTTTCTGGCCAAGTGTAGACATAAAATGATGTACACAACACGGTAATAAAGAAAGCCCTCGATCGCATATTTACGTCCCTCGCTTGCAGCTCGGGCCGCAAACCTTTGCGATCTCGGCCTTTCTTTGTATTACCACCCTAGTTGTGTAATGTACTATTTCACACCTCCTATTCAGAAAAAAGTATTTTGCTCCCTCGTAAGAGAGATCAAAAAGTGGTACTTTTCTGTTCAAGGACAACAGGGTATTTTTAGTTTGAATCCACTTAGAATATGCCATACCATAGACAGCTTTATTAGTATATTACACACAGAGGGCGGTATAATATGGAATGGCCCAGATCAAAGGTGTTTGCGGTCCGAGCCGCAGGCGAGGGCCATAAATATAATATGGAAGTGGTATTTTCGTCCCGTCCGTAAAAAAATAAATAATAATAGACTATAAATTTAACAATTTAACATTTCATTCTCATAATAATGTGTGATGCTCTTTGGTTAACTATATATTTTGGTAGGTAGCGTTTGCATTTGAATTTTCCTCATAGTCGGTGTGAAAAGCAGTACTTATTACCTATGTGTCACAAGGTAGCAAAATTATTTTCACCACGGGCGTTAACACTTGAATCCCTCACTACGCTCCGCATTATACTAGCGAGGGATTCTATTGTGCAATCCTTTGCTTCGTTAGGATTGAGGACCGCTTTAGCTTAGTTGGTAGTGACCCTGCCTGCGAAGCAAGAGGTCCTGGGTTCGAATCCCGGTAAGGGCATTTATTTGTGTGATGAGCACGAATATTTGTTCCTGAGTTTTCTATGTATTTAAGTATTTGTATCTATTAAATATATCGTCGTCTAGTATCCATAACACAAGCCTTATTGAGCTTACTATGGGGCTAGATCGATTTGTGTAAGATTGTCCCCTAATATTTATTTATTTAATATACGCCCTCGCCGTGAATACACAATTTTGCTCTCTTGTGACACAATCTACTATTGACACTGACTATACCTACTCGGCGTACAGTTTGGTATAATTCCTAATAAAGTGGGAGGCTTACAATCCTGTAAGCAGGTTAGCTAGCCGCGACAACTACTGACGTGTCGCTGACCGTTCAAAGTGAGCGTACGGGTACGGTACGTAAACTATTGCTTTGCTATAGAGAGATCTTATCACGTTTGTTGCGCTTTTTCCCGGTTTCTTTCGGGTCCCGCTACTTTTAACTATGATGTTGACTTCCATCTGGCTGGCCTCTGTTACCACTGCGACAGAGAAATAAATCCGACAGAAACACTATTTTGTTTGCACGAGTTTCCTGCCAAATCTGGAATCATGCTCAAAGCGTTTGCTTTTTTAAACAACAGCTGCAGAATTTAAAAGCTAAAATCACTTTAATCGATATGTATCTAAGGTTCACTTTCCATTATTTACTTACGTATAACATTGACAACCAAATAATCGACATTCTTATTTGTGCAACACAGGATGTATACCTCATTGCACAGCTATTTCAATATTTGTTCGCAGAGAAGGCCAGAATGATGAAAACGAAGCGTTACCGTACCGCGATGTGAGAAGTGTAAGTATTCCTTTACTATCTCAAATTTAGGTTGTAAATAGTTTGTAATCTGGAATTTGTGAAGGTGCCTAATTTTATGTTAATTTGGACTACAGTATTCAGAACATTTGCTACATAACATGTCAAAATGATGTAATTTGGTGCTATGTTGCGTCAAATCAAGCATTAAACTCAAAACTCAAACTCAAACTCATTTATTTCTGTAAGTAGGCCTCAAGGGCTCTTTTACATGTCTGATTCTTTTCTTTTGGCGCTTCGGTAGATGACCTTCTGGTGAGAAGAAGCGCCTGAAGAAACTCACCAGTTTCTCTTTTAAAAACAACATTACAACAATTGTGACATTATTACATAAGATGACATTTATAAAATGCAACAAGCAAATAACTGGGCACAGTTTTTTTTACCTTTTACCAAGAGACGTATATAATCTCCGGATCCATTACATTACAAAACTTAAAACTACATTTTTAGAGATGTAAAGGGTCTCTAGGCGTCAAAACACGATAAAAAATATAGAAAATAGGCAAACATAGACTAAAATTAATGGAGATGTAAGGAGTCTCCGTTGTCAAAACATTATGTTTTGGAGGTGTAAAGGACCTCCAAACGTCGGAATACAAAATGGGAAACGTATGTTTCACGTCGAGAAATAGACTATTATTATATTATATATTATATATATATTATAAGGCACAGTTGCATCGTTTGCGGATGGACGAAGCCCGAAGGTCGCTTGTTTAGTGACCACTCGCAGTCACGCCACTGCTCGATACCGGATCTTGTTTACCGTAGCTAGTATTATAACAGATTAACTTTTTTTTTTTTGCTAGCCTATCGTAGTGTCCCACTGCTGGGCAAAGGCCTCCTCCTTTGATTTCCAATCGTCCCGGCACCGAGCAAATTCTGGCCAGCCCTTAAGGAATGCGTCCAGGTCGTCCCGCCATCTTCGCCGCGGCTTACGTCTTACGTCCAGATTAACATTATGACATTTTTATTAAAATGCCTTATATATACATAATATCAGCCAGTCGATTGAAATATAATGTTTTTTTTTAATGAGTTTAAGGTGCTAATGGGGCAAAATTTGTTTTATTGCATGTAGTGTAATATAAGAGGAAAAAAACCGGTCAAGTGCGAGTCGGACTCGCGCACCGAGGGTTCCGTACAAATTCATAAGTAGATACATGAATAGGGAACGTGCATGACGAAGGTGCTGCGCACTGTTGCCGCCAATCTAAATCAAGTACCCTCTCAGGGGGGAATGGTATTTTTTTAACGTTTTTCGTCATAAATCAAAAACTACTTACTTAAAAAAACGGCGTTTTAATCAAGCCCTTTCATTTGATACCCCACTCGATATAATAGCCCTACTATCAATTTTCAAAGTCCCATTACGGACCCCTTTACAAAAAACTAAAACAGTTACAAGATTTTATTTACATCCAATAGGCTCGGGTTAGCTACTTACTAATACTACTATTAATAATACTATTCCAAATTTCAAATCAATAGCAGCAGTAGTTTGTGAGATATCTGGCTGTGACAGACAGAATCGCACCATAAGGGTTCCTTGTTTACCATTTTGGTACGGAACCCTAAAAACGCAATTTCACCTTGAATTATGGCAATAGGGTACTTTCCTGACAGATCAAATCAGTTACTTTTTATGAATTGTCAAAACGCTCGGATAGTATGAAGTTTCTATGAGAAAAAGCATAATGACGTCATTGTGCTCAAACATCAAATCATGTCCTCATTTATAGCTTTTGGTCTTTTAAAAATCGTTTAAAACGTTAAATAGGTGAATTTTAGTTGATTTTTGCAAATTTTCGAAAGCAGATTTCAAGGCTAGCGTGAAGTAATTTATATTGACTACAGGCAAGTACCCTATTTAAAATGTTTTAATTTTCCTCAGTGAATAATTAATAAAATACCTACATTTCGACTAGGTACATTACATGCTATTATACTTCAATAG
Source organism: Eudemis profundana (assembly GCA_947034925.1). NCBI lineage: Eukaryota > Metazoa > Arthropoda > Insecta > Lepidoptera > Tortricidae > Eudemis > Eudemis profundana. The sequence continues at coordinate 10,461,644 of OX344798.1, forward strand.
TTCTGATCTGAACATTCTTGTTCAGAACTGTACTACCTTTCTTTGAAACGTACGTTCTGAATAGATTCGATATTGTACCACATAATTATGACTGCAAAAAACATTAAATATTAAATACTGCTGTGTATAAAATTTAACGTGACTTGAACACTGACAAAAGAACGCTTATTTAGCTATTATGTTTGTCATAGCATGAAATTGAGCCGTAACTTCAATATAAAGGGCCTCTATTACATGGGCTGTATGTTTGATCGCACTCATTATTATAACAATGCTACATAAATAGTTTTATTCGTGCCGTTATCTAGATGATGCTCTGAATACCGTAGTTCCAGTTTATTGTCCTTATTGTAAATAACACGAGTAGAGGTTTACGTTTGAATATAAGACACAAACGCGTAGATAAGCACGGCACTTATATTGTAAAAGTAATTTGTTCTAGATTTAGAGTAGAAGTTTACTGCTAGTATTATCATTCACGTGTTTACCGTAATATCTGTCAGGAAAAAATGTCTGACAAGTTTTAACGGCTCTAGGAAAAGATTCGTGTCAGATATTTTAAGCGCTTTTTCTGTCAGATGTTATTGACTTCATAAACATAGCGTGTTTGTTTGGTTAATTTTACTTGAGCTCAGTTAATTAACATCATTTATTTGTGCTAATCTGTTTTGCGCTAATACTAACACATTGTTTTAGGTAAATAGGCATACACTACTACGGGTACTCGAACCTATTTTAGATTATACTTACTTATACATATTTTACCTCGTATAGGTACCTTTTAGATAGCTGATGGAATTTTTCATAGTTCATTCAAAATATCAATATACTTATGAGCTTTTTTTTTAAGTTGCATGATCAGAATACAACTAAACTTGATGATTGATAAATTCCGATTAGATATAATTATGCGACATAGTTGTAGGAAAAACCCAAAAAAGCTTGTCTTGTCCGCTACATATCGTTTAACCGAAAATGAATAGATAATTTACACGAAATCTATAAAAGATAAGGGTAAAGTGGTATTTTGTAAGATAAAATAACTTATGCGAGAAAAATATATAGCCAAAAATATTCGCTCATGTAGGACCTGCCTAAATCAGTTTTGCGTATTCATTCCGTCATTAATCCAACGGCACGCACAAGCCAGTACGGCCAGTGCCCTGCATCTCATTAATACGTCATTATTGTGGCAGCTCTACCAGGCCACGGAAACAGGAGGCTCGGTACGTATATACCAGTAGACAAATGTATGCATTTATATGGAGCCTTATATACATTCAGACACACGTAACTTCCAACAAAGTTATCTCAACAACTGATGATATACGCGCCCTATTTGTTTTTCTTACGTCTGTTTCACTTTACCTACTCCCTGATAACCCTTTTGATCGCAAACCAATAGACACATGCGTCCTTTTTGGAAGTCTTGTTACAGTGTTGAGTTAGCAATCATAGGCGATGTAAAAGATCGTCAAAGTACATTTCACTGGGCGCATTGTGAACCCTCGTAGTTCAGAGTAATTTCTGTAACTCGATACCTTTAGACTCAAAGGACGGAAACGCCGTAAGTTCTAATGGAGCTTACGCCCTTTGAGTCTAAAGGTATCGAACTATTACTTGTAACCGCCAGGGCACGACATTGCGCGACCAGCGGCAGCGGCAGCGGCGGCCATGGGTGGGAGCGGGAGGTCGGAGCGCGGTCTCTTGCTCTCACCTATGGCCGCCGCTGCCGAGGATCGCGCAATGTCGTGGCCAGGCGGTGAAGTCTGTTGAGGTAACGTTGTACCCCATTTCATTGTATAACTGTTGTCAAATGCGGAGGTTTAGTATTTATGAGAAATAACACTGCCTATAACACCGACCGCTTTAGGTTAAATAACATACGTATTTAAAAATGAATACAAAATCTCGCAAATTATTTTGTGTGCGGTGAATAACAGGAGTGCACTTCTGTTACTTTCGCACAATAGTTGTGCGAAAGTAACTGAAGTAATAAAACATAATCATTATGTGTTCCCTCGGAGGTGTTCCCAATTGGCAATAGAAGCCTCCTCTGTACTGGCCGCTCAAGCGTCCTTCCTAAACGACATTTGTTGTTCAGCCGGCAGACATTGGCTTCGGCCTTCGAAATCTGGACGCGACGCAACCGGCCAGTAGCGACAGGGCATCAGTAAGACTAATAGATACCTGCACGCTTATTGGTCACAGCACTGTTACTAACACTAACCAATTAACTAAGGCAGCGGTCGGCAACCTGCGGCCCATGAACCACTCACTTGCGGCCCGTGAGCCTCCCTGGCTATTTTGTATGTAAAGGCCGCTATATTCCGAATTGTATAAAATCACAAATTATTAACAAAGTGCGGCCCGCGTCAATTTCATTAGCTACCTACTATGTGGCCCGTGGCTGCTAGAAGGTTGCCGACCGCTGATCTAAGGAATGAACCTGTTTAACGACACAGAGTATTTTTATACTATTAATAAAACTGACTTTGTATCCTTTGTCCTTTGTGACGGGTCGTAGAAGCACTATCGCGAACAGAAAATCCAACCAGGCGTATCATAGTCGTGTTTATGGTCGTGGATGAAGCAATCTCCATTATAACTCATAGAGCGTTTCCTCTCCTTCCATTACACTCAACAGCGATGGGGAGAAAGGGACAGGAAATGTCATCAACGACATATCGGTGTCGTTATTGGTAGATATGGCAACGCCACAGTATAGTATAATAGCCGTATTTTTTTCTTCCTACAAAAATTACATCGCGTCTGTATGAATACGTGTCGCGCGTTCCTAAACGGCCGGAGTTGGACTTGTTTGTCTTTATTTTATACTTTGTCAACGCTCTTACCCACTAAAGGATATAAAGAGAATTATTCTCATCGCCTTCGGCTCCAGCTACTTGCAGTCTATGAGTCGCAAATCCTCCATATAATTTCCGTAAACTATACCTGCTATGTAGATCTCCATCTCATTTTGATAAGTAATGAAGTGACAGAGGCGGTTACTTTACCTACGGCATTAAACAAGAACTTATACGCCTTATGAGACATGTTCTTTTTACCGGAATGTGTAATGAGATATTTAATCCATGTAATATTAATTTGTGATGAAAATAGTCTGATGTCGTCACAATCTTAAACGCGAGACAACATAAAGTAACAAACTAATTTTACATAGCTACCTATAATCATTTCTACCGGGTGTGGCCTGTAATACGAGCAACAAATTAAACCGTAGATTCTATTCCTCAAATAATAAAACTTTTGTTCAACCACTTTTTAAAAATATGTAGTCCTTAGATTGTCTCTTTTTCACACAAAGTAATTAGTATTTTCAATGTACATCAAAATCAGTCTAATTGACATTGCTTGTCAATCTTGTCACCCTACAGACGTAATCAATTTCGCAATACATTGGGTGTTCGGATAAACTTTAAAGTGTGCTAAAAATCAAACCACAAGTTATTTTTAAACGTCGCTGAATAAAAGTTGTCTAGTTTGAGGAGTAGAACCTACGGTTTAATTTTTTGCTCGTATTACAGGCCACACCCGGTATACTACTGGTAATATCTTAACAGTTTGTTGATCTATACTTCTACATATATCTTGTATCGCGTTTCATCTATTTGATATTATATGGCATGTTTTAATTTTCACCACATTTGGTTTGATTTCGTTCTATCTAGAGTGGCCGCATGGTAGTTAAGTGGGGCAATGGAGACAAAGGAGTGGTTTTGCCTTGGCAACTAAACTATTACGACGTATGTGAATTTATTTATTTTAACTTTTTAGTTTTATTACACATTCTACTGACATATTAATAAATATGAATGACACGTTACAATCGTGTTTGCACTCAGTTTTGAAGGGTGGATGGACTGACCAGGTACCTACTAGTATGACCTTTTAACCGCCCCGTTATACTTTTAAATCTTATAATAAATACGAAAATGTGTATATTTTATATGATATTTCTACGAAGCCATGTAACACATGGGAGATACCATTCCAGCCAAGCCTTTACTAGCGTTTTATAAACGTACAAGCCATCCAATTTTTTGGCGCAGTATCCAAAAAGCTAAATTAGAACTATTGCAAAATGATGGTACCAATAGCCTCCCTTACCTTCAAATTGTGCATTAGTTTCGCTCTGTAATATGCCCAGTGTAAATATGCATATTTGTCCAATATTCCTTCGCTAATGAAACTAATACATACGGCAAATAGTTATCTCGTCCCTTTCATTCTACTGGCTTAATGGTATGACGTCATCGATTGCTCTCCCTGTGTAAATGGCCCATATAAAGTATACTTTTATGCAATCCGCTAAAGCAGTAAAATTGAGAATGATTTTAGATGTCTGGCGGTTAAAAGGTGTTATCGTCGCCACCATGCCAAACTAACACAAGTGTAATTTTGACAAGAATGACTTTTTGATGTAGATCGGTACCAAATTCGATAGTTCATAATGGCACCAATTTTCAGACTTCTATCTTTTAAGCTTTCAAAGTTACATTTTCACGAATCTGAAATTATAATGATTTATCCCATGGAAAAGTTGCGAATGTAGATATGGTATTTTGCCATGGCAAAAAACGTGATTACCCCTTAAATAATTAACGAATCTGGCATTTTCGTTAACTTTCTATGGGCAAGTATTACTAATCGATTCAAATTAGCACATAGCCAATGTGCGAATCTGACACATTCGTTATTTTACTATGGTGACAGTTAAATCTCATCCACGAAACTGTCATTTTCGTAACTTTACCTTGGTTCAAATACTTCAAATATATCAAAAGCACTTTTAATTTACGAATGTGGTACTTTCGCGAGTTTACTATGGTGAACAACCTAACGTTATTTTCTCTATCTATGGAGATGCAAAATTGCGAATGTGCTGTAATTTCCAATTCCAATAAAATAATACATATCTGACAAATTGATCATTTAATGCATGTATTTTGAAACCACTATGTGTATACTTTATCAATACAAGTGCAACTATTACTAAGAAAAAAAAACAAATGTTTTTTTTCCAACTTCAAATCGCTCCCCTCGACAATCTGTTTTTTACAGTTGTGTTAGTTTGGCATGGTGGCGACGTTATGTAAGAATGTTTAGATATTGTTATTCAACTATATTCTATCTCTCGCATGTTTTATTGTGCAATTTTTATGTTTTTATTCAATACAGCGATACCTATTCGCAACGTACCTAACTAATCAAGTGCTTAAAACTAATTTAGTTTTTACGACTTTTTTTTGTATAAGCTCTCTTTTCTATAAAACTTTACTCTAGTCACAAAGTTCACTTTGAAGGACCAGCTAAAATGGCAATCCTCACTTTCGAATATTCAGCATGTTGGTAATTCAGGAGTCGTCTCGCGCGGATGGCGGTAGCGGTGAAAAGGCCCGACTGGCCAAGCTGTGGGGCGCCGTGGATTCCCGACTACTGAAACCTCTGCTGACGCACGCTCGCCCGCCGCTCACGGAGACCCTGCCCGCCTTCATGGGCCCCGTAGCGCGATGGTTGACCACCACCCACCAATATACGCAGGGAGTAAGTAACCCCAGTAACTAGAAGCCCACACTACCTCGACTAAGTTTTTACAGTATTTGTAGAGTCCACAAGCATACGATACCTTGGAACATAATCATCCTAATGGCGAGAATAAACTGTGTTGTATTATTACCCTACAGCAAAGTCAAAGTTGCAATTTCATTGGCAAAATATATGTATTTAATGTGACGCTGAGGTGTTTCGAGGTATGGATACGATCTATCCTCTACATGAGACCAGACGATGATATAAGCTAGCGTGCTTGCCTTATTACGTTTCACTTACGTTTAACTTACGTTTGTGAGGTGCTCATTTATTTCCTATGTTTAAATCGAAGAGATATTTTTTGAAATAGCACGAGTCGTACCTACTTTAAGATAGAAAATCAAAAGTTCAGACGCATTATTTTTGTAAACATCTCTTCAATTATTTTTTTAGGCTTTTTGCTCCATTTTGAAGTAGCAGTCCGTAGCCCCAATTGTACCTATAGACGACCATTTCTTTTAATTCCAGTGTCTGTACAGTTACAAATTTGTTGTACCCGAAGCGGATTCTGGTTTGGCTCGAAACCAGGTACTTAGTTCGCTTTACTAGCTCCATCTTCAGGCTTATCCGGTGAACGTGAGAGTTGTCTCTCTGTCGTTTACCGGTACAGTCAAAGTTTTCATGCACGGTCATACGTCAGTCGTTCTAAAACCCCGTTGGTTCAACATGAACGGACATGCACTCATGCAAGCCGTTTGACCTTTTGTGTTATATCCATTTATGCCTAACCCTGTGTGTCCTGTCACGGCTGTTCGTTCACCCTCGCCAAAAATTAAATGGTTTATAAGTAAATTACAATTCCTAGTCAGAGGTTTCACTTTGTCAGCTGTCAATAAGGGCCATATAATAGACTACTGGTATAAAAGTGCAATTAAAAATCGACTTTATTGACAACCGACCCAGTGGAATCTGAGAATACAGCTTTAGTTTTATGCGTCCTGGTTTTCTGCGCTACGGGTCCAAAATTCATCAAACGACTTGTTGCTTTTGAGCTAACTACGGAAGTGCAGTTTTAACTCGCGGTCTGAACCGTTCAGTTGTACTTTTGTCAGTTATTAAAATCATTAGTAAGTCATAATTAAATGGGTGGGTCAAACTGAAAACTACAAGTAAATCCTACGTCCGACCGGGTGAAGAGTGTCAGTTAAAACTGCAATGAACGTATGTAGCCAGCTTCATACCCCTATAGGACTAGACAATGAAAACCTTAACTTCCATTTAATATTGACACATCACTTGTGTTTCAGGACAGTTCCTTGCGTCGGGCTGACTCCGATTCTGACCTTTGTATTGACGAACCGCAGCCGGTGCCTACTAGTATCGATCCCCAGGTATGTACAAAATTAATCATTTACATTCATATCAATATCTATTCTATTTTCTTAAAATGAGTTCCAATGGTGGCATTTCTATCGGCCTCTTTTTAAGTTTTATCGAAATATTTATGTACATTTATGAATACGCAATGAATATGTTATGTATTAAGTTTTATTTCCTTTTGGTTGCAGCTATCAATTAATGTTCGGAACGGATTTGGGCATGTCTAAGCTTTGTTGCGTTCGTTAGTGACCATCGGCTGTGATATAAAATGGTTTAGATTAGATATGATTTAAGTTAATAGGAAAAAAATGTGTTTAATTATTGCACGCAGCAAATGTGGCCCGGACTCGTCGACACCCGGATCTCGGTCGAAGGCATCACGGGGAGCAACATCTGAACTGGTTGAGCTTTTGTGTACAAGATGTAAATGAGTGCCACAAGAATGTAAATTAATGTGATATCACTTTTCAAATTAAGATGAATTTTCTATTAGTATATTCAAAACTTTTGCATGTATCAAAGTATAGTATCAAACTGCTTAAGTTTGCTTAGTGTAAATTGTAGTTTTCTATTCTAAATTTATACAATTTGAAACAAAACTGAACTGAAAGGATTACTTTCGGACTTACTAATGCTAATCTCACCGAACCCCTTTAATGTTCTTGACCATACCCTATAGTGATGTTCTTTAAGAATTTGCATGGTGCGATTTTCTATACGTAGTTCCAATTATACAAATTATTGTAATGCCAGAATCTCACGACGTGTGATCTATCTTTTGGCACTAATTTTAGTTGATTAGCATGTGTGCGCTGTAACGATAGACCTACGGTCGTTAAAACTGCTGTAAATGTCATAGTTGGTTGAATGTATTTTCCCCTGAAGAGAACAGGCTAGTATGGAAAGCTAGTTATACTAGTAAGCTAGCAAATCTGGCCTTGTGTGAACAGCAGAACTAGCTTCATTTATTGCTAGTAAATTATGCACTAACTTTCTGCCGAACCCTTTTTACATAGGTTAGCAGCTTTTTGACTTTACTTCATCGATAGTATAGACAAAATTTCCAAAGAATCTGATGTCTGAGAAATGGAGAATTTTTTTTATAAGTACTAACATTACATGAGTGATGAAATTAAATGAACACTTAAAAAAATCGACTACTTATCCTTACATTTTATATAACTTACCAGGTATAATCTGGACATTCAGCTCATGACAAATTTTATATTATAAACTGTACGACAGTACAGACATTTTATTAATACAGGTTTATTTTTACACCAAGATGTGTGAGGCACTAAGTATTTATGATCCCTGAAATGGATTTTATTTTTGTTATTGGTTTAAGGGCTAACATAGTTTTTGAACACTATTGGAGATTCTTCGTATTTTTCGATTCTTCTAGTGTACCTAATTCACGTGATTATGTTGTACATAAGTTATACTTCTTGTTGAGGTTTCAAAAACCATCCTTAAATATTGAAATGTTTTTTTTTATTACTCTCATTTGTTTTATTTTTAATGGTCGCTTGCTTCAGTGCAGTGTGGTTTATAAGAATAAAATGCCACTTATAACCTAGGCATTTAAAACTGTCTGTATAGATGTTGTATGTGATAATACAATGCAAATTTCATATGTTCCCAGTGTTAATACCAGCACATGTTTGTTTGCTATCCACATTCTTTTATTTTGAATTTAACCCTTTTTCTGCCACTGTCACGTATATGCGAATGTGTGTAGAATACATACAATGCAGTTAATATTTGTGAGTTACTCCAGAATGCATGGCAGTTAAAGGGCTCCCTTATCATATTTATAGATGTAATAAAATGTGACTTGACAGGAGTTAGTTTTATTTATTGTCTTGATTTATACAAAAAAGAATATTGTTTACAAATGATCATGAATGCAATAAAAAAGGGACACAAGATCATACTTTGGATTACAAACCTGCTCCAATGAGAAATCTTGAAACTAGATGTTGCTTTACAACTAAACAAAGAAACAGCACAGTAATAAATACTATTCAGGTATACATTACTGTACAGTAGTTAGGTATACAATGCTATATAGTTATACATAATTGTACTGTGGTAACAGTAATAAATCACTACACCAAAACTATGTAAAGAAAAAAACAAGTTGTTGGCCTATGTGGGACAAGAAATATTTTTATATTTAATTGTACTTTGTGAAAGGCTGTAAAATTAGATCTAATTGGTGATTGTCCTTTTTATTTTGTCCAGTAATTCTTATTACACAGGTGCATTGCCAGCCTGTCTCCGCAGAGAGTTCCTGATTTGCTCAGTGACCTGAAACTTTACCCCATGACCTGGGACTACCCAGTTGGCTACCTCTGCAACTTTGAGTCTGTTCTTCATTTGCTGCACAGGATCATCACTGCCTGCCTCTAACCAGACATTTGGGTTTTCTATGTCTTCGTAATTTTCAAATAGGTCACCTTAAAATACATTATGAATAAGTTTCATAATAAATACTAAGTAAACTTTTAAAAAGATCTCTCTTGAACATATTCAATAATAACTGGCCAAGAGCATGTCGGACCATGCTCAGTGTAGGGTTCCATAGCCGTAACTATAAGGGAAATAACTATAAGGTAAAGAATACGATGTAAAAACTTACAACAACAAAAGAGCGTATCTTCATAGCAATTACGTCCTTTTGTTGAGAAGCGCAGTTTATCGGCAATAACTCAAAATCGGTTAATCCGATCTTGTTGAAAATAATTTTCGTTGAAAGTATTAATTAAGCGTTATCTTGGCTTTTTTTTTTGTATTTTTCGGACACACGGTTTAGAAGATAGAGGGGGGGGGACACAATTTTCACAACTTTCGGAGTGATTATTTCCAAAGGTATTCACTTAATCAAAAACATTACTTAAGAACCTTAAAATGTTTTTGAAAGAGCTGTCGAACTATGTAGCACACGTTAATATTTTCTGAAAAAATTTTTTTTTAGGTTCTGTAACATGTATGGAGTGCCCCCCCTAAAAATAATTATTTTAGTTATTTAACTACTAAACTAAGTAGCGGCTTATACAAGACACCTATATTCCAAATTTCATCAATATCCATCGTGTAGTTTTTGAGTAAAATGCCTGTGACATACGGACGGACGGACGGACGGACGGACGGACATGACGAAACTATAAGGGTTCCGTTTTTGCCATTTTGGCTACGGAACCCTAAAAAACAACATCAAAATTGGTTCATAAGATTGTTTAAAAGAGAATAGAAAATTTTCGATCTCATTCCTACTAAGTTTACAAATGCGGTAGGTACTAGTTTATAGTGCCTGGATGAAAATAATGTCTAAAAAAATTCATCAGCACTCAAAAAATTCATGATCAAACTCCTAGTGGATTCTATCAGCACACAGATGTAATGTTTTGTATCAAGTAACTAGGTAGCATCATGAGAACCAATTCATACATACTGCACTAATAAGTAGTATGTATGCAGGGTAAAGCTAAATAAAAAAAAGTGATAACTTGCCACTGTTATACATACCAGTTAATGCTATTACTCTCCCCTCAGCAATGGTAACAAGCACAGTGACACAAGACAATGTATGCCCAGGAGTTGGAACTACTTTCACACTACCGTTTATAATATATTCTTCCCCTGAAATCACAACAATGGATAATATTATGTAGCAGTGGTGTGGCATCCATAGAATAAACAATACTCCCACCAAATTGCATATTATCAGGCACTTGAGCTTTGATTTTACTTGATTTCTTGTGGGCCATGGCCCGGGGAGCAAGCCGAGAGGGAAGCCACAAGCCATCCCTGCGCAATTTACTCATTTTAGACAAATACCTTTATCAAAAGGATGCATGTAGTACTGTTCTTTGAAAGAGACGCTGAACCCAACTATGTGCTTTGCATTTAGAAACAAGTTGTTATTTCCTATGTGATCTGAGTGCCCATGTGTACAAACAACATAGTTTATTTGATCTGGAGACAAACTGTGTTTCTGTAAAGCTGTGAAGAACACAAAAGGTAAGTTGAAAATCACCCGAGAACATATCAATAGCAATACTTTTTCACTACAGGTCTACTTGTACTAAACTCAGAATTTATAAGTAAGTAATTAGCAATTCCTAAATATTTACTCATAAAGGTTGGTAAAGGTACTAACGGGTATTCTAATTAGCACAAAGCATTTAGTAATTCAATAACCAGTGATAATTTTCTCGGAATCCCAGGCGGTCATGGTGTCAACAATAATATTGTGACTGCCGGTAATTAATGTGCAGCTGCAGTTGGCAGTCAGTTGATCTTTGCCGCTCATTGCAGAATAACCTTCGTATAAGACTGTAACTTCAGTCATTTTTCCTTAAATTGAATTTCAATTGTAAAAACACCTTGAAAATTGACAAATAATAAAATATCATTGACAGATGACAGGACATCAGACGCATGGCCTATACTCCGAAATGCATCATTCGAATTTCGTATCCTGCCGTCACGCTCACTCAAAAGCTTCAAACAGTAGGGCGAGAGGGATGAACCGAATTGAACTTCAAACGAAGACATTTTGATGTAGAGGTATAGGCCCAGAATTTGCAACAAAAACGTCGTCAGAACAATCTGAAATATGAAATAAAAGATATTTTAACTAAAAAACAATGTAAATAAATACAAGGTTTATGTACTTAAATAAATTGTTGATAAGACTATGTTCTTTCTTAAAAAGTGCGTGATTACGAAGTAATGAAATGAAGATATATTCGTTTATTTACGTTATTGTTCTCTCACTATATATAAAATGTTTAAGATAGTAGATAGGAAGGTTTTGAAGATCGTTGAGAGTTCATTGAAATGCAAAAAAAGTTGTGATTTATTGAGATGTTAAATTAACTCAATATTGAGCAGTAATTTTCATTTACAAACCATTTTTTCACGTTATTTCTGAACGAACGCGACAGCCGTCATTACTTTGCCCCGCCCCTCTCTCCTGTCTCCCTCCACTCCCCTCCTACCCGCGGCGTACTCAGCTGTCTCTGCCGGTTATTTTTAGGTTAAAATCTAAAATAAATTCAAGAAACCAGCAGAGGTACTCACATGTATGTAGGTTATTTTAAAATTGTCAACGTGCGCATATTATCTTTAATTAAGAAAATTGCGCATTTGGTAGTGTTATACGTCTCGTGTCCTACATTTACTTGTATGTATAAGTGTTCTTTGTTTACTCAGGGTTATGAAACAATAAGAGGATCTCTGTCGCCTGCGGAGCGCCAGATTAAACCTAACCATGTCAGGCGACGTACAACCAAGGAAGCGTAAGGATAAGAAGAGGAAAAAAGGTAAGACTACAACATAGAATTATATTAGTTAGCATTAGGACCTTATTGCTAATAGTTTCCATGGTATTTGTATTAAAGATGATTTGGGAGTAGATGAGCCGCGCGGGACTGCGGCGACGTTGGGCGAGGGAGATGTGTTTATGCACTCTCACCATGAGCATGGCACCGGAGGGCACTGGTGTGCTAAAATCATATTCTTCTCCCTTCTCTTTATACTGGTTGGACTCATTGGACTGATTATATTGGAAAACCGAGGCCTGTCTGAATGTGAGTAATGTAATTCTTATCTTATTCACACTGTCACAATTTATTATTTTTATCATTAATACTGATACTGTAAAACTGTAATTGCAAGGTTCATCATCCTATTTATAATCATTATAACTAAGCACTGTTTCGAAGTGTGGAATAAATTGAACCAAAACACCCCTTGGTGTTCCTTCAAAATTTACCAGTTTTCTGACTTAGTTTCTGGTACGAAAACAACAAACTAATGTTGTAATATTCTTGGTTTTTGATATCATAACTCATTTAAATAAAACACTTTACAGATATACATACATTTTAATTTTTATTTTGTGTATGAAATTATGTATTTGATGTAAAATTGGTTTAATAATATGATTGAAGCTGAATTATTGTTGTAAATGATGGACTTATTCCATGCAGTAGAGGCAAATGCAGTGCAATCACAATATTCGGGCATGCTGGAGGGCTGGCTGGAAGATGCTCCGGATGATGACCACCATGATGAGCACACATTGGAACTGACCCACCATGTAAGTCAATGTTATAGAAGGCCCATTTTTTTCTTAGAGGTGCACACAATCTAGGTTCTGAGTGTATTTGCCAATGTTAATGTTTGGCATTGGGTATGCAAGGAGAATGTTGGTTGTTAAAATAAGTTTGATATTTGTGGGAGGATCCTCCCAAGGATCAAGTAACATTTACAGTACCTGCCAAAAATATATCAATATCACCTTCATGTTTTTAAGGCAAGACCTTTTTTGATTTCATAAAACATTTGCAAATGACTGCATCAGGAAGTAGGTAGTATGTTGACTCCTTGGACGGCCAATGAAAAAATTGGCCACAAATAGTAATTGATTCTCAGTCTTATTGTTTTTGAAAAAAATTACATGGCTGTATTCTTTTATTCGTAACACAAAGGTGATATATTTTTGGCTTGTACTGTGTATTAGGGACAACACGGACTTTAACAAGACGAGAACAGAAGTCTCCAAATTCAATACCTTACATGTTGCATTTATTTTATTTCACTTAATTTTGAGGTAGGAGGTAAACACAGTGGTTGTAATTCCACTACAAGTTTTAGGAGAGACTATTTTTTGGTAACATTAATAAAGCAAATACAAGTCAACTTTTGTTGTCATGCCTCAAAGTTTTAGACATATTTAAACAGTTCCCTTTTCACTAAGCAGATATTTGGGAGAATTATCAAATAGTATTATTTATTTTATTACTTCTCAAATATACACACTGTGGGCCCGTATAACCCGACCAACTTTAACCATAGATTCTAACAACTATTAGAAGTAAAAAAAGTTATGTGACCTATAGTCGATTAACGCTTACTTTCCGAGATATTCATAATTTTTAAAATAAAAACTCCCAAGTGTTTAACAAGCCCTAGTAAATGTGACTAAGATACTTTTGCTGATTTTTTAAAATCCTTTAACTAAACAGCAATTAACCTTCGCAGTATTAGATGGTAAGCGATTACAAAGCCAAAATATTGACCTTTCATTTCCATTTTAGCTTTTTTTTTCCTTTTTAATAACTTTTCCTCCAGTAAGGACATGTTTATAACGAGGGACTGAATTTATTGATTTGTTTTATTCCATAAGACTATTAATGTAAAATGACAAAATTCGACCTATGTTGATATTACGTTATTTACTTGTAATACCATCAGGAATACGTGGTTAAAGTTGGTCGGGTTGTACGGGCCCACGGTGTATATATATATATATATATATATATAATTTTTTTTTTTATTCAGAAACAAACGGTCATTTGCAGATACAAAATACGTACTTAAAATTATTATATTATTCAGACCTACAGTTCCCTTTATTGATATAATAAAGATTTAGTGTTAATTGTTTATGCTACTACAGTTCCCTTTATTGATATAATAAAGATTTAGCATTAATTGTACTTTATGTTCAGTAATATTCCCTTTAGTAAAGATGTGTCACATCACAAAACAACGTGTTACTTTTTTGTGCACAACTATTAGTGGACAAGCAGCTTAAAGTAAGTTTCCAATTTAAGTTCCCATGAGAAATTAATGGTTTAAATATTATGTACTGAACACATAATTTTGGATATTAGATTTTATTAATTCATTTACGATATAATTAAGTACCAATTATATAATCTGGTCTTACAGTATTTTTATACTTTTTGTGTAAAATGTCAATTAGGATAATGATCATGATGATGATCACGGTGAGGAAATAGAGCATAGCGAAGAGGCAGATGATGAACATGATGAGCATGATGATGATGAAGAACATGATGACGAAGAGGACCATGATGATGATGAAGATCATGACGATGAAACTCAAGAAGATGAAGCAGATGATGATGACGAGACCGAAGATCAAGAGGAAGATCAATATGAAGATGAAAGTCAAGAACAAGATTTAGAAGCTAATGATGAGGTGACATAGCCATAAATTGTTTGATATAAATTTTTTTGACAAATTTAACATCTTACACAGCTATTTGAGCACTGCATTACGTGTAATTGTATAACTCTAAATAAGTAGTAGTATGTAGTCTGTTAAAAATTAGTTTCTATAATCATTGAAAATAAATAACAGGAAGAAGATCTGCCTTATAGAAAATACTATCATGACAATAAAGCAGAACCCGATGATGATGAAGACGACCAAGATGAACAAGATAACGATTCAAAAAACGAAGAAGAAGATGAAGATCAGGATGAACAATTAAGCAACGAAGTCGATGAAAAAGAAGATGATGATGAAGATGAAAACAATCAGAGTGTCGAACAGGATGACGATAGCGAGGACAATGATCGCGACAACGAAGGAAATAGCAATGAACAAAATGATGAGGTGCAAAATTACTTGAGAGTGAAAAGTCTTGTTTGATACTTGTAACAAAATTCTATGATTGGCACTAACAAAATTTAAAGCTTTTCTAAAATTTTAACTTCAAGGACAACTTACAAAAATCTTACACGTTTTCTGTTGTTTTAAATTTTAACCATTTACTAAAGAGTACACTTATTTTTATTTGACACTATAGAGCTTTATATCTCCAACTGTCAAACTGTATTGGACAGCCTTATTAGCACTGTTAATGCTTTCGTTTTTTTAATTTTCTTTTTTACACTATTATGCTGTGTAGTTGTTTAAGCAATCATTAGAAATTATTCTAGTTTTTTTACTCATTTTGCTTGTATTTTGGTACTACTGCTAAGTTGTAAAAAAAATTCTATTTCCAATGGTTAGTTGTGTTTACCTTGCACACGCCAATAAAAGAAACAATGTAACTTTTTTAGCAGTTACCACTCATTTTACATTAACTAACCTGTCAAAGATAAGATATGGAGGCCAGTACTCGTCTAACGTACGTAAAAAAAAATTACTATACTTTATTGTATAATGGCAAACAGTTCGTCAAAACTAATCAAATGAGCCCAAACACGGTAAATTTATCTCGTGTAATTTAGATGATCCTATGGCTACCATCCGGCTTCATCATCAGATCAGCTTGATGTCACAAAAATATTGCATTGTCGTCTGATTTACATATCCTTGCTAAATTTTAGCTCAATCAGAAATCGAGAAGTGAGTCAAATTTAGCTTGCAAGATTTGATTACATACACCACAGACATACACCGACCGGGACAGGTGGAACTAAATAAAAGCTTGTAAAAATAGATTCAACCTTTAGAAATAAGTTTGTCTTCACACATTAAACGAACATTTTTAGGTACTGTAATGTATCTACTATAATAAATTAATTGATTACTAACTTAAACAGCCAAACAAAAAATCGACACATCTGGATAGATTTAATACCAAAACTGTGCAAACTAATGAACTAACTAATTATTTATAGGAAGAAGAAGAAGAAGACCATGACGAAGAAGAAGAAGATACTTCATTAGAAGTGGAGAGGATAGAAAAGGAAGCACCTGCAGACGAGGAACCTATCTCCGTGGAGCTGCCGGCCTTAGAGGAGCAAGACGACGATGATGATGATGACGACAAGGCTGACGGTACAGTATATCTGTTATAGTCAATAGCTGCTCTAGTAGAGTTTATTCGGGTCCTGTATTAAAGGCGTCGTACTATTTTGCAAGCAGAGCCTCGGGATGAAAAAAATGATAAATGATTAAATTTAAATCCAGGAAATAATAATTTAAATCAGCAAATAATGATGTATCATTTATCAAAATGGGCTATATAGTTGAGTAGTTATGAGCGGACATAGGAACGGACATACATACAGGTCAAATATACTTAACCCTCCTTTTGGGCTTCGCCGCAGTCGGATAAAATATTTAAAATATCACGAGTCTGTTAACCCCCATGGTTCCGTCATCTCTATATACATAAAACAAAGTCGGGTTAGTTATACCATTTTTCTACTCATGTCTTTTACTTGGTCACAAACACTAATATATGAATGAACATATATAACTAGCTGAAAACCCGGCTTCGCCCGGGTAAAATGTAAAAAATTACAAACCCCATTTAACCCTTTCACCTCCTTAGAAATAGCATTACCAAGAATCTTTTCAATTAGGTACATTTTGTTATTTATCTTTCGAAGCCTTTTATTTTTAACCGACATCTAAGAAAGTGGGTTCTCTATGTAGTTATGTTTTGTTGAAATTGAGGGAACATCACGAATATTTAATGTATTAGGTATGTAATTTATATACCAAGTTTTACTTTCAAATATCTGAAATAACAGATTCCTATTCATAATTTTACCCCTTCTAGAGCCAAATCCTATTTTTTAAGTCTAATTATTAATGTCCCACTGAAGCTGAAGGGCAAATCTATCCCGCTTGCAATGGTTCTGGTCCAAAGGACCACCCTGACCAGCCGTTAAAAATACGTCTAGGTTATCCTGCTATTTTCACCGTGGCATGCTACGTCCTCGCCACCCAGCCTGTACCTCAGGCTCACCCCACCCCAACATGGTCTAAATATTTAATTTAAGCCCTCGTCCAAAATATGACAGTGAATTACAAAATATGACAGCCGTCCCGGTCCCCAGCTAACTTTGGACAGCCGTTAAGAAATACATTCAGGTCGTCCCACTATCTTCGCCGCGGCCTGTTCTAGCGTCGTCGGACTGGCCATATAGTTAAGGTGGTGTTTTCCAGTTTTCCTAGCCGCCGCGGGGCCCGCACGGGCCGGGCCCCCGGCTTGTGGTTGTTGTCATTGGGCCCCGGACTCGTGGGGAGTCGGAGCCCAGTCCGGTCCTGTCCATTCAACATGTCACACCCAGTTCGAAGCCAGTTTAGCCCGCCTATGTGGATACTTACTACAGACGTGGCCGGCGTAGTCTTACTTCAACCTAAGGGGTAAGCATTCACATCAGGGGTTTCCAAACTTTTTTCCCAGAGGGCCTTTGAAAATGTCGCGCGGGCTACATGACATGGTCGACTTGAAGTTACGTATAATCTTTTTCGTCCTGGGGGTGCTGTGTGTCTCACATCTGTAGGTACTTTACTGTGCAGGCAGGGGAGGCTTCTATACGCGGGCCGGATTAGAATGCCTCGTGTGCCGGATTATATAGGCCCTCCCGCTCTGTCAGTTTTTTACGCTTACTACGTTCCCAACGTTCCTGATTGGGTTTGATTGCTGCGTGCGTGATTTGACAAACCTTAAATTTTGTCTTATTAATTTTACCATGTTCTTCAAAAACTACGGAATCATCTTATGGAGGTAAAATTAACCGGCATTGTTGCTCCCCGTAGGTAGAAAATAAATTTTTGAAATCATATTTGAACGTTCTTATTCCTACCTCAAACATGAAAAACTCGTAAATAGATGCGTGAATATTTTAAGAAAAACTGTATGGCGCTTAGTTTAGTAGGAGCAAATAAGTAAGTGTTACGATTTTTCCAAATTTCTAAAAAACTGTGTAAGTTAGGAAAACCGTTATTTTTTTAAATAATATTTAGGTTGATATTAATTATTGACAATTATTACAGATTCTTCTGTTCAGTAACTTCGAAGATATGTATTAGTAATGGAAGGAGGGGAATGGTATTTTTTTGAACATTTTTCGTCCTAAATCTAAAAGTAAATGCTTAAGAAAAAAGCTTAAAATGGTATTGGAATCTACAAATAAACTCCATCCTTTTGATACCCCACTTAAAACAATAGCACAACTTGAAATTTTCGACCTCCCATTTCGGCCCCCTAAAAAAAGTAAAAAAAGGTATAAGAGATTTTTTTTATGTCCAGTAGGTAGCTCAGGTTAGCGACTTTTAAAACTATTCCAAATTTCAAATCGATCGCAGCAATCGTTTGAGATATCTGACTGACCTATGAGAGACGGACAGACAAACAGAGTCACACCATAACGGTTCCTTTTTTACAATTTTGATACGGAACCGTAAAAACATTCAGACCTGCATTATCTTTATTATGGTCGAATATTTCAAACGCCTGGTAATTTTTTTGTTTTCACCTAAATGATAAACATTGATTTTCAAATTTCTATCTTTGTACCAAAAACGGGTATAATTTAATTTGTTTTTGATGTCAGAATAAATTTAAGAAAACTTAAAAAGCCCCTACAGAGTTTCGCCCTAACTTACCACTTCACCATCAGAGGGATTAAAAACAAATGTGCCTATTCCTTTTTTTTCGTTTAGAAATTTATCTGACACCTTTGCCAACGTTTGTTACTTTTTTTGGGTTATGTGTCAATAATATTGTACAATATTATTATATTATTTTTCAGTTATGTCAGTAACTTATTTTCCCGTTTAAAGATTGTTTTCTTTGAAATAAAATTATGGAAACGTATGATTATTCTAATTAAAATAAAAAACGGGTTTCTTACCCATGCCAAGTATGTACAGCCGCGCCCGCAGTTATATTATAGTCGCATGCTACGTACCCCTGCACTAAACTGTGACAATTTCCGAACGAACTCGAATTGACGCAAGCAAACATGGCCGACTGTTTTTGGTATTATTCGCATTATTTTACATCTTTATACGCTTATTTCTGCGTTATACGAATTTTGCGAATATAAGTTGTCGATTCGAAAGTGTTATTTTTTTACGCTTTAATTTTTGAGACGCTTTTCGTTCAGGTCTACCGTAGGGCCCGGCTAAATTATTAATATAGACTAGCTGTGAACCCGGCTTCGCCCGGGAAAAATGTAAAAAATCACAAACCCCCGTTTTACTTCCTTAGAAATATTTTCTTATTTTTAACAGACATTACAAAAAAGAGGATGTTGAACTGATGGCTGAGTTCCAAACATTAAAATAATGTTGAAGTCGTTTTTGGTTTAAATTATCCAAATTAAATTATTGTTGTTACACTATATTTCCCGTTAGTGAGCACAGCTCTCCCCTTTAAATTAGAATCGCCCCGGTCCAGAGGCGGCGTTAGACGTAGGCGACGTGGGCCACCGCCAACGCCACGCGGTCCAAGGGCCCTCGCGCCTCGACGGCAGCACAGCAAAAAGAGCTTCGTCACCAGTTAATAATACCATTAACCGTCTTCATGGAACAGCAAAGGGCCTCGCGAAATATCTTTTGTCCACAGCAAATTTAGGTCTTGCTGCGCCACTGTCCCGGTCCCGGGCAAACTCTGGCCGGGACCCGGCGGAAGAAATACATCTAAATCATCCCACTATCTTCACCGCGGCCGGCCCCATCCTCGTCATCCAATTTGTGGCAGCCACTTAGCGTCAGTTTAGTCAACCTATGTGTGTGGCAGATGTGGCTAGCCCGGGCACAGTCCATCTTCAACCTGGCGGGTTTGGACCCTGCATCAGCAACGCGGTTTTGTATGCGCAGTGTGGTGTTCCAGACCCGGTCAGTTCGTGTCACTCCTCTTTCAATTTAGACCTTCTTCAAAAAGTATAGAATCATCTTATGGAGTTTATGTTTAGTTTATTTTACGGAACGGTTCCTATGTATGTAGAAGTGCCCGCGAGAGGTAAAAATTAATATGGCGCTACTATCACAGGTGGGTAAATGTTGCAGCAAAGCGCCAAAAATTATTTGACTTTTGTTAATTCATTAGTGAAAATTGTTAATTTAATAAAAAAACATGTGACCTACATACTTAACTGATTCCCCGTATAAGATAGTTATCCTTACCTCTATCCTCTATATTATGGGGGTAAAATTAACTTCCATCCACTATTTTGCCCTCAATAGAAAAGGAATTTTCGAAAGAATTAGTATATATTTGAACATTCCCACCTCCAAGCCAAAATAAAAAAACATTAGGGAATATGCATAATATTTCTTGTTTACTTTAACGAAAGCTCTTTCATATAAGAAACAGGAGGCAAAAAGTATTTTTCGAATAAGTATAAAAATAACCAAGATACCATCAAAGATTCAAAAAATCAAAAAACGTACTATAACATCATAGTCCATGTCTTACCAACAGGTGAGATAAAAGTTAAAAAATTAAACTTAAAAAGCTACAATACCGAGTTTCGCTCAAGTCACCACTTCAGAAGGATTAAATACAAAAGTGCATCAAAACTGCCTATTCCTTGTTTTTTAAGCTTAGAATTTTAACTGTCATTTTCGCCTGACGTTGGTTCGTTTTCATTGAGCAATGAGACAATAATATTGAGCAATTTTCACTTATGTCAGTAATTTATTAGGTACGTTTTAAAAAATAAAGCAAGATGCATAATATTTTCCTGTTAAAAGATCGTTTTCTTTGAAATAATATTCGTAAGGATATCGCACGATTTTTCTAATTAAAAAACACCGTAAACTTACGTCGCGGTCAAAGTCACACGTTACGCGCGCTTCCTTAAACTATATCAGTTTCCGAACGCAGCAAAGAAACATGGCCGACTGTTTTTGGCGTTATTCGTATTATTTTACATCTTTATACGCTTATTTCTCCGTTATACGAATTTTGCGGATATAAGTTGTCGATTCGAAAGTGTTATTTTTTTACGCTTTAATTTTTGAGATGCTTTTCGTTCAGGTCTACCGTAGGGCCCGGCTAAATTATTAATATAGACTAGCTGAAAACCCGGCTTCGCCCGGGTAAAATGTAAAAAATTACAAACCCCATTTTAACCCTTTCACCTCGTCAGAAATAGCATTACCAAGAATCTCTTTAGTTAGGTACATTTTGTTATTTATCTTTCGAAGCCTTTTATTTTTAACCGACATCTAAGAAATGTGGGTTCTATATGTAGTTATGTTTTGTTGAAATTCAGGGAACTTCACAAACATTTAATATATTAGGTATGTAATTTACATATCAAAGTTTACTTTCAAATATCTGAAATAATAGATTCCGATTCAGAATTTTACCCCTTTTGGAGCCAAATCCCATTTTTTTAGTCTAATTATTAATGTCCCACTGAAGGGTAAATCTATCCC
Organism: Eudemis profundana; assembly: GCA_947034925.1. Classification (NCBI taxonomy): domain Eukaryota; kingdom Metazoa; phylum Arthropoda; class Insecta; order Lepidoptera; family Tortricidae; genus Eudemis; species Eudemis profundana. Next base: position 10,483,542 of record OX344798.1, read on the forward strand.
GCTTGCAATGGTTCTGGTCCAAAGGACCACCCAGACCAGCCGTTAAAAAATACGTCTAGGTTCTAGGTTGTCCTGCCATTTTCACCGTGGCATGCTACGTCCTCGCCACCCAGCCTGTACCTCGGGCTCACCCCACCCCAACATGGTCTAAATTTTTAATTTAAGCCCTCGTCCTTGAATTACAAAATATGACAGCCGTCCCGATTCCGAGCTAACTTTGGACAGCCGTTAAGAAATGTATTCAGGTCGTCTCACCATCTTCGCCGCGGCCTGTTCTAGCGTCGTCGGACTGGCCATATAGTTAAGTTGGTGTTTTCCAGTTTTCCTAGCCGCCACGGAGCCCCCACGGGCCTGGCCCCCGGCTTGTGGTTGTTGTTATTGGGCCCCGTACTCGTGGGAAGTCAGGGAGCCCAGTCCGGTCCTGTCCATTCAGCATGTTGCACCTACTTCGAAGCCAGTTTAGCCCGCCTATTTGGATACATACTACAGACGTGGCCGGCCTAGTCTTACTTCAACCTAAGGGGTTAGCATCTACATCATCAATGCAGATTGCGGTGCGCAGCGTGGTGTTCCGAACTCTGTCGGTTTTTTTTTCACTCCCAGCTTACTACGTTGGGTTTGATTGCTGCGTGCTACGAACTACGGACTCATCTTATGGAGGTAAAATTAACCGGCATCCTCTATGTTGCTTCCCGTAGGTAGAAAAAAAAATTTCGAAAACCTTATTTCAACGTTCCTATTCCTACCTCAAACATGAAAAAAAACCGGTCAAGTGCGAGTCGGACTTGCGCACCGAGGGTTCCGTACAAACTCGTAAGTAGATGCGTGAAGAACTTAAGAAAAACTGTATGGCGGTTAGTTTAGTATAATAGGAGCAAATAAGTATTTGTTATGATTTATTCTAAATTTCTAAAAAATATCACTTAATACAATAGCACAACTTGAAATTTTCAACCTCCCATTTCGGCCCCCTAAAAAAAGTAAAAAAGGTATTAGAATTTTTTTACGCCCAGTAGCTCAGGTTAGCGACTTTTAAAACTATTCCAATTTTCTAATCGATTGCATCAATAGTTTAGGATATCTGACTGTGAGAGACGGACAGACAGACAGAGCCGCACCATAAGGGTTTCTTTTTTACCATTATGATACGGAACCCTAAAAACATTGAGACCTGCATCCTCAAGTTTATCTGTATTATGGTCGAATATTTCAAACGCCTGGTTAATTTTGTGTTTTCACCTAAATCATAAACATTTATTTTCACTTTTCTGTCTTTGTACTAAAAACGGGTATAATTTAATGTGTTTTTTTAAGTCAGAATAAATTTAAGAAAACTTAAAAAGCTACCTACAGAGTTTCGCCCCTAACTTACAACTTCACCTTCAGAGGGATTAAAAAAAAATGTGCCAATTCATTTTTTTTCGTTTAGAAATCTATCTGACACCTTCGCCCACGTTTGTTACTTTTTCTTGGGTTATGTTTCAATAATATTGTACAATATTATTGCCAATATTATTACATTATTTTTCAATTATGTCAGTAAATTATTAATTATATTGCCGTTTAAAGATTGTTTTCTTTGAAATAAAATTATGGAAACGTATGATTTTTCTAGTTAAAATAAATAATGGTTTTCTTACCCATGCCAAGTTTGTACAGCCGCGCCCGCAGTTATAGTCGCATGCTACGTGCCCCTGCACTAAACTGTGACAATTTCAGAACGAACTCGAATTGACGCAAGCAAACATGGCCGACTGTTTTTGGTATTATTCGAATTATTTTACATCTTTATACGCTTATTTCTCCGTTATACGAATTTTGCGAATATAAGTTGTCGATTCGAAAGTGTTATTTTTTTACGCTTTAATTTTTGAGGCGCTTTTCGTTCAGGTCTACCGTAGGCCCCGGCTAAATTATTAATATAGATATGAGTTCAGAGAAGTCTAAACTCTATTCCCCATAACAGCACTTGTGTCGTTAAAGTCGCAAAACACTGCTAGCTGCCACAGACTTCTAAATCTAGGTTAAACTTAGGTCAAGGATTAAGCGTTCAATACTAACTTTACAATAAAAATGCACAACTATAGCTTGGCAACTTCGTTGGTGACACTCTTAACCTGAACGGCGACCGACGGAGGCAGCCTCCGGAGGCCCCCGTTCGTGTTGGCGGTAACTTGTGTAAGTAGTTACGGCTGCACATAACAAAAAGCACACAGGTGAGTGTCACGAATTCATGCGGTATTGTTATGAAAAAGAAAAACTTTCTGAACTAAATTCTTTGATGCCAAAATAAAGTATTTTTAATATCGTCACTGCGTGTCACTAGCGGTATACGTCAAATTAAAAACAAAGTTTACCATAGACCCATACTTATTATATTGTCAGTCATATGTCATATTTGCCTTGTTTGCGCGCCATGTTTAATTATAAATAAATAAATAAATAAATATTAGGGGACAATCTTACACAAATCGAACTAGCTCCATAGTAAGCTCAATAAGGCTTTTGTTATGGATACTAGACGACGATATATTTAATAGATACAAACAGCAACACAGTTAACTATACACTTCAAAAATGGGAAATACTGCAAGAAAGAGAATCACACTTGAAGGCGTCGTGTTATGCATGTGTGCGTGTGTTTATGAGTATAAGTTGGCTATTATTCAAAAGAGTTTTGAAACAATATTTTTTCTTTTATGGCTGATCCAACGTCATTATTGACATTAATGCCATATTATTGAATTCGTGGAAAATAATGAATGAATAATAAATATAAATTACATTATATTGGTGCATCATACCAAAAATATGAAGCACCAATAAAAGCATTAGCAATATAATTAGTTTATTTCATCCCAACGTTCGTCTGAAAGCTAAATCATAATTTTGACAAATTCACCTGTCTTGTTGAAATAAAACCTTTATTTACAGTATGGAAAAAAAAACTTTGCCCAAACAACTACAATGACAAAGCTCAAAGGCACATTACACATACGCAAACGTTATTTGATTTGAAGTTGACATAATACAAATATATATATATCTCTTTCAATCGTTATAATTTTCTCTCTGCTCTGTCTTTAATGGGCAGTTAAGTGTGTTGCTGTTTGTACAAATACTTAAATACATAGAAAACATCCATGACTCAGGAACAAATATTCGTGCTCATCACGCAAATAAATGTCCTTACCGGGATTCGAACCCAGGACCACTTGCTTCGTAGGCAGGGTCACTACCAACTAAGCTAAAGCGGTCGTCAAATTATGTATTTTATATTTTGAAATCTAGTATGCAACGTTGTAATAATTGTTATAATTCAGTCAAAAAACGCTCATGGCGTCTCTATTTGCGATACTCGCCGCCGCGGCGGGTCGTATCGCAACTCACGCCATTCGCGTATTTTGACCTTACTTATACAACTGTTGCATAAAATACTATTATAACTCGAGAACGGGTGGACCGATTTTTATAATCTTTGATTTTTTGGGTTTGTCTCTGCCCCAAATAACAGAATAACTATTAAATCACCTAAAAAAAATTAAATAAATCTGAGGCAGAACGAAGTTCGCCGGGACAGCTAGTTTTGAATAAAATTAAAAAACTTAAGCGAAAATAAAAATCTGTATAATAGGCTACTTCATGAAAGTTCAGATCAGCTTCCTTTTATGTAGGTATTGTTAAAACGCTCGGAAAGTATGCTATTGACGTCATGCTCAACATTGTGCCTTATTTTTAGTTGTTGTTATTTCAAAATCGTTGGGGGCTCGAAAATGAGTTTAATTGATTCTATCCGGGCAGTTTTGGAAACTTAATTTGATATTTAGAGTTAGTTAATTTATTTTGATTGTTGTCAAATACCCTATTATCGACCTGCTCACAGACTTTCACGAAAATTGAGTAGGTAATGCAACCTAGAGGAGAGTAGTAGAAGTAGAGTAGTAGAGTAGGTAGTAGTAGAGGAGAACAGCCGGACATCCGGACAAACATACGAAAGCATTTCTGACCAAGCCGACAAAGACGCTTCGCACTCAATTAAAGTTAACGGTATCAATGTTTCCATTACAGACGACGATGCTGATGGGGATGATACTGATGAAGCAGATGATGCCGACGATGCAGACGATAACGTCAGCGAGCCTGATGATGACTTTCTAGAAGCAGACGACGACGAACCGCCAATAGAAAGGATCACCGCGCCTGCTGGCAAGCCTTTTGCTGAGGTATGTTCTCACAATTAGATAGATAGATCATTTATTGAAACAAAATAACGAATTCATTTGTAGTACAGACAAAGTTATAAGGTCTCACGCCATGATTGTCAAAAGCAAACCATTTAAAAATCACATGCGACCCACTGCAGCTGAAGCCTGCGTCGAACCAGCGTCTCTGTACCAACACTGTGTCTATGAACTACAATTTGGGTTATTCCGTTATTTTGTAATGTATGATGATTCAAAAACCATTTCGAGAAAAAGGGTTGTAGAATTATTCCCTGTTATCAGATAATTTTTAAAAATTAGTATTATATAGTAATATATCATTTGACCTTATTTGACCTCTAATATAATGACGTCGTCGTGGTGGTCGTGATTGGTAAGTTGTATCTAATCTGTGATCTACCATAGGACTACATATAATCCATGTCCGGAATGTAGTAGTGTGCACTTATTAAAATTTACTTAAATTATAAATTGTTTTAAAACATGACATGCTATGGTTGAAATTGTCAATGTCAACGTTATTTTATTTACAAAAAATGAAGTGTTGCCCAGCAAAAAACACAATCAATGACGTTTTACAGAAACGCTCAAACATATCCAAAAGTTTTAAAGCATGTCTCAAACAAACCGATTATGTATAGTGACGTCATAATGAACATTTCTTTAAAAACAAATTTATTAATTTACTTGGTTAATTGTAAAAACAACGAAATTAGTTTCTTAAATTAGCCTTCTTTATCGAATAAAAATATAAAAAGTAGACCTTATTTTTTTGAGATATTTTCCACATTAACATTAAGCTATAGAATCAAAATACTTCCAGTAAATATGATGATTCCATTATGTTCTCACAATTTTACAAATTCCGTAACAAACGAGGACACTGACAAAGCAGTTGATACAGATAATGTTGACTGGACGATGCAGTAGATGATGCATATATAGTTCTATACGTACTACTATTCTTATTCTATGCCGCGGGCCGGATTGGAATGCCTCGCGGGCCCGATTGGAATGCCTCGCGGGCCGGATTAGAATGCCTCGCGGGCCGGATTGGAATACCTCGCGGGCCGGATTATAGGGCCTCCCGATTTCTTCCCGCGGGCCGGAACGCCTCGCAGGCCGAATCCGGCCCGCGGGCCGTAGTTTGGACCCGTGGTCTAAGACATTCTGCAATGTGTCAAAAAAACTGGCAATGCAGACGATATGGCGCCAACGAGACTAGCGAAAATTTTGTAGACACAGATGATCTTCAACGACCATGATATTCGCGTAAATACTTCTGTAATTTACGTAAGCATCTGCCTAACGTATTTGAGCATAAACAGAAAATTTGTCATAAAATCGATTTAATAATTAAAGGCAGTTAGGCTTCTACGCTCACTAATAAGAGCAATTCTATAAGTATTTAATTTGTGAATCACTTTACTAGGTTAAGCGTCTGTTGTAACTTACACCAAGCACAGTATAATAGCAGTAATTTTCTTGCTACAAAAGTTACATCGCGCGCTTGAATGTGTGCGCGCCGTGTACGAACGCGCTACAAGCAAAGAAATAAGAATACGTAAGAGTGCTCCAGTATGAATGCAATCACACAGACGTGCTATCGCGCGTCTGTGTGAATACGTGTCGCGCGCTCCTAAACGGCCGAAGTTAGACTTGTTCGTCTTTATACTTTGCACCAAGTAAATATTTTCTTTCTCTTTTCAACCAGGTAGAAGATGAGACGTCAACAGAGAAGCCAACCGACACGTTAGCCGACGAAGAAGAATACGAGAAGCGACAAGAGGAGCTTCGTCGCGAGGAAGCGGCGGCTTCACATAGTAAGTACTTCGCTGCTTTTTTGCCGGGTCACGCTTTACTACTAGGGCTGGTTGTATCAAATTTTAACGAATCGATTAACGATAAAAATGACTGTATAAAATATAAAAACCCAACAACTTTACAATACTACGAAATATGTACACGGTTTGAAACAACCCACCCTAAATCTGCTTCTTTCTATTAATTTTCCTGTCAAGATGTGTGGTCGTGTTTCTCGTCATAGATTAAGCATTTGTTATTCTCGCACTAACCTAGGCAATGAACTAGACAGCAAACAATAAACACAACTATATTTTGCTGTAGGAATTATGATTACCGACTAGTGTGACTCGTAATTAAAATCCATGTAGACTTTGTCGCGACGGCGTGATGCGTGCGAAATGGAATTTTCTTATAGGCCTTATCTTGTATATATAGAATTAGGTATGAAGGTTGAGGTTGCATAAAAGTATCATCTTGTTTGTGAAATTAATTATTAACTGGAACTAATATTTGCTAACTGAAATATAACGCTTTACATTACCATACGCATGATAATTTTAATTCCCACTAACAATCATAAGGATAGTGTTTATAAACAAATTATACTAAGATGACACAAAAAAAGAAATAAATGTTCATTATATTCACATCTTTTATTTAGCCCCTACGCTGCTTGCACGCTCGGACTTCTTAACATTAGACACAATCTAAACGATTTAGAACGAGGATTCACGCATAAACTGAAATAGTGTTTGTCGAGTGGTACGTTAAATTTAAAGCGATATCGAAGTCAACATATGTTTTATCCTACATGCTAAAGTTCAAGTCCGTCTTTGATTTTTCTTTAAAAAAACGATATCATAAAACCATTGTGACGGTTAAAATACGATATTTAAAATATGTAAATTGAACCAAATTTTTCGACAATTTCGGGTTATGAGAAATTCTTTGTGTAACAGCTTTTTGACGAAAGTATTTAGGACTGCAGTATCAAATAACTGAAAATTTCTTAACTCCGCGCCAATTTTCGCCAAATTTGATAGGGTGCCAAGCTTTAATACTATAATTAAAATACTTAATCAATTCCAGAGTATGTTTGTTCAGTTCACACACCTGTTGTACGGCTTCTTGTACTCGTAATTCGATCCCATAAAGGCAACTGAGTATTTTTTAAACAGCGAAAATCATCGGAGCCTATAGGGATATCTTCAGATCATTTGCATCTTGATGTTGTTGCGTTAAGTCAGTGTTTGCTTACGTGTAATTGAATACTGCCAGGCTTCATCTAGTGATATTTTATGGATTATGTAGGCATTGACTTCTCTAATCTATGTAGGAAATAGGATCACCGCATTTGACCTTATTTTCATTGACCCTGTAGAGCTATACAGTCCAATTACGTCAGCGAAATACAAAAAATAAATAAAAGCCACTGACTCTCCGAGATGGAAATGCACTTGTAAAATTTTAATTGCCATTAATAACGGAATCCATCTTTTAGACTCGGTCCATCCATGAACATAATACCTAATGTATCTTATTAACTAGTAAAGAAAGCCATGTCGTTTAAATTTAAATTCTTGGGTTAGCAATGTTTCTCGATATTCTTTTAAACTTTGTAATTCGCATCCTTCGTATTTATTAAGCAGAAACTTGCGACACAACAGCCTATTCCACGAATCTTATACATCAAAAGCTCATGTTAAATTGAGAGATCACTAAAATGCAAAGAATGGAATGTATTGCTTTTACTTGGTCTGTGAGATAGGGTGTTAAGTACGGGGCGTGTGTTGCAGTGTGGCTGAAGCTGAGCATTGGGGGAGCCCTGCTGGTCGCCACACACGCTATCGTACGCCGCGCCACGGCATCCAGCGGTGCGTACACTTTTCATCAAACCTATCAATAAACTTCAGATGCTCTTAAAGAATTCGTACCAAAGAATATAAACTCGATTTATGTCAGCAATAAGCAATAGAATTTGTATACTCATTTTCGTTAAGACAGCGTTTTGTATGACAGATGTGCCTCGATCGGAAGAACGCACTAGTAGAGAAGCCACGCCTCCTATAGATCGACGCATGACACTCATACCGGAAGAACCGTCCGAACCTGGTAGGCAAAATAAAATACCTATACCTATACTTTATAAATTCGTTCGTAAACTTGAGCTTGAATGAGATCTCTTTACGCAGTTCCGATTAAAAAGGTGTCGCAAGAAAGTTCTCGGCCCGTGATACAGGAAATTACCAAACATATACCTTCCATAACAAAATCGTCTCCCACCTTCGAGGAAACTGAAGAGGAAGTCGAGGAAGAAGAGGATGAGCAACCCGTGGTGTCTAAAGTGAGTGGTTAACTCATTTTCTGTTCAATATTGGAAATATCCTGCTAAACCGGCGGAGAAATTGAGATTTAATTATTCACAGGTCGCCCAAGCTGCTAAAGAAAAGAAGGAACTTTACAGCGACGAAGAAGAAGCAGACGAGGAAGAAGAAGAGCCAGTTGTTCAAAAAAAAGTAACCCCCGCAGCGGCTAAACCGGCTCCAGCTAAAGAACCGACTCCAGAACCAGAAGAAGATGTTCCCGACGACGTCGAAATAATTGACGATGAAATAATCGAAGAAGAAGAGGATGAAGCCGAAGATGAGGAAGAGATATCTGATGTTGACGATGATGAACTGCTTACCCGCCTTGAGGCTAAATATGGAAGACTCCCGGAACCCGAGCGACCGGGAAGACGCAGTAAACACAACTTTGCCCTGCCTGATTGTGTTTCACAAGCGTTTGCTAACCGAATAATTTCTACATTAATCGTCTAACATTCTGAGCATGACTAACTTGACGTGAGTGGATTATATTGTTTAGTAATAGAGCTTTAACCAAATAATTTCAGCGGGACTGATGATGAAAAAATGTGACCTGTAATTGTATGGGGATGTTTAGTTGAGAGAAGTTACTGCCTTACTTGATATAGTCATTAAATAGGTAGGTTGGGCAGAAAAAACCAGTGTTCTCTTGTACAGGTTGATTCACAAGACGAATCACGAATGGATTGAACGAAAGTAATGTCACTTGTCTGTCACTGTTGAGTGACGTTCTTACACGGGAGGCTCCAAATATTTCGTAAACAAGTATATAACACTTTTTCGTCCTTCAAAAAAAAAATACACACATAATCTGCACGCAACTGCAAAGATAATGGCAGAAAGATAAATTTGACGGTTCGCTACAAATATTTTACTATCATGGAGTTTTTATTTAATTGATACCCTGTTTTTACACTGACGTGACGCCGCAATCTGCGAAATCATGGTGAAAATATGCGAAACTCATACGAAATTTAGCTGTTTCGCTGCCATTTCCGCGGTTCACGGTGTCAGAAGGCGTCAGTGTGCAAACAACATATGTGTGGTTTATTTTGTTTGTGTGTTTATTCATACAATTTTGTGACTGCATTACGAAGTTATAAGACAAGATTGTCTAAAAACACGTTTGTAGTTTTTTGAATCAACCTGTTTATAATAATTTTCTCCTCTCTCTCATTCAATCCATTCGTGCCAGCTCTTGTGAATCGACCTGTACCTTGGGGTAAATCTAAACATCCCCTGCAATCAGACATTTCAGCAATCATAATGTCATCAGCCGTAGCAGTATAACAAGACATGTTTTTTAACAGCAAGATTCAATATCCACCAATCACACACACACACACACATCACAAGTTTTTTTACATCTACTGCAAACCAAGAACAGTTATACACTCTGCTTTACCGGGCTAGACGTATATTTATCTTACTCTTCTCCCGATGTGAATAAGAAAAGCACATCATGCGTAGCCCATTCGGTCTCACCGAATATGTACAGCTAGGGTAAGGATCAACCGAATATATCCAAATTTTGAAAGCAAAATGCGCCGTAACCAGTTGTTTATTTGCAGAGGATGGCGGAAACAGTATAAACGACTGGCCGGGCGAGCCCGCGGAAGCGTACTGGCGCCAGCAACTCGATGAGGCCGAGCAAGAGTTCAACCAGGTATTATCCGTGTTTCATACAATACAAATTCTATACAAATTCCAAAAGTCTCAGCCAGACACAAAGCAGCAACGTTGCTTGTCCTGTCACTTTCGCACTTTATTAAATGGAATGAGTCCCATCAGAGTAATGCTAGATGTACAGGTTCGAATCCTGGAACAATAAGCAAACGGCTTTTTAGCGAGACGTCTATTATTATTTTACAAAATGAATATTAGGGGTAAAAATGTTTTGAGTTCAGAAAGCGACCAAATTAAACTTGAGATCAAGGGCACCCTTTTTTCGCTCTAGTTATCTCTTTCTGAAAGCGTAAATTACACTTTTACACCCAGTTTGATTTATATTTTAGTTTGTGTATTCTTAATGTTTTGAATAAACATCTAAGTGCATGTTGATCAAAGGTTACACCGGCTATATCTACTCTGAATAAAATCTGACTTGATAAAAACAGACTGAAACAAATGCAACGTCCTTACTACTATAGTAGTTTCACGAGAGTTGAGGCCACGCACACAACAACACTGTCGTGTAATAACGTGTGATTTTGAAATTACTGTTCTTTTTTCGTACCGATACACAGTGGCAGCGGCCTATACAAACGGCGTGACATGCGTTTTGGCGCTTAGTATTTTTGCTATAATTTCAAAACTACAAGTCGTATAGCTTTGATATTTTTAACAAATATTTAAAAAACCATTGTCCTTGTGATTTATTGCTTAAAATATAAATGGTAACACATTTTCTGCATACAAAAAAATAATAAAAATAATAAATTCGGTAAATCAATGATATCGAAATTACGCAATGTTTATGAGGAGTTGGACAAAATAAACTAATTATTGTTAAAAAATATATGGATACATCGTGATTTTTATCTACACCAAATGTAATGCCTGAAGCAATGTTACTTTTAAGTTGTACATTTTATTTGCTATTTTATTTGTGCTGGCGCACTCACACATCACGGCGGCCATTGAACAAACAAATAAAATAAATAAACAATGCGTTGTCAATTTTCATATGCTGTAAAATTAATAAAAAATATTGCACTTGTCTTTTAATATTTAATCGGTATAAAAACTTCAACATTTTCCATCTCATCAATCAATATTTTCGCATCAATGTTTAAAGATTTTTTTGTTTTTCTTACAATATTGGTTGATATTACGGGATCTGATAACAAAATCATCGTCTTTGATTTACGGCATTGCATTTACGGGTATGGTGTAGTCTAACGTAACGAAACATTTTGTGGCTCGCTTCCTGTGCATCTTCTGACAGGTGACCAATTCGTAATATAAAATTATGACTAATTATGCCCATTAAAATTGTATGCACTGTAACGTGCATGTAGTACCACCTATATAATGTTACATACAAGTAACCTGTTTCTTGGGTTTATTTTCTACGTATGTACGTACGATTTTAGTACCTATTAATAACCGTAAAAGAAACATTTTTTAAATGGATGATACATACGAGTAGCGTCCTTTCCTATTCCTATTACATTATTTAAATAGGACACAAGGCATTTGCTGAAATCTTCTATGGCTTTCCGAGGTGGATAGATGTCAGTATTCGACAAAGTCATTGCTCGATGCATTTTCACCAAAACAGTCATTACAATCCATTGACATTGTTTCTTATAACATGTCCAAAAAATATAGTTTAAGTTATATATGTGTTACCATATTTACTTACAGTTTTTTCTCAGAATTGTATCTACAAATTACTCGTGGTGCGATTTATTGCTTTGAAATTATTTCCAGGCGTATCGGTTTTATGTCAAAAAAATCATTTTATTCGAAATAGCTCGGTTAGGCTAAGCCAATATTTTGCAAAACATTTTGTTTTATCCGCGAACTTAATAATTATTCCGGTGCCGACTTAAAGCCAGCTCTAGAACTTAATCAAAACTTAAAGTATAGTCATTTCAATACATGTGTTTAAAAAGAGTTGAGTATAAGACTTAGGAATTGATTAATTACATTCAAAACTATGAAAACTAATTCTGTAGTATACCTTCTTTAAGAAAAAATTAATATACTGGCTTGATACTGAGCCATTTATCTGAGATAATGACTATAACAGACACACGATTTTTACCCAGTTGTGAATCGAGCAAGTTTAAAGGTCTCTTACATCGCAGTGAGTCCATAATTTTAAAAAATATCGCTTGATTCCAGTGAACCAATTATTGAACTTTCATATTATGTAACTTTTAACCCCTAAATCATACTTTGATTATGACTCAAATGGCCGGACTCTTGTATAGGCCGCTGCCACAGTGCGATAGCAGGTTCAACAGTGAATTGCAAGAAAGACCAAAAAGTTTCATTAAACTATAGCCTTGTGTTTATTTACTCACTCATTCATTTCATTCATTCACCTCAACTCTCGTGGAACTACCTATACTTTGATTATAATTAGGTTCTCATGAAAATACCATATTCGGTTCCAGGATTGGTTGGACTAACTGAATGCTAGTTTACCTTTATTTTTAAACTTTGTTCGTTGTGCCATTTTCATTACTCCCCGCGGGCGAGCCGGGCCGCGGCGCGCGTGCACCCGCGCGCCTCCCCCGTCTAACTCGCGGAGACTTAACCATAGATTAGATTCATTTTGTGACCAAGCGAGCGTGTGTGAACGATTAATAAAGCATCCTTTGTACAAACCTTTGTACTTCCTTTGTACAAGTAACTCAGATCTCTTCAAGAGAATAGGCACTACCTAGCATGCTTATAGAATTCGACCGAGTTCAAATGCAGTGTCGTAACTAAGACAAGGAAGGAGAAGGGCGTAGAATTGCCATACTAGGACCGAAAGCGTGGATAAAGCTCTGCGCGTAAAAGGCTAGTTACGGCACTGATCGCTTGCTTAAAAGTGTGTGTACTAACGTGGAGGGCTCGGTGATGGCCGCGGCGGATCGAGCGAGCGCCGCCAAGCTGCAGGGCAGCGGCCGCGCCAAGTGGCTAGTGGCCAAGTCGCTGGATGCTGCGGCCGAGATGAAGAGAGACAACGCGTTGCTCGGCCGCGCCATCGCGGCATACCTCGAGTTGTTGAAGATGAACGAACGCCTGCCGGATAAGAAACTGCTCGAGGTCGCCGAGAGGACTATCAACAGAATACAGTTTAGAGGTGAGGATTTCTCCACGATACGCTTTGAAAATTTAGAGAGGAATCATTTCCTGTGCCTCCTACGAACCCCGTATTATGAATGTAATGCTTTAAAAAAACAAATGGCCAGTGCTTATGATTGACTAAATTTTTGCGTAAATAAGAATGTACATGATTTTTTGTCCGTTTTCGACATTCTGAAATTAGCACACCGGCCCTTTAAACCCAATTCTACAATATCTAATAAAATCTGTATTTTTCTTCTCAGGCACCTACCTCAGCGCGGAGCCTGTCTATCGTCTACTCATACGTCGGTTTCCTGACGAACCCTCTCATAGGACCAATTTAACCGTTATGTTCCTGATGGCCAATAGGTAAGAACTGACTGACTGAACATTATAACGGATTTACGTCACCTTTCAGGTTTATCTTAGTTGTGACGTAATTAGGTAGTTTAATTACCTATGTATTTCATAAGGACTAAATTATAGACAATTTTTTAATGATTTCAGAGGCGACTTAGCCGAAGATGTGCTCAAAGAAACCCTCAAACGCTGGCCCAACGACCGCCTAGCTTTAGCTCAATACGGGTTCATTCTTAAAACCCAACATAACCGACTCGAAGAAGCTCTAGACCACTTACAGAGAGCACTCGAGGGTGACACCGGTCCGGCCACCGAACCAAGATTCTACTACCATTTAGGCGACACGTTGCTACTATTAGGACGATACAAAGAAGCCCACGAAGTGCACAAGAGAGGCGCCGCTCATGGCCACTTCCTCGCCCCCTCCCAGCGTTCTTTATACAACGTCCCAAGACTGAAAGGCCAACCGTGGTGGAAGATAGAAGATACACCTTACGTGAAACTCGCCCGCGCTTTAGAAAAGAACTGGCAGGCTATCTTAAAAGAAGGGGAAGCGGCGAGAGCGCTATACGAACAAGAGAAAGAAGGTCTGAAAGAGAGGGGAGATTGGTCCCAGCTGGATATATTCGTTAGAGGGAGGGAGATACCTAATCGATGTTCTCGTGCACCCGTGACATGTTCGGTGGTGAAAAGTGAAGTGGCAGCGGCCGGTTGTAGGCGAGGGCAGATCAAGTTTAGTTTGATGGTGGCGGGAACGCACGTTCGGCCGCACGTCGGACCGACCAACTGCAGGCTGCGGATGCATCTAGGACTGAGCAATACCAAAGATACTTTTATACGTGTCGATCAGGAAATCAGGTAATTTTACTAAATTGATTTACTCTAGACAAATTATTGATTTTTTCCGTATAAAGCTTTGTAGCGTGCTTTTTAGAAAATAGTTAGGCTTTTAAGACAAACCTGTCGCATTAGTCGTAATTTTAATACTTAGAGAATTCTTCAGCGTGTTTAATTTTTTATATCTCGGTTTTATTGTGGGGATGATAACTATAATGAGTTAATGACTGTCATTAAAAATCGAAATCTTTAAAAGGCTTACACTATTTTGTGTTGCATTTTAAGAGTTCACTTCTTACCTTATTTTATTCTATGTTCTTGTGAAATTAAAACCATTTTTATTTCACCCTTTTCAGGCAATGGAATACCGGCAAGGTGTTAATGTTCGACGACAGCTTCGAGCACGAGGTGTGGCACAACGGCACGGGCGCGCGGCTCGTGCTCATCGTAGACGTGTGGCACCCCGACCTCACCCCCGCGGAGCGGCGGCAACTCCCAGCTATATGATTACCCTATTTTCGGGAAAAGTTGGGCTATAGGGTAATCCCAGCCATTAAAGCGAATTTTTCCTGATTCGTCGTATTCCTGTATCGTCGGATTCCCGTTTCGTCGAATTCCTGATTCGTCGGCATTATCTATATTTAATGAAATCTATCGTGTACTATACGCACCATTTAGTTTTAAATATTAAATACAGAAGTGGAGTTACGGTAAATACATCGTTTCATTTGATATTGAAAATCCGACGAAACAGGAATACGACGAATCAGAAACAATTCTTAAAAACTACAGTGACCACCATCTGCGCTAATCTAGGATCTCAAATTAAACGCACTGGTGTGTGGTCAATGGTGGCGGAAGTAACGCGAAGCTATGTTGTTGGTAACAGCAAGCACAAGTACATACTACATATAACTATATTCTCTAGATCTAAATGTGTTCAATGTCAAATTACTCATTTTTAAGAGGAATATTCTCATTTTCGTTCATTCACTTTTGTGATTAACATTGATGTAAGTTTTAATGAGAACGTACTCGTTCGAAAAAAAAATGTTATGAACGGACGAATTAGAACAAATATCATACATCTTGGGAAGTGAGTGACTGTATGCCCAAAAATAAGAATAGCCCAGTACTGCACTTATTGGCGGAGAAACTTTTATAAAAATTTTAATCCACTGAAATGTATTAAGAAATCTCAAAGAATAATTCAAAAGTATCATTCTCAATTCTTGCATTTGTCTTAGAAAGACGTTGATTATGAGTAATTAATTATTATAGACAATATAAAGTGAATGTGATATGAATGTTGAGTAAAGTTGTTAGTTTATTAAGGTAATTTAAGATATTTATTAATGAGGATAATATAATTCCAATGCTCGATTATAAGTTCGTTTTATTTTCGTTTTAATAAATAGTTCACTCTACGAAGGAGCGTAACTAGAGATGTGCCATTCCCGTAATATTCCCCATACAAGTGGGGAATATTCCTGGGAACGGCACATCTCTAAGCGTAACTATAGGAAACGTGCACAACGAAGTTGCTTCCAACTAGTGCAATCCGAATCTTGTACTCTATGCTATGGCTACATTAACGGAAAACTCCGTTAATATCGGGACGATGGACGATTAACATTAGTGCGGCCACGACTTACGAGTATACTTGACATTTATGCTTAACCAGATTTCTTTTCAGGCCAGATACGTTTCCTTTATTTTTTGTCGATTTAGTTCCTGCACGTTCCCTATAACGCACGTTCCCTATAACGCACGTTCCCTGTGACGTTAATAACCACAATTAGTACGAGATATTCAAGTGTATGCATGAAAATTGAGCAAGTCTTATTACGACCCCAATGTTATGGAAAAAAAAACGATAAATGAGTCGTTTTCAAAAAAGATGTCCGTAGTTAGGGCTTTATTAAACCAAGTGTTAACTATTTCCTTTGTGTAACGAAAGTTAACTATATAAATTGTATGGTAACTTTCGTTACACAAAGGAACAAGATTAACTTTTTGTTTAATTATGGTCTAATTAAATTATGGACATCTTTTTTTGAAAACTACTCCAATACTAATAAACACTAAGAACGCTCGCAAGGCGCGGCGGAGGCGCCGCAGATTGTGGCGGAAAGGCGCTCGGCGGATTGTGAAAAAATGTGATTGTAATAAGTCTTTCGCTCAATTTTCATGCATCCACTTGAAAAGCTCGCACTAATTGCGGTTATTTACGTCACACATTTAAATCTCGCGGCGGCGCGCAATCCGCGCCGCCGACGAAACGCGATTTATGGTTCTGCCTTATCTGTAGGTAAATCATGGGTAGATATGATATGAGAAATAAAAATTCTTTTTTATGTATAGGTGTGTATTTGGTATAAAATTACCTGAAAAGTTTGCCTTAAAGTAAACTAAAAATACTCGTCTTAAAAACTAATAAAGCTCGTTTTTCTAGTAAATATTAAGTATTGGACCACATTTGTAACAAGTCGATTCACAACAATATAAGAGTCATAAGTCATAACTAACCTTTATTGGTTACACTACTCATGCGATTCAGATCTCACATTACATCTTTTCGTTATTTTTAATTATGCTACTTGGACGGTCGAAGTCACAAAGGACACTTGGCAAGACTACAACAATATATTGGTAAAAATATTTAAGTATACTATACTGAGATTCTTCTAGTGTTGTGCAAAAATAAGTAACACTTCTTCGTCTCGAATCTTAACATTTAATATACAAATAGTGCCAGTGTTTGATTTTAAACTGTAAATCGGTTGGAATGATCATTTACACTAAGAAACTATATAATTATCATGGCAGCAATATCGTTGTAGATGTTGCTATTACGAGTATAAACGGCAGGAATAGTATTGGAATGGATTGTATCAATTAACAGCTGCTCCTTGCATTTACAAATACATTAACTATCCTAACATGTTAGTCATTTGGGTTTAAAATTATTCTTTTGTTTCACAACGAAGGCTAACCGTTTTCGTGCTTATTCGAAAACCTGGACTCTTAAATAAATTACTAAAACACATCTTACAATCAACGGAGAAAATAACACGCGTCACGATTATAACAAAGTAGTCGTAACGCGTAACAGTGTAAAAGGAATGTATTTCATACATCACAACAAGGAGATTCATATAAGAACACAGAAGTCTTAAACAATAGGTAGGTATCTTACCTACTATAAGATGCAATAATGGCTAAGAGGTGCCCAAATAACGGTACACGTCACACGAAGCCAAAGACAATTGAGCTAGAAAACAGGGTCACTGGAGTAAGGCACGTAGAAAACATGGACCATTTATTTATACGGGGCCATCTGTGAGGCCACGCCATTTAGTTAATCGAAAAGTGCTAAGTTGCCGTTTTTATTTACACAATGGTTTTACTTTTTTCAGTGAACATTGAGCTATCAAAGGAAAAATTCGTTATCAATGGCGTAAGGAAGGTTCGTCACAATTACAGTGGCAACTATTCTAGCTGACCGGAATGGTACGCTAAAATGGTCCTAAAAAAGTTTTAAGGCATCATATTGTAGTTGTCGCTTTGTTGGTAGGCTGGCGGGCCGGGCGCTTGCGGCGTGGCGCGCGCGCTGTAGGGCGGCGCCGGCGGCGGCAGCGCCTCCCACCCCGCACCCCCGTACCCGCGCGTTCCATACGGGGACTCACACGGCGAAACCGCGTCCGCTCTGCTATCGTACCCTTCGTAATCCTGCTTCACGTTGCCATAAGTCGGGTCGTAGTTCGCGTATTTATGATCATACGGCCCGGCGACGTCGTAACCGACTGCGGGGGTGCGAGGCGCGGTATCGTAGTCGTATCGGCGTGCGACCGTGACGGCTTCGGTCGGTGGCGGGGGCTCGTAAACGTTATGGGCGCGGGCGGTATCGTCGGGCGCGTGGTATGAGGCGGGGCGCGCCGCGTGGAAATTAGAGTAAGAAGAATGCGCGGAAGTTGGGCGGGGCGTTCTCGATTCGCGCGGCAGTGACGCAGTCGACGCGAGATACCCGTTATTTCTGTACGAGCGCCGCGATCTCCGCACGGAGCCGGCGCCTCGGGAGCCAGATCGGCGCTTCACTCGACGCGGCGTCATCGGTTTTAAAGAACTTTCACCTACATTTGTTTCTGTGGGACTTAGCTCTATTGTGTAAACTGGCCGCCGCGGCAGAGTGCCTTTAACTGTAAAGATACAATACGATATTTTATAATAACCTAGTTTGTTGATACTTCAAATCTGCTGCTTAGTACAAAGTATTAAGGTAATGTGTAGAATGCATAAGAAAAAACCTTGTGATGCCTCTTAACTCGAGGATCAAATTGAGTACTTCTAAGGATAAGCACAAAGCACATTTTTACAGTTGTTAGAATCAAATAAATGCAAAATGCGCTTTACACAAACGAATATAAGAAATCTGACGAAATCATAGCTTATAAGTTGTGATAAGATATTATAATAGGTAGATTAACACTAGTTACATAAGGATGAAATTATTATTTTTAGACTTTTACCTGATGCTCCTGATGGTTTTCTCCTCTTAAACGATTGAAAGGCTAGCAGAATAGAGAGTGGCAAAGCAGCAACCGTGAGGAAAGCTGCTACAGCAGATTGCGTAAGCTCCACATGGTGCCACGGCAAGAAGCAGCCGTCCACGCGGGTTGGGCGCCAGGATCCCGGGCCGTCGTCCTCGCTCCACACTGGCTGGCAGCCCCAGCCATTGCCTTCCCACCAGCTGATGCTACCTGTACCGAGTGAGAGGAGACCACTTTCCTAAAAAAAATTAAGAATAAATGAATATTAGGGGATAATCTTACACAAAACTATGCTTGTACAGTCAAGGGCAAAGATAAATATCCACACAAAGTTCCAAAATATGTACACATAAACCTTACTGCCATAATAATAAGACCTGTATACATATTTTTGAAACATTGTGGTGTATACATATTGGTGCCCTTGACTGTACTTGGGGTATTAGACGTATCCGTCAAGATAGCGTACACCGTAAAGATATTCAGAATCTGATGCAGCCAATAAATAGTACCCAAATAGTACCGACAAAATACCTAGGTCAAAAAAATAGTACCCTTGAACTTTCTGAAATATAAGGCCTGTTCACGGTGTACGCTACCGGGCGTCAAGCTGGCGTACACCGTTTGTATCTCTGGAACGGCTTTGTTTTGGGAAACGCTTTATATCTCAAAAAATAGTACCCTAGGGCCCTAAAATTTCATTTCTCTAGCTATCGTAGAAGCCGAGATATTCCATGACTTAACGGTGTACAAAATTTCACACCGTCAAGCTCGCGTACCCGGGAATTTCTTATAGAAAGAGATCACTATATCTCGGCTTCTACGATAGCTAGAGAAATGAAATTGTAGGGCCCTAGGGTACTATTTTTTGAGATATAAAGCGTTTCCAAAAACAAAGCCGTTCCAGAAATACAAACGGTGTACGCCAGCTTGACGCCCGGTAGCGTACACCGTGAACAGGCCTTATATTTCAGAAAGTTTAAGGGTACTATTTTTTTCACCTAGGTATTTCGTCGGTACTATTTGGGTACTATTTATTGCAGCGGTCGGCAACCTTTTAGCAGCCAAGGGCCACATAGCAGCTAACGAAGTTGACGCGGGCCACACTTTGTTAGTAATTTGTGACTTTATACGATTCTGAATATAACGACCTTTACATACAAAATAGCCAGGGAGGCTCGCGGGCCGCAAATAAGCTGTTCGCGGGCCGCATGCGGCCCGCGGGCCGCGGGTTGCCGACCGCTGATTTATTGGCTGCATCAGATTCTGAATATCTTTACGGTGTACGCTATCTTGACGGACACTATTAGACAACAATACAAATATGAGCATATAGAGATAAACAACTTTCAATTTAATTAAATAAATAAATAAATATTAGGGGACAATCTTACACAAATCGAACTAGCCCCATAGTAAGCTCAATAAGGCTTGTGTTATGGATACTAGAATATATTTAATAGATACAAATGCTTAAATACTCGTACATAGAAAACATCCATGACTCAGGAACAAATATTCGTGCTCATCACACAAATAAATGCCCTTACCGGGATTTGAACCCAGGACCTCCTGCTTCGTAGGCAGGGTCACTACCAACTAAGCTAAAGCGGTCGTCAAAATTGCGAAAGGGATTTAGATGTTGAGGTGAGAAAAACGTGACTGCCAAGATGGCATACACTGTAAAGATGTCCAGAATCTAATGCTCCCAATAAATAGTACTGACGAAATACCTAGGTGAAAAAAATAGTACCCTTAAACTTTTCGAATTATAAGGCCTGTTCACGG
Organism: Eudemis profundana; assembly: GCA_947034925.1. Taxonomy (NCBI): domain Eukaryota; kingdom Metazoa; phylum Arthropoda; class Insecta; order Lepidoptera; family Tortricidae; genus Eudemis; species Eudemis profundana. Next base: position 10,504,260 of record OX344798.1, read on the forward strand.
TGTACGCTACCGGGCGTCAAGCTAATGTACACCGCTTGTATCTCTGGAACGGCTTTGTTTTCGGGAACGCTTTATATCTCAAAAAATAGTACCCAAATATCTCACTATCATAATCAACTACACTGAAAAATGATGAGTTAGTAACAAGTCTTATTTAAAAAATACAGTATGGATTTCCTAGCCCTAGCATACAATTCAATTCCCTCTATTATCAGCTATCATCAATCGTAATCACTTATTATTGGACATTTTTATTTTTCCTTATACCAAATTAAAACATTGTTAGGGTGGAGTTAAATTTTGTCATTTTGGCTATGCACTTTTACAATACTTAAAATTAAAAAAATATGTAACAAACAGTACAAATCTTCATTTTTTGTTAATTTTGTTACACTTGCCCTGTTTGTTACATATATTTTTAATATTTGGTATACTTTAATACTTCAAGAACCATACATATTACATCAATCCTTCGACCCAACCCAGAAGGCAGGGATGACTCACTTAAGGCAGCAGTAGTGATGACTCACTAAGGACAGCATAACTCCTTAAGTGTTTTAACATGCTAAATTATAAGATTATTCTAACAAGAATGCTCTACTAGAAATTATGCTGTCTTAGTTTCTTTTAAAACATGCGTAATCAACTGTCTGAACTGACTTTAGGCAATGAAATGAAGCATTTTTATGGACAATAGACTAGGTTTGTTAGAACAGTAATTTTCTTACCCTATTCAAGGTTCCTAGGTTCAGGTAATAGCAAATCAGGAATATATTCCATGTCAGCCACATAAAACTCCATATTGCATACTGAAACAAGAAATTTTGGATCAAACTAGACCTAAAATATATTCCAAGAATATGTAACAAAATGTGACTGTGTGTCTTACAGTATATCATTTTACAAGCGAAACATACTCAAGGTATAAGGAGCACTGGGTAGATACTAACAGTGTCTAATAACCACTTGACTTTAATATAGGTCAATGAATTAATCATCTATAAAATTGGCAAGGAAATGACTCAGGCCACTTACCGCTACAAGGTACTTTGTAATGTATTGAACTGCTCCAAAAGATCCAAATATTATTAACAGAATGTTCACGAAATTGGCGATTATGGGTAACCACATGAAGCCCAAGAAATCGAATACTTGTCGCTGTATAGTGATGATCTGCAAGTAAACATAACTTAATAGTAAACTTAATTACAGAAAACACATAATAACAAAAGAATATAATGTCTACATACCAATTCAATGATACAAACAGTCAATAACAACGCTCGTAATTCGCAAATAGCCATTTTACAATTATCAGGTACGTTTCTACTATTTCTCATAAGACTTCCGTTGTGCTTTGTAGTAAAGTGAATATTTACAAATAAACAGATCCATACTCAGTCAGTCTAAAGAAATTAGAATATAAAGTAATAAACAATTACGAATAAAGATAAGTTAAACAAATGCATATAAAAATAGATTTAACGAAACTGCGAAGCCATAGATTGCGAAACTAGTGACAGTTAAGTTATTGCATAGACTAAGTAGTCGTGAAAAATATTTGTTTTTCTTTTAAGGTGTGTATACATACATAGACACTGACTCCAACCTATTTAACTTATGGATTTGAATATAGCTGCATACACACCAAGCCAACGAACGCCAATGAATGAGTTTCGCCAGCCTTCGTTGGCCCAGTCTGGACGACTTAGCAAACGCCAACGACCGTTCCATAATCGTTCGTTAGCGTGTGCCAGCAATTCGCAGCGTGACGTATCATTTAACCTGCGTACACACTAAGCCAACGAATGACATTGGCTACCTTTTGACTACGTTCGTTGGTACTCGAAGATGCGTTCTTTGGATGCACCTTCAATAATCAACGAATGTGAGGCATCAACTAAAACATGTCATCGCTACCCCACTCTTTGTTTTTCAACATTGATTATGTTTTGGGTACAAAATATCTTTTTATGTGAAAAATCTACACGCTGCGCTCTGCCTTTTCAACTGAGCTTTCGTTTGTTGGCCTTCGGCATCCATCCACACCGCGTTGAGTTTGCTTCAAATCCTTTGATATTGCCGCCACGCTGTAGATCGCCGGCACAGACCAGCGATCAATCGTTGGAGTTTGTTAAACCGTCCAAACACGGCCAACGAAGGCCAGCGAAACCCACTCGTTGGCCTGGTGTGTACGCAGTTGACCGAGAACCAACGAACGTGCTTATAGCCAACGCCGACGAACCTTCGTTAGCGTTCGTTGGCTTGGTGTGTACGCAGCTTATGATAAATCGACTCGGTACTCACAGACGGCAGATTCCACAGATTATAGACCATGACTAAGCTTGAATTGACAGTTATGTTATGTATATTATCTATATTTATTCTATTTCTATGATTAGTTTGTCGGTGTATTGATCCATCGTGTTTTATAGCATTTTGAGAACATTACAGGACGAGACGCCCGATCTTTTTTATCTCTTAGCAGTTGACACCAGCTAGTAAGTATTTTTGGTACATTTATGTCAACTTAAAATTGCAAAAGCTTAACAATATATTGAAACAAACGAAATACGCCGGTAACCTTACACATTGTTCTTTCAGAACGCAGACAAAATGCTATCCGAGACCTTGATTCCGCTTGAATCCAACCCGGAAGTTATGAATAAATTTCTCCAGAAATTAGGTGTTCCAAGCAACTGGTCGGTTGTAGACGTTATGGGGCTGGACTCCGAAATGCTGTCATGGGTGCCTCGCCCTGTGCTCGCTGTAATGCTACTGTTCCCCATATCAGAGACTTACGAGCAGCATAAGCAGCAAGAAGAAAATGATATTTTGTCTAAAGGACAAGAAGTTTCTAACAATATTTTTTATATGAAACAAAATCTAAGCAATGCTTGTGGCACCATTGCATTGGTACATAGTGTTGCTAACAACTCTGATAAGATTCACCTGAATGATGGTGTCATGAAGACTTTCCTAGATGAAGCCAAAGGACTGGATGCTGCTGCTCGCGGGGCGCTATTGGAAAAGACTGAGGGTATTATTAATGCTCACAAGGAGTTGGCACAGGAGGGACAAACTAACACTCCTAGTGCTGAAGATCCTGTCAATCATCATTTTATTACATTTGTGCATAAAGATGGTGCTTTATATGAATTAGATGGGCGTAAAGCCTTTCCGATCAACCATGGACCAACCACTGCCGATTCTCTATTGGATGATGCTGCCAAAGTGTGCAATGAGTTCATTGCCAGAGATCCTGAAGAAGTTCGCTTCACGGTAGTGGCTTTAACTGCTACTGACTAAGCATTTTTGATCTCATCAATTTTAAACCTACCAAAATTCAAAAGACTAGGTAATTTTCAAGCTATGTGCTTTAAATTGTTAAGCTTATAAAGTATTCTTGTAAAAGATTTAATACAAGTGCAATGCAAGGCAAGCTTTTGTGATACTGATTAAATATTTATTTAGATATTGATGTTTCATTATTCCTGTGAGGAATATACTTTCTCAGTAGTTTACCTTGAATTACAGCGATTACAGAAATTAGCTCACTTAGGGCCGATACAGACGGACTGCAAACCAACTGTATCGGCCCTTAGTGAATACACAAATATTTGTTTTGATAAACATAAAAGGCAATCTTGATGAATAGAGGAAATAAATTGTGGACTTGTATTGAAAATCAAAATTGATACTCCCATGTAATTTATTTCATTGTTCTCTACATTTTTTTTGTGCTTTTGTTTGTCTACATAAACATCAGTGTTCGAGTAAGCATAAAGATGAAAGTCGGGAAATAGAAATCCCATCCCACCCGTGGAGGGAAGATTCTTTATTTGAGAAGTATTAAATATTCCTCAACGGTTAAATAATAGGCAAGTCGGTGGGAATCGATTTCTGTAGACACCCCGCCCCCCACCCACTTGGTTTAACATTACATCTCAAAACTTTGTTGTAAGAGAACTGCATTGCGAGACTTGCATCTTTTTGCATGTAATGTTTTTGATGGGATCTCATTTCTTTTCGTAAGTGGTTCCTTTATTTATTACATTCCAATCCATTCTTTTCAATTTGAACTGCAAAACTAACTTAGTAATCGCCAGTATTTGTATATAAAAACTATGTTTAAAATTTGGAGCTTGTGGGTCTGCTAGAAGTACCTTAGAATTATGATGATCAGTCAGTGACAAAACTAAGGAACTTTGACGTGCAATAGTTCTTAAACTAAACGTTCAAATTAAATGTTATTGAGAATGTACTTGAGTCTTATTGTGTGTTGTGATATATATCCCTGAAAATTCAGGGTTCTAGCTTTAGCCCGCACAAAATTACAAGAGGTTGAAAATGGCATGAATGGCTTCGAGAAAAGGATGGTACGGCCGTGGCGATGGCTCGACTTGGCGGGAGCGCTGCCGTGCCCCCAGATTTAACACGAGTCAAAATAAAATAATGTTAACAGGCAAGTTCCTAGATTAGTGTTGCACTTGTGACTCTTTTGGTGTTGCAGGTGTCTATGGGCGACGGTGATTGCTTACCATCAGGCGACCCGTCTGCTCGTTTGCCCCCTCCCTATTTCATAAAAAAAAAATAGCAAATTCCATGTAATTGAACTCTGCTGTTCATTATATGACATGTTGTAGACATGTACTGATATCCACAGATTGTTGATAAAGCCCATTTTGAGCATCTTCACCCAGAATTCAGTACAGCACCCACAATTTGTAATGTAGACGCAGTACGTCTAGCATAACTGGTCGCGACTATCACCTGTCACTGTCACACGATATTGAGTGGAAAGAGATAGGCAGCATTTGTCGCACGACAAAGAGTCGCGTGTCACAGTTGTGCTAGAGGTACAGAGCCGGTGGTGTGGTGCTAGCCCCGCCTCGCCCGCCTGCTGTATAGTACCTATATTAGTGATTATATCACGGCACTCAACTCGCAAGACTATAGTCATAAACTTGACAGTATTTTAACATTCCCTTCGCGTCTTATAAATATTATATCATACATAAAAATACCAATGGTAATACTTGTCAAAATATATGAGAATATTACCTGTAATTGTAGGCTAAGTACATATACCATACTATCCACATAAACAAGATTTAATATTACGAGTCCTGTAATACTGATATAGATATATTGTATTTTAATATCATTTAACATTGATTAAAATTGTAACACTCAACAATTATGTACAAAAGATTTGTAGTAATATTATAAAATGCATGATTATGAGAGAAAATACTTAGGATGATACCAAAAAAATATAAATAAATAGTACCTATATATCCTATATTATCAAATGTCATATTTTGTAAAATTATGTTTAACGCAACAATACACAATCAATAAAATATTTTATATACATTTTATAACATTAATACTTCATAGCAACGTCTAGTTACCAACTGAGAGCTCAGGTATGACTATATACATTTAGGTACTATAAATCTTTTTAGTCAATAATTTCTGATTAATCATTGTCATAGATGCTACTGAATTAAATAATATTGTACCTAGCTTAAGAATATCACATGTTGAGATTATAATATAACTAAGACAGTAACTTTGTTAAGAATTTGCTAGGAAAATTGTGCTAAATAGGTACTTATACACTTAGTCGTATTATCTTCATTCTAATTGTGCTGTTGTTGCATCTTCTGACACATTTTCAACGTTTTCTGAAAAAAAAAGATAAAATTAAAGAATTCATCGATGAATGCTACTTTCTCTATGATTCAAGGTGAATCCTGATGTTTGACACATTCGGTGCCAAGCTCCAAAATTTTTATACAAAATAATCCCGATAGTTGGGTTCTTGGCACTGAAAGTGTTAATTCGGCGTTACCATCACCTGTTGGTTTAATAGCATCATGTATATTTTATGTATTATTGATATTAAATGTGTTAAATAAATAAGATATACTTCTACTACTAGACTAGAGGAACTAGATTGCCAAAATTCAAGCTGAAATCGTGTGTAATTTGTGGGTTCCACTACACGCAATACAATCCAATATTAGCACCAATAACGCAAAATACGCAAAAGCAATAAAAAACAGGTTTCGTCTAAAACTTCCTTGCTTACTAAATTAAATTAAAATTCATTTATTTCAAGTAACAAAACTCATAATCACATTAATCACACATCAATTGCATTTAAATTGAACCTAGCCTAAGAGAATAAAATTAAAATTAATTAATAGCTTCTTTTAAAAAAGTTTACTTATGTACTTGATTTTTTTTCCTAGAATATTGACCTTTTGAGTTTTTCTTAGTCAGTATTTTTCTTTTGGTGTGCAATAAAGTAGGATTGCATTGTATTTTGAAACCTAATTGCCCCCATGTTGACACGAAAACTCGTGTTCCAAATTTTCCATTCCAGATCGGCACGTTTTTGTATGATTTTTTACAAGCTTTAATTTAGTTTTGACATACAGGTTGCCATTATACAAAAAATGTACAATCGGCAATAAAAGCTTGTCTCAAAACACCACTTTTTAACACAAACTTATTTTATTTCTATGAACGTCTACACTGGACATATATTTTTCCATATAAACATTTGGGATACAGTTTTTCGTGTATTAGGTTTTTTAAAGTACAAACGATTCTTAGTAAGAAAAACTCAAATAGAAAAGAAAATCATGTACACTTTTCCCCATATAACGCCCACTTACCGTCATTCGCAATGGCTGCCAATTCAGAAGTGATCCTAGGCAACAACAGCGTAAGCACCAGGCCCACCAGGGCAGCGCCGCCGCACACCCACGAGAGTACGTAGCGATAGTACGATGAGTTAGCCCCCTCCGCGCTGCAAACAGTAGGTATAGGTAAGCGATAATTAGCTCATAATCTACAGCAGCGGTCGGCAACCTTTTAGCAGCCAAGGGCCACATAGCAGCTAACGAAGTTGACGCGGGCCACACTTTGTTAGTAATTTGTGACTTTATACGATTCTGAATATAACGACCTTTACATACAAAATAGCCAGGGAGGCTCGCGGGCCGCAAATAAGCTGTTCGCGGGCCGCATGCGGCCCGCGGGCCGCGGGTTGCCGACCGCTGATCTACAGTGCTAGCGTGGGGCATGTAGTATTCCCACACTTTTTACATGCTGCGTATCCCACCGACAACGACGACGACGACATGTCATCACGTTAGCAATAGTACATTACACAACTAGGGTGGTAATACAAGTTTATTACCTCTCGTGTTGTGTACAGTCAGCTGCAGAGATAAGTATACCCCCTGCCATACTACGAATGTATGACAGGGGGGCTACTTATCTCTGCAGCTGACTGTACATCATTTTATGACTACACATGGCCAGAAAGCGGCTTTTTCCGTACGCGCAGCGTGCGGAAAAAGCCACTTTATGGCCAGGTGTGGCATAAAAACAATTATCTAGGAGCCATCAAAATACGTCGCGTGAATTTCATAATTTTTCGACCCCCCAATTATTATATTAAAAAAGCCTAAGTCTAAGAAACCAAACAATGTGTTTTGCCATTTAAATATGATGCGTATTCAATAGATAAAAAAACCCAAATTGGCTTGAATGTATTTTAGTGTATATAGGCGCCTGAAAAAAAAACTTCGAGATGGTATTCATAATTTTGATTTTTACTAGAATAAATTTAAATGCGGCTCACTCTATCTTCCAGTCACACCATATCGTCGCTGGGCCTGCAGGAGTCACTTCATGATTTTTGTCGATTTACGGTTTTGGACCTTACTTATATATATACGTAAGCTTCAGCGTGTAACACATAGGCACTTTTACGGGCCCAGTGACGATATTACACTTTGTTGCCCCCCCCCCCCCCCCCCCGCGCCTCAACATGTGAAGTAAAATATGGATGACCCCTGGGTAGTTCTCTGCAACTAAACAGTCGCACCAATCACATCATCACCATCGCCACATTATGGATGAGCTCCCTATAAACTATGGATTCATTTTCGGTTATCTTGTAGAAGTCGCGTGCTTCTGCTATTTTAATCATAATGATCCTGATTGCTTTTATAAAACGGCCAATAAAGTGGCGATGGTAATGAAGCAAGCAAAACGGTAAAAAATCGCAGAGAACTACCCCCCTACGAGCATTCGTATAAAGGTGTATTTAGACCAAGAGAATTCTAACCCCACTCTACCAAATTCTTTGTGTACACACAAAGAATTTGGTAGAGTGGGGTTAGAATGTGTTAGAATTCGTTTGGTCTAAACCCACCTTAAGAAGTACACATAAAGGTGGATTTAGACCAAACGAATTCTAACACATTCTAACCCCACTCTAGAATGTGTGTCTAGAATGTGTTAGAATTCGTTTGGTCTAAACCCACCTTAAGGCGAACGAGAAGTATACATTTGTTATCTGTAACGACGATCAAGAGATACTTTTACGACTTTATCGCTTTGAAACTAATACGCTGACGTGAAGTTGCACACTTCCATCCGTTGATGAATACATACATCCAAGTCCCTCATCTTATTTCCAGCCGCTTTGACATTTTACCACCAGTAAACGAATGTTAACGATTTACAATACATAGATACCTATATACTCAAGTACCTAGATGAACCATTTGTTTTGATAAGGAGCACTTGCTCTATCTAGAGCAGAATGAATAATTAATGCGTTGTAATTGTTTATACAAGTGGTCGAACTAATTGTTTAAGTATATATGATTATAATTATGTAAAGTTTTATCCACTTCATTAATATAAGAGTATTTGCTAAAAAAAGTATAATCCTCTAAACACGTTAAATATCTAGTCTAGATATTTATTAAATATTTCTAGACTAGACAGACAACTTAGATAAATACCTGATTGATCTTGACACTGTACTGGACTTGCGTCTTCAATTAATACGATTTAACGACATGTACAGTCGAAAAAAGAGAGAGGTAAGCACTCTACTCTGAACAAATATGTATGGCAGAGTGCCTGCCTCTTTCTTTGGTCGACTGTACCTACGTACATACGTATCAGTACAGCTAAACCACTTATACCTAATTTTTAGGGTTCCGTACCAAAATGGTAAAAAGGCCTGTCTGTCTGTCACAGTCAGATATCTCAAAAACAAATACTGCTATCGATTAGAAATTTGAAGTATTAAAAATCGCTTACTGGACATAAAAAAATCTTATACCCTTTTTTTAAAGAGGCCAAAAATTAAAAATAGGGCTATTAGGTATATCAAATGGAGTACCAAATGAAAGGTCTTAATTTATTGATTCCAAAACCGTACCGTGTAGTTTTTGATTTAAGACGAAAAACGTTAAACAAATTCCCCCTTTATTATCTCCGAAGTTACCAACTGAATAAAAAAATGTGTAATGATTTGATTACTGATTATTAATATCATCCTGAATATTACAGGAAAAATATAAATGGTTGCATGCATAGTTTTTTTAGAAATTCACTAAAATCATAACACAAATTCATTTTGTCAGTTACTAAACTAACCGCGACCTATGTCGATGTATGGGGACAACAGTTTTCCAACAGCAAATTTGTACCTCAATAAAAAAATGCTATTTCAGGGAAAACAATTTTGCAAGTCTTGCGACCGGAAAATATGAGTCATACTGTCTTTAAAACGTAATAAGGTACAATCGAGAGCACAAATCGTTCTTTTACTCTCTCAACCACGTATCTAATCGAATAGTTTGATAGAAAAAACGCCTGTGTCACGAGTCACGAGTAGAAAAGTGCGATTTTCCTATGAAACTATTCGATTAGATACGTGGTTGTGAAAGTAAAGGAACGAAATATGTGTCATTCCGCGGATAAAGGTACCTTATGGACGTTGTCGCTTGCGCTGTATCCGACTCCGTTACTATAGGATATCAAGATAGAAGAGCACAAGCGACAACGTCCACAAGGTACCTTTAGCCGCGGAACGGCACATATGTGAACTTAGTGGGTACTATATTACCTTTTCATATACTAGGGAAACAAAGAAACTTAGGCAAAAATTACCGTTAAAATTCTAATCTATCTCTCGTCTCACGCAAAAACTACAGGACCTATTTCCATGAAACTTAGTAAGGTAACCCCGGGCAAAAGCAACTATGAAGCAAAGGTAACTACTAAATTGAAATCCCTCTCAATATAATAGTTTTTAAACTAAAATTGAGATTCTAACGAACTATTCGAAGTTTCGTGAAGATGGTTTAATAAAAACCATTAGATTGAGAGAATCTTGCAATTAGTTCCCTTTGCCCCATAGTTGCTTTTGCCCCGGGTGAACTTATAGAGGTGATTATGATCCAGGTTAACACTTAAGACACTTTTTATCCGACTTATTTCACCTTATCGAACGAAGTTGAGGGCAGAGCCACAAGTCTAAAATGAAGCGGAGTATGAATGTGTATACAACAACGCAACGTTATTTTTGTGGAACAATTATGTATCACATGATGGCGTTCATTATAAGAGGGGCCTTGTGTTATCCTTATCAGGGATGCTAATGAATTACTTAATAATTAATTACGTGCCAGTGTGCCAGTCATTCTGCATAAATTGAACAAATGAAAAGAGGCAAAATTTGGATCCCAACAAATATTCCGACTTTTGAGGCAGGTTTTTTGTACTACAATAACATTACTATTTTTTTTATTACCTTAGACCAGCGTTCGGCAACCTGCAGCCCGCGAGCCTCCCTGGCTATTTTGTATATAAAGGTCGTTATATTCAGAATCGTATAAAATCACAAATTATTAACAAAGTGCAGCCCGCGTCAATTTCGTTAGCTAGTATGTGGCCCTTGGCTGCTAAAAGATTGCCCACCGCTGCCTTGAGACTGGCAAACAGGCAGACGGCCCACTTGACGGAAAGTGGTTACCGCCGCCTAAAGACATTTGCAACACCTGAGGCGTTACCGATTCGTTGCCGGTCTCGAAAAAAATTGATGATACTCTTTATTAAATAACTAAATATTTTTATTAAAAAAAACCCGACCGCGGTGCACTTTAAAAGTGCATAAAATCCACCATTTTGTTTATTTTAACGAACTTCATACCCAGTGACACTCGCGCCATCAAGACGAATCCAATGATGTATCATTTATCAAAATCGGTTGTGCCGTTGAGTAGTTACGAGCGGACACAGGAACGGACATACATACATACATACAGGTCAAACACATTACCCTCCTTTGGGCTTCGCCGCAGTCGGGTAAAAACCCATATTGTAGCACAGTATAAGTATAATACAGTAATTTTTCTTACTAGAAAAGGTACATCGTGCACTGGAATGTGTGCGTGCCGTGTACGAACGCACTAAGTACAGTCGAGTTCATCATTATCTGAGCAAAGAACGGATCAAAAATATCTGATCTAGTTCTTATGCTTCTGACAATAGGGGCTTGTTCAGTTGTTTTTGGTCCAATCTTTGCTCAGATAATGATGAACTCGACTGTACAAGCAAAGATTTACCAGTGCGCACCAATGCTCCAGTATGGAGTGCACTCACTCGTCGTATACGTGTCGCGCGCTCCTAATCGGCCGAAGTCGCCCTACTTGTTTGTCTTTATACTTTGACAGTGGGATCATGTTAGCAGAAAGTACATTTCAGATTTTACTATAATTATAAATCACTAATCTACTGTTAGCAGTAATAAAACTTTCTGCAACTGTATGACGACAACGAGGCCACAATCTAGCTTGTGAATGAATCTTAAGGCTATATTCGAACGTCGAGGCCTACGTCAGAATACCCAGCACCTCTACCATTACCTAGTGCCAGCCAGGCTGATCACTAGCAGTGGCGTGGCGTTGAAGAAATCCTTGGGCATGCCGGAGCAGCTTTGGCTTAAATTTTCTTTAAGAGCTGAACTGCCTGAATTAAGTGTTGAACTGCCTAATGGCAAGCCGATGGGAATCGAGTTGTATGGACGCCACGCCACTGGTCACTAGCTAATTCACAGCAATAGAACTAACTACATCTGTATGACGACTATAGCGAAGCCGCAGGCCAGTTTGTCGATGAATCATGAAATGATTCGAACGCTGAAGCCTACGTCAGACCTCCCGGTGGCTCCATCGTGAGAGTCAAGCTTGTCACAAATATATTCACAGCAATAGAACTTACTACATTTGTATGACGACGATGGCGAGGCCGCAAGCCAGCTTGTCAGTGAAGCTCATGAGGCCGTAGACGAACGCCGAGGCCTCCGTCTGAGCTCCCACTAAATCCGCCGTCAGCGCCAGGCTGGTTACCAGCATAATGGCCCCACCGAAACCTGAACACAATCATCAGATTATCAATACAACACGGGCGTAGCCAGGTTTTAGTATCGGGAGGGGGGGGTATAGTTAGTAATCAATGAGATATGCCGTGTGAAAGTGGTCATCGCCGCCGATAAACATTTGCAATACTAAATGCATTGCCGATCTCGAAGTAATTTGATGACACCCTTTGTAAAAAATCCCATATTGTAGCGCAGCTTTACTAGGTCTTATTAATCGAAGACTACAAGTAGTTTTTATCTACGTGTAGATGAATGAAAAAAAAGTAATAAAAAAGACATATTTTATGACAAACTCACCCATTAAAACCGCAACCACGTAAATAAGGTAAGTTTTATAAGTGTCGTCGAGCTCAAAGTGTATCCACACGAAGCTGATCATAGCACACAAAGTGCCGAAAGTGAACCACATCTTCCTCGTGACAGACCTCGGGGCCACCCTCTGGACCCCCGCGGCGGCGAGACTGCCGAGGTACATGGCAAGAGGGACCACGGCCAGCGCCCTGGCTGCCAAACCCAGGGTCAGGTGGAGGTATAGTGGCACGAGAACTTGAGACACGTTCACTACTAATCTCGTGCTCATGTAAACTCCCGCTATCTGCAAACATTAAAAAAAATTTTGTAAAAACGGCGATAATTTCAAAATTAAAACCGGTTTTAAACATTAAATAAGTACTTGAGTTCTCTCAATTCCTCATCATTCGTTCTGGATTTGGAAAAAAATGGGCCCAATCAGAAAGTCTATGGTCCTGTTTGGTCGCATAGAATATGATTACAACCGGTTTGCCAAATATAAAAAAAGTTGGAACATTTTGAGAAAAAAATAAGCAACATTATACGCAAGTTTGAAGCCACCTAGAAAATTGTAGTCATAGCTCTGATTAATAGCAGTATGTTATTGTTAACTTAATACAATACTTTACTTGGTGACTCAATCATACTAAAGTCAAAACAATACAAGACTGAGTAATAAGGAATAGCTAAGTTCTACAGCAACAATTTGTAAAGTTACCTGTAACACTTAAAATACAATTGGTTCTAGGAACTATACATTCAAACATTTAGAAGTAGATAAGTTCAATGGTGAATTTATCTTTAGCAAGAACAGTTCACACCAGTTACATTGCAAAAAGCTAATATGAGGCTGTCATAATGATAGGACATTATTTTATCAAAGAGTTTATTGCTAAAGAGTGATCTCTTACATAAAACCACCCGTCGTTTACTTCATATGTTTAGGGCACAGACCAGTGGTCTGTGGTTTAGGGGCACTCCTACTTTCCGAGCTTTCCTTACATAGAATGCTGAGTACTATTCATTTACGCAAAGAAAATAAGTGTCCGCAAAAAGAGGTTCGTGACACAGTTTATATAGCTCGTCATAAAACTGATAGGGAAATTGGGGATTTTTTTTTCTTAATCAGAATAAATACCGCTCGTGATTCTGACTAAGACAAACCCAACATACAACTAATTCTGAAAAAATCACAGTGGCGGCGTCTAAGGGGCGCGGCAGGGGCGGACCGCCCGCCCACTGGGTACACAGGAAAGTGAAAATGCCCTATACAGGTTAATGAAAGAACAAGACACATTATATGATTTTTTTAAACTTAGTGCTTATAGATGCCCATAAGGAAAATCCATCTTGTATAAGAGCAGGCCTGTGCCCAGTGTGGGGCATACATAGGCTTTGACGATGATAAGAATAAAAAAATAATGAAATATTTCATATTTTACCTACAGTAGGAATAGTAGTAGTCTATAGTAGGTATTATATGGAAATAGTCAACATCAGTGATGCTGCTGCTGTCAAGTGAAATGACCAGGAAGAAAACTTATACCTGATACATCAACGGTTTTTTCAAGAAATTTATATGTGTTTGTGGATGTGATTGGCTGCCATGCTCCAGCAGTTGCTCCTGGCGTCTGTATGACGTCTTCTCTCGGACGCTGAAGTGGAACACGAGAGAGGCTAGCACTCCTACACTCATCACTATGTACACTATGTGCCGGAACTTCCATGCGTCACCTGGACCTACTTGCTGAAACCATCAATTATTTAATAGTCTTTTTACCCGACTGCGGCGAGGCACAAAGGCGGGTAATGTGTTTGACCTGTATGTATGTATGTATGTCCGTTCCTGTGTCCGCTCGTAACTACTCAACGGCACAACCGATTTTGATAAATGATACATCATTGGATTCGTTATGATGGCGCGAGTGTCACAGGGTATGAAGTTCGTTAAAATAAACAAAATGGCGGATTTTATGCACTTTTAAAGTGCACCGCGGTCGGGTTTTTTTTAGTAAAAATATTGTCTTGACAAATCGGATAGGGAGGGATAGTTCTAATGACATCTGCTAACTTTTAAACTGTTGTTAGATAAAAAAAATATACAAGGGTCAGAAAGCTACTCAACCAATATTTAGAATTTAAGAATATTTAACTTATATTATTATTTTCATTTTCACCAATTATAAAGTTTCGAAAAGGAAAGGCAAAAGCTGGTTGGATATAGTGAGAAATGGAAGACTTGTGGTAAAGCCTTTGCCCAGCAGTGTGACACCAATTTTATTAGAGTAACAAAAAAATGGCGACACACATGTTTTTATTCTAATCATTAGGGTTAGGATTCTCGTGGCAATTTGGACACAGAGTGCAATGCAGTCGCTACCTACTTTTTTTTGATTGAATGAATAATGATTGAATGATTAATATTTCTTGGCATTTTTATATTTTGTTAACACTAAGTGCTATTAAAAATACTTCAGTAAGTACTTACCAACAGTCATCTACTACGAAATTGAATTCATTCATACAAATGCGATAAATTAAGCAGTTGTCTAAATTTGACAATTTGGACATGACTTGTATCGTGTCAATATGCCATATTATAAAACTATTAGTCAAAAAATTTTTGGGTAGGAACAAATATTGCGTACGATTAAATATTTATATCGATACTCTGAGGGGATTACAAAAACAAGATAAAACATACATATAATCCATCTAAATATCATATAATTTTATTTAGGTAAGTAAGTAGGTACCTACTTTAGAACATTGAAAATAATTTATTCATTCAATCATAAAAACTAACTAGGTAACAACGACTCCACTGGCCTTTGTTTCCAAAATGCCACGAGGAGTCCCAACCCTAGTCATAACACTCAAATCACCGAGTCAGGGTAGGTATCACTTAGCACGAGTTATGCAAAAACGTCATTATCTCGAAAACTAAGAGATTTTTACTGAGGTCAAATTTACTTGATTTGGTGTCTTATTAGATGGTCTATCAGCCATTTTCGTATCGACGTTGGTTTTAGGGACACTCTGTATTGAACCGGACTAATATCACCGAACTACTGAAACAAGGCCACCATGCCGTGTGACCCGCTTAAGATTTTCAAAGGTGTAGTGTGTCTTTCCAAAAAAAGTCTGGAGACCCATGTTCTAAGGAAACGAAGAAATGTGGATAATATACAAATTACTATTAGAATCGTAATCTAAAATGAAACGATGGTACAACGTCACTAGGTAAATTTTCAGCATTTCTACCGCAGCATTAATTGTCATTTCTAGGGTTAGGATTCTCGTGGCAATTTGGACACAGAGTGCAATGCAGTCGCTACCTACTTTTTTTTGATTGAATGAATAATGATTGAATGATTAATATTTCTTGGCATTTTTATATTTTGTTAACACTAAGTGCTATTAAAAATACTTCAGTAAGTACTTACCAACAGTCATCTACTACGAAATTGAATTCATTCATACAAATGCGATAAATTAAGCAGTTGTCTAAATTTGACAATTTGGACATGACTTGTATCGTGTCAATATGCCATATTATAAAACTATTAGTCAAAAAATTTTTGGGTAGGAACAAATATTGCGTACGATTAAATATTTATATCGATACTCTGAGGGGATTACAAAAACAAGATAAAACATACATATAATCCATCTAAATATCATATAATTTTATTTAGGTAAGTAAGTAGGTACCTACTTTAGAACATTGAAAATAATTTATTCATTCAATCATAAAAACTAACTAGGTAACAACGACTCCACTGGCCTTTGTTTCCAAAATGCCACGAGGAGTCCCAACCCTACTAATCATAATCAAATTTTATTAGGTATGAGTATGTATGTTTTATTTCATTATAGATTTTTAAAAAACATGCGTTATCCATCATGTGTTTTTAAGGAAAATCATCTTAAAACAGGAAAATATTAAATGGGCAATTCCATGGCAGAATGTAACATAAGTTACAAATATTTCGCTTGCTTTCTTATTGCTGGTGCAAATTTAAGTGTCAATATATCTAGGGATCAAAGTACTACTTCTTTAGAGGAAAATTAACACTTACATTCGCATCATAAATAAATAAACATGCGATGGAATGGTAGCTTTTGTTACATTTTCATGGAATTATCCAAATGTGCCAACTGGAGTAAAATATATAAACTTAGTTGAAACTGAGGGTAATATTCTACTAAGTTTACATATTGATATCCTAGGAAACAAAAAAACATAGAAAAAATAACCATTACAATTCTAATCTATAATTAAAGTAAATCTCAAGTTGGTTAAGTACAAATCAATATTTACGGTGAAAGTCAAATGTTGTTAAAAGATTCTGTTTGTAAGAAAGTAGGAGAGTTCCATGAACAAAAACAATAATATTACAAAAACGAATAATAATGTTAAATGAAACTTACTTGTTTATCACACTCTCCCGTAATATGCAACACCAACCATGTGACAATATATACAAACAGGTTAGAAAACACTGTGAATCCATATCTGGAAATATATACATCTGATTAACATATCATGGGTCACCAAGCAATGATAACTATAAAAACATGGTGCAAAGTTGTCATTCTGCAATTAGAATCATATCCTCCTGCCGCCCCCCACCATACATGCAAAATTGACAATTAAATTTGAACTTTAATGACATGGAATAGAGTTGAATTTATATTTTTTTTAGTTTGAAAAGAAACAAAACAAATGCAACTTTATCCCTTTTGTTAAAGGTTTAAATTACATTGAACTATGGGTGGCAGGAGGATATACATTGTTGTCGTCGAAATGATGACCTTGAAATATGGGCAAGCAGTGCCGGATTGAGCCAGTATGGGGCTATTATTATTATTATAGCTTTATTTTTCACACAACTATTTTGATTAAAACAAGAAAAATAAAGTGTAGTATGGGGGCCATAGCAAATTTTTTAACAAGGCCCTTTAATACAGTCTAACAGAATTGAGTAATGACAGCACAAGCTCAATATGAAACGACAATAATTTAAAGATCAATATACATATAAAGAACTAGCAGACCTGAAGCTTGTTTTAGATTCTGTTTTAATATTATAAGAATAAAAGAACATTTTATCAAATACCCTAAATCAAATTAATTACATATTACATCATGGTACCTACCCACCAAATTACATATTCAAACAACATAAAAAATGTACCTGACAGCAGTAAGATGTGTCCTGGTGTGCTCACTGTCAGCCAATTCCGGGATCAAACTTAAATGTGAAATTTGGACCGCTGCCCATCCAATTTGAAAAATCATAATAAATGCCGCAAAATAAAACATCTGAGCCCACTTGTGGGCCATGGAACAGCCAATACACTCCGAGAATATAAATGGAAACGATCCCAACACACATGCGGTACCTGGAAGTAAAATAGACGATTTTAAACTTTCTTATCAACGCAAAAACGAATTCCAAACACGGTTAATATTGATAACAGATATCCACCCACCAAATAGATGCCAAAGCTTCCTCCTGCCATATCTGATGCTCACAGTATTGTCTGTTCGATCAGAACAGTATCCAACGAATGGGGTTGACAACGCGTCCACAATTTGCCCTATCAACATTAATTTTCCCGCCTGCGACGGACTAAATTCTAAGACTAAATGGAAAAAAACTAAAAAGTATGTAAACCACAAGCTAGCGCACACATCGTTTAACACGTGCCCGATGCCGTAACCGATTTGCAACCGGAAACTAGTAGATATATCTAAAAATTCGTTATCCATTTTTTCTTAGTCGAGAACTTGTAAAATTTTAACTGAAATAAAACTGATTAAGTAATGCGCTCAAACGATATAACCCGGTAAAGAAGATTAAAGGACTTTTCTCTTGCGCTGGATAATTGATGTAATACAACTTATAAGAAGTTGTACTCACAAATGCCTATTATAAAACACAAACTAATAACGTTCCTCAATACTTTTACCGCGAGCAAGACTTGAGCACAACACGTCCATTTCTGTTTGTTGTCACATCATAAAACGTCAAGTCAATGTCACTGTCATATCGACTTTTTTTCTGTTTTTATAAAGCTGCATACACACAAGCCAACGAACGCCAACGAATGGGTTTCGTTGGCCTTCGTTGGCCGTGTGTAGACGGTTTAACAAACGCCAACGATCGTTCGTTGGCGTGGCGGCAACATCAAAGGATTTGGAGCAAACTCAACGCGGTGTGGACGGATGCACGAAGGCCAACGAACGAAAGTTTTTGTAGACTTTTAAACTAAAAACATATTTTGTACTCAAAACATAACCAATCTAGAAAAACAAAGAGTGAGGTAGCGACGACATGTTTTAGTTGATTGATTTGATTCGACTGATGCCTCATATTCGTTGATTATTGAAGGTGCATCCAAAGAACGCATTGAACGCACCCAACTAACGTGCGGTATGCAGTAGCCAACGCCGATGAACCTTCGTTGGCGTTCGTTGGATTAGTGTGTACGCAGGTCAAATGATACGTCACGCCAACGAACGATGATCGAATCTATATTTGCTAAATCGTCCACACCGAGCCAACGAAGGCCGGCGAAGCCCATTCGTTCGCCTTCGTTGGCTTGGTGTGTACGCACCATAACATAAGCCTCTACCGAAGCAACAGAAGATAACACAAACAGTCCCCGGTTTAAAAACCGTTTAAGCTATATTAAAAATCGTTGGTAAATGTGTAAATGTATGAACTATTAAAGAAAGAGAAGTGTCAAAGTGACATCATTTATTGCCTGTCGCTGACAATACGCCGACAGAAGAAAGATAAAGAAATATTGATAAATGATGATAATTTAGGATTTAATGGGAAATACTGGAAATATTCTAATTAAATAATAAAGATGGCATTTACACGGCTTTTGTTATATATAACATTCGTGGCAGGGACTACCCAAGTCTTTGGCGATGACTTTAAAGAAGAATTATTTATAAAGCCGCTGTTACCAACACACCTTTATACATATTTTCAATTTATAACTCAAATAAACGATGAATCCTCATGTAAGTGCTTATTGTAAATATTTTCTAATAGTCATGTATGCATATCGAAGATAAAATCATACATAATCTCTATTTTTTCTAGTTGAACATTCCCATTTATCACCACGGTCTCTGGGCGAGATAATTTCCCGGTTCCATGTTGAAGAGCTACATCTAACTCTGACAGAGGGCCAATGGAGACACAATCAGTGGGGCTACCCCGTGCAGGACGCCGCCCCCGGCGCCGAGCTGTATGCCTGGTTCTCCAACGACGTCAACGACATCGACAAGCAATGGCGTGAACTGAGCTCCACCCTTGCAGGACTATTCTGTGCCTCTTTGAATTTCATACAAAATTTCAACACTGTCATTCCTCAAATGGCTATGTGGCCGTCTGGTGCATTCAAACCAAACCAAAATATCACATCACAACTACGATATGCTTCTTTACCTCGAGAAATAGTTTGTACGGAAAATTTGACACCATGGAAAAAGCTTTTGCCCTGCGAGTCTAGCCGAGGATTTGCATCTTTACTCAATTCTAGAATGATTCACAATACCAATTACCACTCCATTGGAGTTCATTTCAGGAAGATGTGCTCAACAAAAGATTGCACACAGACCCACTTGGAGATAAAACAGACTGTTGCTCTTGTTTATGACTATAATATAATAAAAAGCAGTGATTGGTCTTTCCGAAAATTATTTGGACAAGGCTTGCCCGGGGCTTGTCCATTATCTACAAAAAGTACCATATACGTGGATATATCATCAAATGACACGCAACCATTTCAATTGCTGTTGCAACCTGATGTCATTAAATTATCTCAACGAGGTGGCAGTGAGGTGAAGCTTGCAGTATATGATGTGGAACCCAATGGTCAAATGATAAACATTGGTGTAAAATATAACTCTAACAGTAAGTTAGTTGTGCCCCTTCCACCACCTTTAACATTTACCCGATATGTACTGGGATATGGAAAAGAATTTGGTGGCATTGTAACAGAGTTCACAAACAACTACTGGTCTCCAATAAACATAGTATTACTAGAGAATGCACCATGGTGGCTGCCTATACAGCTTAGTACATTAAGAGTTAACGGAGAAGCCAAGAGCAAGCTGGTCAAATCTCAGTATTATTCACCAGGCCGCAGCAGGCAGAAGCCTTATCACCTGGAACTACTGTTAACTCTTCCCCCTAGATCTACTACCACCATCACCATTGATTTTGAATTTGTCTTCCTCAAATGGCAAGAGTACCCACCCGATGCAAACCATGGATTCTACATTGGATCTGCGCTAGTTTCTGCTAATCTACCAACAGCTAAAAATTATACAAGCTTGCCCATTACTGGAAGCACATTTGATTCAATCATCAATGCTTCACAGCCTTGTAAGTATACCTACATATAATTTTATACATAATTATTAAGCATAATGCAAAAGCAAACTTATCCATTTAAATATGCAATATCCATCCAAAAGTATTTTTAGTTCTTTTTTAAGGAATCATACCTACTTACACCAGTGACAATCCTTCAAAAGAGCCAGTTGCAAAGGACTTTATGGAAATAGTAACAGTCACATTTATAATTTTTCAGGGTATCCAATTGTATTCCGGACCAATGGTGCCATGGTCTCCCTGCCTACCCCTGACTTCAGCATGCCTTACAACGTCATCTGCCTAGCTTGCACTGTTGTCGCACTGGCTTTTGGGCCACTCCACAACATCTCTACGAAGGAACTTGTTCTGAAACCTGTGGGCACACCCATGTCTCTGACTCAGAAGATCATGAGCTTGTTTAGAAAGAAAAAGGAGTAGGGCCTGATGATTAAGTCATTATGCTATGTATAGACTGATTAATAAATTATGTTTTAAAAATATTGTTGTCTTAACTCTGTCTTACATATTTAGTTTGGACTCATTTATTTGCTAGAGCCAACTCTTAAGACAGAATACTCTCCAACGGAAAATTATGCGACCTATCTCCAAATTAACATTCAAGCATCGTATTTCTTCTAATAGTACTGGCTATCGTATTATAGCCAGTGGAACATAATTGGGTGTTCATTTTTATTTATGGGTGTTAGTTTAATTTAAAGGAAGAAAAATGACCACTGCAGAATACGACGAACGAACAGTGAAAACGATGAAACGTTTCCCGTTAATATGGCCCCAGCCCAGCATGAAAGGGTACAAGATTCTGGCTTCCCTCTCGCTCTTTTGTCATTAAACATTTGAGTGAGCGTGACAGCAGGATACGAATTTGGGGAGAAATATAATTTCTTCTTTCTTCGAATATAAAGGAAGTCAATATAATTCTTGTCAATAGTCAAATATTTTATTTTACAAAATCAAAAACGCGTAACTTAACGGGCATAACTGGTGCTAATGTAATGGACAATGGTACACAATACATGCCGAGTGAAATCCTAATGGTGTAATCTTGCGTAAAACGAAGTGCATAAAAGTCCGTCTGTCATCTGTCGTATCTACTGTCTCAGTGTTACCAAATCAACAGAAAATCTGTAGTTTTATTAATATTAGGAAATCAATAGTGAATCTACGCAATTTTTAACTTAACTTAAGCTAGTTTAACAACAGTTCTTCAGGTAACTTGAAATAATTATGATGATGTCTGGAGCAAGTTATTTTTCAAATGATGAATGAAACGAATATAATATATGAGATAGTAAACAATTTAGATTTTATTTTCCACCTTCAAACTATGTTAAGATTTAGTTTAGTTCAAATAGAGCTTAGAATATACACAAAGAAGAATAAACACAGAAAGAATTTGGTAGAGTGGGGTTAGAATGTGCATTCTTTCGTTTGGTCTAAACCCACCTTTACAGATTTTAGACTCATCCTACAGATTAAAAGAAATATTCTTGGTAACACTAACAACTAACTGTCCCACCACCCGAGCCGTAGTTCTGTCATATCATGTCTACAGGGATTTTGATGAGTTTAGTCGAATCGCAATATCTTCCTTTTTGTTTTTCTTTTTTATTAGTTGATTGTGTACTAACAATACTTGTGATTACATCTTAAAATGCGCTAAAATTATAAACTAATAATAGAATACATACATGTATCGCGATATTTGTAACAATGGTAAGACTAAAAGGTTTCTGTAAAGTACATACGTTTATCTAACGGGTCTACTCCTACTATCTCTTTATGCGCGTCCCATTTGTTTAATTATTTAGAGTTATCAAGATGAACCCAGCGGGTACGACGTGGGATCTTTTCCCAAGGATTTTAGTTACGGGCCTTTTGAACAAAATGGGGAAGGAGACAACACGTCATTACAAGAAGATCATAAACCTCGAATTCTTCTCATGGGCCTTAGAAGGTAATATTTCATGTTTGCATTGCGAATTAATAATTTTATTGTGTAATTACATTATGCTTTAATTGTTTTAGATCAGGAAAATCATCAATACAAAAAGTTGTCTTTCACAAAATGTCTCCCAATGAAACCCTGTTTTTGGAATCCACAAACAAAATAGTCAAAGATGACATAAACAACAGCAGCTTTGTGCAGTTTCAAATTTGGGACTTCCCTGGTCAAATAGACTTTTTTGACCCCACTTTTGATTCGGACACAATATTTGGTGGGTGTGGGGCCCTAGTGTTTGTTATAGATGCACAGGTGAGACATCATTTCCATTTATATGTGCAAGTTAGAAAGTTTCTGCATTAAACCTATGGTAATGCTAATGAGATTATAATTCAATTTGGTTTTCTTATTGGAATCATTCTTATAAGCTACTAGTAAGTGAACAAGGCATCATGCTTTTGTGTGAAAATGTAAATTTATAAATGCTCATTTTGGGAACATTCCCAGACAAACTCTGTAGTAGAAGTCGGAAAAAAAAATGGGCATTTCACTTTTTAATATTAGTCCAAACCCATGCTTACTTCTTTGTTAATAATCAATTTTACCACAAAATGATGCGCTTGGCGGTAGAGCTTGAAATATCTCACTTTTGTGTTTTAAATGTATTCAATCAAAATATAACAACATGCCTTTAATTTTCCAGGATGATTATGGGGATGCCCTGAATAAATTGCAGCTCACTGTCACTAAAGCATATAGAGTCAATAGTAACATTAAGTTTGAAGTGTTTATCCACAAAGTAAGTTCATGACTTTAATATGTTATATGATAATGTCACTAAATTACCCATCTCACCAGCAGGGCAATTATTATCTTATGCATATGTATCAATAATACATTAATTAGTTATTAATCAGTCTTGCATGCAAGTATCAGTTATTGAAACCGTTTTGATGGTTATGCAAACAGTCTTTGTAATGATGTAAATGTCTTTTTAAAATTGTGTATTCATTATTTAAGTAACATTTCAAAACATAGTTGGTTACTTTGTAACAATGGCGACTGCACTCTCTCTGTCTGTCTATAGTTCTTCAGTAAAAAATGTGTTTAACTAAATTGTAAGGAAGATTTAGCTCTCAGAAGTTTACAAAGTTTGGGATTAGGAGTTCATAGCAAATCCATTAAGTACCAGAGGGTTTTACTACATGAATCCAACATAGGCTTGGGTTGGGAGTCTCAGGTTTTGACTCTAAGCCTGCCTCTCTCTCATCTCTTATTTAAGTCATTAGAAAATAAAGTAATTTGGCAGCATAGTTTTATTAGTTTGGTTTATTAGTCAAGTGTCATATATTTTAGTTCTAACAGGATGAATATTACCAAACTACTGAAACTAGGCCAATTTGGCTGGCTACTGCTTATGCAGTTGTCTTTTTATGAATCTTGCCTATAAAGCATATATACAAATTCTTTGACTTATTTCAAGTTATCTATGTCAATTTCCAGGTTGATGGTCTTAATGATGATTACAAGATGGAATCTCAGCGAGACATACATCAGAGAGCGACAGATGACTTAGCAGAAGCCGGACTAGAACATGTGCATTTGTCCTTTCACTTAACCTCCATATATGACCATTCCATCTTTGAAGCATTCAGCAAAGTAGTTCAGAAGTTAATACCACAGCTACCTACATTAGAAAATCTACTCAACATACTCATCTCTGTAAGTAGTAGCTACATTGCATTGACACAAAGGTCCCAAAGATGTTCACTTGCCTAAGCAATTTGTACTTCACATTGCTAAGATTTTTCTAGGCATCATAATCAACTCTGTAGAAAGCCAGGGATACAATTTTACTGTAGGTAAGATGTGGTAGGTATTAAGTAAATACCACAAATGTTCATCACAGCATTCACAGCCAATAGGCGAATGTCAGATGTCGAATGGCCGAGCATTATTCTAACTAGCGTAATCGTATAAACCTACCACAAATATTAATACTGCTAGGGCACTGCAATATAAACCCTATGCACACGGCGTGTCTCAAACGCGCCGTCGACGCGCGTTTCGTAGCGCTGCCTCCATTTATTTTTAGGGTGTAAACATGTAATGTAAAAGCGACAACGCTAGGAAACGCGTCGGCGGCGCGCTTAAAACACCATGTGCATAGGCTGTTATGTTAACTTCATTCATAAGTCAAATACCCTTATTGGGCATAGCGATCATATGACTCGGTGGTCGGCTGTGGCGTTCCCTGGGGTCGAACCAGGTCGCTAGCCGGTCCATCCTGAGTGGATCGGACTGGGTGTTCATTCTAAAGTGCATATACATATGGCGTTTTTAGACGAAAGGTACCAATTTACAGCTGACCAGCTAACACAATTAACATTATTATTGTTTCTTCACAATATGTTGCAGTGTAGGCTCTTGGCAATTAGGTTTGTGGTACCTTTGCCTGAGATTAAAATATATGTTCCAATTACACATTGTTATAAATTAAACAACTACTTTAAAAATTATTCTTTTGGATTGCATCATGAATTTATGATTAAAATTAAATTTATGAAGCCTTCATGTAGTTTAAACCTCAAACTATGTTTTTTATCGTGATAGTTTAAATAAATAAATAATAAAATAATTTATTTCTGCAAGTAGGCCCTTTTACATGTCTCATTCTATTTTTTTCTCTTTTGGCGCTTTAGGTACCTAACAGTAGCGTGGCGTAAACGATATCCTTGGGCAAGCCGGTGCAGATTTGGGGTACATTTTCCATAAGAGCTGTAGAATAAGGTGGTCAAGTGCCTGATATTAGGCAAGCCGGTAGGAATCGAGTTCTTTGGACGCCACGCCACTGGCACCTAATGACCTTAGTTTAATAGCGTAGATATTTATAATTTAGTATATTAGCGTAGATATTGAAATAGGTATCTTAATAATAGTTTATCTTTTGCTTCACAGAACTCAGGAATAGAAAAAGCATTTCTATTTGACGTGGTATCTAAAATTTACATAGCGACAGACAGCTCTCCTGTGGACATGCAGAGCTATGAGCTGTGCTGTGACATGATTGATGTTGTCATCGATATCTCCTGTATTTATGGGTAAGATTCTAACAGCTCTTGTATTAGAACCCCACCCCTCTCTAATATTGCCCCATATACAGGATAGGCCTATGTTCAGCAAAAAGCTGGCTGCAGCAGTCACTATACTTCTTATAAAACACCTAATAATTAGTACTGGTATTTTTATTCAAGATTTCCAATGGAAAACTGAAAATTATTCTAAAACTATTTAATACTGTATTTTAGTAATAAAATAACTCATTTTCAAATATAAAACAATCATAGTGCGGCTTTAGTCACCTTGTATACAAAGCCAAACAGCACCATGTGTAATACTTCCCCATATCAGTCCAACATATAAATAACTCTGGAGTGCTGATGAAATAATGTGTCACATGCAAAGGTTAATCATCAATGATGGATGAGTCACCTTTGGCTTTAGTATATCTGTTCTAATATGAAGGAGAAAATGTTTATGAGATTTTAATTTGAACAGAAGGGTCTGCTAATGATAAGTAATGTTGTTCTTAAACTATTCTTTGTTGTTATCTCTCTCTCTTTTTGAAAATTGTAACTGTCTACCTGTCTTCTTAACAAGTTCAAATATACAGCCCAGTAATATGATACAGATTTTTGATTGTTTTTTTAAACTATCATTCATCTATATATATATAATTTATTTGTATAAAAGTGTCACTATTGACAGTCCCATTCTCAGTGGCACTGCCTTAGTGGCTAAAAAAAATTGCCCTTATTGAAAAGCATTGGATATTTTTACATTTAAGTAACTTGTTTTTTTTTCAGGATGGTAGACGAGACAGAAGTTAATACATTCAACAGTCAAAGCTCAAGTCTAATAAAGCTAAATAATGGTACAGTACTTTATTTAAGAGAAGTCAACAAATTTCTTGCCCTTGTCTG
Organism: Eudemis profundana; assembly: GCA_947034925.1. NCBI lineage: Eukaryota > Metazoa > Arthropoda > Insecta > Lepidoptera > Tortricidae > Eudemis > Eudemis profundana. Next base: position 10,531,176 of record OX344798.1, read on the forward strand.
TATTCTTCGAGAAGAGAACTTCCAAAAACAAGGTAATTAATTACATTTACGTCACACCTGGCCATAAAGTGGCAATTACCGCACGCTACCTACGCGTACGGAAAAAGCCCCTTTCTGGCCAAGTGTAGACATAAAATGATGTACACAACACGGGAGGTAATAAATAAAGAAAGCCCTCGATCGCATATTTACGTCCCTAGCTTGCAGCTCGGGCCGCAAACTTCTGTGATCTCGGCCTTTCTTTGTATTACCACCCTAGTTGCGTAATGTACTATAAAAATACCGAAGTTGAGTAAAATCTGATTTGAAATGTTTACTTCCGGTTTTTTTATAAGAAAAAAAAATCAAATTTGTAGTATCTGCCAAGAAATAGTACATTACACAACTAGGGTGGTAATACAAAGAAAGGCCGAGATCGCAGAAGTTTGCGGCCCGAGCTGCAAGCGAGGGACGTAAATATGCGATCGAGGGCTTTCTTTATTACCTCCCGTGTTGTGTACATCATTTTATGTCTACACTTGGCCAGAAAGCGGCTTTTTCCGTACGGGCAGCGTGCGGAAAAAGCAACTTTATGGCCAGGTGTGGCATAAAACATTTAATTGTCCTCTAAAGTCCACTACTTACTTTATTTTTTGTCATTTTAAAAAACAGCACTAGAGTCTGTGCGGAAAGAGAATAGGCGTGGCGAAAAACGGAACTAACCTAACCAGTATGGCCACAGAACAGAAAATACGGCACATACGGTAGAAAAGCATTACAGCGCCCCCCAAAATTAATCCTATTCTCTTTCCGCACAGACTCTAATAGGTTCCAAAAAAATCATTCATCAAATTTCGTCAATTATTTGAAGGCTAATAAAATAATAATTAGACTTTATAAAAAAAAAAAAATATATTTATTATATTTATATTTATTTATATATTTATTTATTTATTCCAAAAACATCTTTTACAAATTTTCTTAATTCTAGAACTCTACTCCCTAAATAGGCTAAAGCCTGTGCTATAGGATAAGCAGTGCTCCTCCCCCTTAACATAGTTGATGTTATGAACATAAGTTTGTTTAAAAACAGGAATTTATTAAAAACAGGAATTTATTAAAAAATAATGTACGTCTACTCAGCTCATATAGAAGTACATTTAATCCAAATATGAACAAAATCCGTAATCTAACATAATTTTCGCTGCCCGCTTGACGTGAAATGCCTCATATGTAAGCTGTTTGTAGCGACACTATATCAGGGCTAAATAGGAACTTGTCAGGTTTTACGCGATTTAATACTATTTATTATGGTTTTTTTTCTACTCCTGTACTGTTATCTGTCTTTTACTTGGTCACGAACACTAATATAAGAACATACATAATATGAGTTCAGAGAACTCTATACTCTATTCCCCATAACAGCACTAGTGTCGTTATAGTCAACAGTCAAAGCATTCGTATTTTTTGAGCCTACTTACTACCTACTTACTCGCGCCATTCGTATTTTTTGAGCCTACTTACTACCTACTTACTTTGCATAAAATACTATTATGTTCATATTTTATGATAATGCATACTTATGTCTATTGTTTTCAGTTTTTTTTATTGAAGCATTGTCATTTTTATTGTTTGTATTAAAAAGAGTTACTATTTTATATGTAATTTCCAGGTGTAATAGATTACAATTTTCTATGCTTCCGCGACGCTATAACTCAAGTGTTCGAGCTGCGAAATAAATGCCAGAACGCCCAGTCCACGCGAGCGCCGTCGACAACGCCGGAACCGATCCCCAACGGCGCCGTCGATTCAACAGAGAGTACCTCGGACCTCCCACAAAGTCCTTAACAATAAAGTTTAATTAGCTTTAATTCTTGAATATGGCAACCCAGTCTATATATCATCATCATCAAAATGATCACACTGTACACACGTATATTTTTGTTTAGAGATGATTATTAAATAACCGTTAAGTTACACGTACTTCTATAATCGTTTAAAGATGTAAATAATAAAAATATAATTACGTTTTCTATTTGGCTTTATTTTACTACCAATAGCGGCGGGCGATAGCCAAATTGCTGTGTCGTTCTCAGGCAAAAGATATCCACATATCTGGTTGTCAATAAGCCACTGCTATGAAGATGCAATGAAAATCATCTGTATGGACAAGGAAGTACCTTTTGCCTGAAAACGTCCCGATGCGAAGGCTCCACCCTAACCCAATGGGTCAAGGGTCAAATAATGTTGGTCAGTGGTGGAAACACAAACGGGGGGCCTAGGCGGAAGTGGCGGCACACTGAACTTTCACTTGTCAGTTTCTCATGGAGACAAAATACTACATTTGCGCTGGTAACACTGGCATGCGTCTCTTTCCAACCAAAGATAATGAAATCCTGTTTCAGGCGTATGCATAGGTACGAGAGGGACAAATGCTTTACGTCGGTCGATGATAAACGTCACCGTTCTATAGAAGCATATGAAAATGTAATCTTTTTAGAAAATATCTGCACGAAATCTAATTGTTAATATAACAACAATATTAAATATTACAGCATTAAGGTCAAAAGGTAGTTCGAACAACCCAGTTTTGGAAATAGGGATAGGGAATTTAAAAGTGAGAAATAAACGATCACTGACGAATAAGAGCACTTTTATATTGCACGACACGATATCGGGGCAAGTAAAATATATGAAAATATGTATCTGCCTTTCACATTGTCCGATCCGATATCGGAGACGACACCGATATGTTGGCGGAACTATCGGACGCCCGTGAGCTATCGGACGATAATTTTTGTGTGGCTGCTATATGTGTATCTACTTTGTTTCTGTGTGCGTAAGGACTGGTGTATAGCTGAGTATCTAGCTTGCACAATGGGGTGTATCCAATATTTTCTGTGGGCAGATCTTTTTTTGCGTCTCAAATATAATAGATACAGCAAATAAAGTTTTCTATTATAGGCTTGAATTGTTCGCACAAAGCTCGAGAAATGGCCGATCCGACACGATTTTATCGGAGATATGTGAAGACATCACACGATATCGGCTGCCGTGTCCGATAACGATATCATGTCGTGCAATGTGAAAGCGCTCTAACACTGTCCCTATCGGTTCGGTTTTTTTCAGTCTGACCAGACGATTAGTGTGGCTGCATAATTTTTTATTAACTATCTGCCGGTATTCAAAAATCTGTTCATACCAAAAATAAAACGATGTTTTTATTTTAGTCGTAGATTGTTAATTCCTAATATCGTCACTACTTTGAAAAAAACTCGTATCTAAAACGTCGTAGAGGAAAACGTCAAAGTTACGTACAAACTTCATATACACTTACTGCGTTTTACCTGAAGTTAATATCAGATACGAGTTTTTTTTAAAGTAGTGACGATATATATCTTGAATGCTCGATCTCGTAATTATTTTTGAGTATAGCAACTTTAGGTTTCATTTGTCACTAATGTCAAATTGTCATCGATCAGTCACTTCATTTCATATCATATTTTCATTGTCGTAAATAAAATTGAATTGCACTATTCTTTTGTATGCTAGATTTTTTGACTTTATTGTGATATCTAAGTGTTGTACAACTCTGCAGACCTAGAATGTGAGTTCGCTATTTTTATAAGACAATCCATAAGATAAATTAACACTAAGTAGCTTCTGTGATTTTGGTTATTAATGGTGTTTAAAATCTCCTAAACGAAATATTGCTTTTAATTTATAAATATTTTTTATACTATACATCGATAACTAAAGGCATAGCCAGAAATTTTGTGCTTACCCTTCCAATTACTAAAATGCTAATCATTTACTGACTTCCTTTCTTCTTGGCAATTGTGTAAACATTTCTATTCTTTCTAGAATAGAAAGCGCATAAAAAGAAAAGAAAGAGCATATTGACCATGCTGTGCAACACTATGTTTTTATATAGATTGTATCTAAATATTGTTTAATACCATAAGTTGCTATCTACAGTTAAATCAGAAACAACTTATGTTAAATAGTACATTACACAACTAGGGTGGTAAAACAAAGAAAAGCCGAGATCGCAGATGTTTGCGGCCTGAGCTGCATGCGAGGGACGTAAATATGCAATTGAGGGGGTTCTTTACTACCTCCCGTGTTGTGTGCATAATTTTATGTGTACACTTCGCCAGAAAGCAGCTTTTTCCGTACGCGTAGGTAGCATGCGGTAAAAGCCACTTTACGGTCAAGTCTGGCATAAATATATTTTTGATGTACTTTTGTTTAGTGTTAGTCACTTTGTTAGTAGACAAGGCCATGGCTGTTAAGGAAGTTATAAGTTATCAGTATGTAAAAACATGTAATGTAGAATTTCCCATCTTCATGAGAAGCATATGTTAATGATATGGTTTTTAAAGGGTCAGCAACACACATATAATGCCCCTGGTGTTGCAAGTGTCCATAGGCTGCGGTGACTGCTTACCATCAGGCAGGCGGTATGCTTGTTTGCCACCCTAGTTTGAATAAAAAAATATATATGGACACAGTATTAGTTTGTATTGCCTAATCCTTTAAGGTTGGGTTCATAAACTCAACTTATTTTATGTTACTTTATGAATGCAGAAAAAGAAGTTCACACTTGTTTTTACAGTTTTTTAAATTATCAAAATTTAAAATGCAGGCATTTTTGTGTTGACATACTATTTATTTTCTTTCTTGAGTAATTTCATGTGAAATCAACAGATGTGAATCAAAAAGTGTGTTGCATGATTTTTGATTTCAATGGAAAAAAAAATTGGATAGTTATTGTGGTGTCAGAAATATTGAAATACTTACCTACCACTTTTTTAATTGTGTAGGTAACTTTTGATTGGTGGCTGTGAACGGCCACCAATAAAAAGTATCTCTATCTAGTCACAAAGTGTCTAGCCAGTTAGTATTCCAAATTATTTATGAAACATAATTTACGTGGACAATTTTGTCAACTATTTACCTGTCGGAATTTGACATATTTTCCACGTTTGTGAAACAGAATTTCTTGTGACAATACAACTTTTTTGTCAAAAACTGTCAATTTGTCAGATTGTGACGTATATGAAACAGGCCCCTGGATGACGTTAGTACTAGGGATGTAACGATACACAATTTTACCGATACGATACCGGTATTTGTACTAAATTATCAGCGATACCGATACCGATATCTTAGCTAACTAATGAAGTATGAACTTCAGATTTATTATTTGTATGTCCTTATTATACCTAAAACTTGGCTATATTTAACAGAGAGTCAACCTTGAAGGTGTGAAGTAAAAATAAATAAATTGTCAACTCAAAATTATTATTTTTTTATTATGAAGCAAATATATAAATAACATAGTAACTATTATTAGGAACTAATTTTTACAACTGTCATTTAAACAATACAGAAGTTATCATGATTAGTTGAACATTTTAATGAGTCAGTAAAACATAAGCAGTAAGTAATAAAAATATTGGTCTGTTATTTCATCATTCAATGTCAGTGCAAAAATTACTCAAGAAGTTTAATAAATTAATGAGCAGTATAAAACGGTTGGAATGGGCAGTTCGAAAATAAGTTTGCCAATTCACAGTGAGCGGTAGCATCCGAACGTCACTTTGATTGAAAAGAGAGGTAAACTTTCGTTAAAAAAGCCAAACCTGCTCTTATTATACAAAAAGTTTCTGTCGCTGATTAATTTTTTATCATTAACGGAGCCACAATTAGGTACAACGACGAGCGAAGCGAGGAGCAGTGTTAGGTATCTTGCGATCACAACGTACCCCACTTACTGCCCAAGATAAAAAACTGTGACAGAGTCACAGTTAGGTACGATGACGAGCGAAGCGAGGAGGAGTGTTAGGTATCTTGCGATCACAACATACCCCACTTACTATCCAAGATAAAAACAATCTGTAATAGCAATGTTGTGAATAAATCTAAGTAACTACTAAGAAAAAAACAGGCTTATGCGTTTTGCAGTTTATGCGTTTATACAGTATGGTTAAATTGTTTTATGAGCAACCAATTTATGTCATTAGGTTAAAAACTATAAATATCTGTATATGTATATATGAATCGTTGATTATCCATTTCTTTGGGGTAATTAACATATTATTTTTTGGTTTTTAGTTTAAGTTTTTGGAAGTCGGTTTTTATATTTTGTTTTAAAAATTTACTTTATTTTAAAATTTTTAGTGGCGCTGGTAAAATATTGTTTTAACCAAATAGACTTAAGTCTATTTAGTTAAAAGAAAAAAAATCCAAATCGGTCTAGACATTTTCAAGTAACCGAGGAGCAAACCAACATAAAAATTGCTCTTTGTTTTGAAGTCGGTTAAGACTGGACACTTATTTCTAGTAAGAAATGCACGAGAAAGTAAGAAAAATACCAAAATCGCTATATGTGTGCCTATGATATTTGAAGAGTTCCCTCGATTTCTCCAAGATCCCATCATCAGATTCTGATTTGGTTGCAATGGGTCCACCTCGAAAGTATACCCTTTAAAACAAAAAAGAATTTTCCAAATAGGTTCAGCCGTCTTCAAGTAATCCGGGAAGAAACCTATATACGAATTTAGTCTTTGTTTTGAAGTCGGTTAACACTAGAAACTTGTTGCTAATAAGAGATGGACGAGAAATTACGAAAAATACCAAAATCGCTATATGTGTGCCTATAATATTTGAAGAGTTCCCTCGATTTCTCCAAGATTCCATCATCAGATCCTGACTTGGTTGCAATGGGACCACCTCGGAAGTCTACCCTTTCAAACAAAAAAGGAATTTTCCAAATCGGTCCAGCCGTCTTCAAGTAATCGGTGAACAAACACACAAAAAAAAATAAAAAAAAACATACAGACGAATTGAGAACCGTCCTTCTTTTGGAAGTCGGTTAAAAAAAGTGCGAGATATTTTTTTGTAAATAGGCTACTATGTTTTTCTGATAATGATAAGGCAAAAATACGTAACATTTCATTTAAGGAATAGTTGTCTCAAATTATTGTGGAAATGAATACTACTTCTCTATATGTATATTGAAACAAAGATGGAAAGTGAAAACTGCAAGGTTTACGATGAAGTACGCTTATCCGGAAGATGCTTGGTCACTTTTGCTGTAAACAGGCATGTTATGTTAAGTAATATTTTGGTATATACATTTTGAGCTTATTTTCCTCATGTATCAATTCTACTAATATTATAAATGTAAATATTTATGAAGATATTTGGAGGTTTGGTTTGAGATGAAATTTTTCACGTAAGTCCTGAATTGCAATATAAGATATTTTTACTCCGGTACAGATTTCCTTTAAGATAATAATAGGAATAACGTTGGCGAAGCTGCGGGTAAATGCTGGTAGTTCTAGTCTATCTAGACTTAGACATAAGTATAATAAAATCGTAGAAAAAAATTGTACATTAAACAAATAAAATAAAGAAATAACTGGCGAGTGTTAAAAGTAACTAATAAAACGTAAATAATAGTGTTTGAATTTATTATCTGTTGGTCGGTTGGTCTGTTTGTTTGTGCGCGCATCCAAAAAACTACCGGACTGGATATCGATGAAATTTAGCGTACAGGTAGATAGTAGGTAGATTATGGGTTAACACATAGGACACTTTTTGGGTAGTTCTCGCATTTCGCACAAATAGAGCTTAAGCAAGTATATTTCGTAAAGTACGTGATTTTAAGAGATTCTATGAATGCAGAGTTATTACTTAAGTTGTTAGGTATAGAGGCACGCAATATTCAACGCCGGCAATATTGTTGTTTATTTTTTATAAAATAAAAACACCCCAATTTGTCATTCACCTCTGTGTGATTTCGTTATATGTGACTTTGGTCACATTTTAAGTCAAACACGTTAAAGAGAATGGTTTCGTTTAGCATTAAATCAAATCTTAGTTTATTCGAGAATCTAAAACTAAATTTGGAAGACTAATGATATAATCATTATAAAATTAGAGGTACCTAAACGTTTGTCACCGCAATTCGGTCATTCCCCGCGCGAGAAATGAATTCATATATATACCGATCTTTAAACATGTTGTGAGCGTCTACCGTCGAGTATAACATCGCTTATTGGTCAGTCGACCGCGAGCTACCACGAGATACGCGCGTACGCCACTGTCTGCGAAAAAAAATACATTCTCCCGTGACGAAAAGGAGTTTGTCACGTTTGTGCGATCATCACTATCCTGCGATAAACTCAGTAAGTACCCAATTAGAATGATAATGCTTTTTCGAATTTGTTGTGTTTTAAACTCTCTTTCAGCTGACGTTTTGGTTTTATTCAAGGTTAACTAATAAATGAGTTAGTTGAAAAAAACCCTTGAAATGTCATTCATCTCTTTTTCATTACCTTCTTTCCCCTCCAAATTTTTGAAGGATGGTAATGAACGAGTAAGGAAGGCAATGACTAATTTTGAAGAGATGAAGGATGGTAACGAATAACTCAGGAAGGCGATGAATACAGGGTTTATTTAAAACAAAAGCAATAAGGAAAGTAACTTAAATCTTTTGAAATAATATGTTTCTACTCAATCACGCATTAATAGTAAAATACAAACGTAAATTTATATTTTTATTTTCATAATTTTAAAATTGAATTAGTTTAATGTCCCTGTCAATTTGAAAGTAATATAAAATTAAACTTCCGTTAATACGCGTATTAATATTTACAAACAAGGAAATTACTGCACTTCTTTTATGCACTCCGTATGAAATAAGTCAATTGTATAGTTTTAGATACTTGTTTTTAGTCCAGTCATTATATCCAAAAAACCGACCCTACCCGTGAATAATCAGTTCTTGGATTTTTTTTCGGAAGTCCCTCGGGGGGGTCACTGGGAGTGTAAATTCAAAAAGTAGACTGAATCAGGCTCCTGTGTAAATTCGAAAAACGGTTTTTCTTGAATAACTCGGCCATTTTTGATTTAACAGTAAAACCGTAAGAACAAAAATTGTACAAAATTTGATTTTCTACAACTTTGTTTCTCTTCATTCATGCCGTAAAACGTGGAGCATAGGAGATAATGATAATATTTTGAATTTGTCGTATTTTTCAGGTTTAATTTCCAAAATATCGATTTTGGGGGAAAAAAGGTGGGAACCAAAATTGTTCAGAATTTGATTCTCTACAACTTTGTTTCTCTTCATTCATGCCGTAAAACGTGGAACAAAGGAGATAATGATAATATTTTGAATTTGTCGCGTTTTTCAGGTTTAATTTCCAAAATATCGATTTTGGGGGAAAAAAGGTGGGAACCAAAATTGTTCAGAATTTGATTCTCTACAACTTTGTTTCTCTTCATTCATGCCGTAAAACGTGGAACATAGGAGATAATGATAATATTTTGAATTTGTCGTGTTTTTCAGGTTTAATTTCCAAAATATCGATTTTGGGGGAAAAAAGGTGGGAACCAAAATTGTCCAGAATTTGATTCTCAACAACTTTGTTTCTCTTCATTCATGCCGTAAAACGTGGAACAAAGGAGATAATGATAATATTTTGAATTTGTCGCGTTTTTCAGGTTTAATTTCCAAAATATCGATTTTGGGGGAAAAAAGGTGGGAACCAAAATTGTTCAGAATTTGATTCTCTACTAGTTTAGTCTTCTTCATTTATACCGTTAAGTTGAAAATAAACGAGATGGTGAAAATATTTTGAATTCTTTGTTTTTTTCAAATTTAATTTCCAAAATATCGATCCTAGAAGAAAAATTGTGAGGTCAAACTTGTAGAGAATCAAATTTACTACAATTTTTGGCCTAACGGTTGTACTGTAAAATCAAAAATGGCCGAGTTATTCAAGAAAAACTGTTTTTTTGGAAAAAAATATTTTTCGAATATACACAGCAGCCTGATTCAGTCTACTTTTTGAATTTACACTCCCAGTGCCCCCCCCCCCCCCCCCCCCCCCCCCCCCAAGGGATCTACGAAAAAAAATCCAAGAACTGAATACTGAACTATTTATCCCTTTACTAGTTCTCACGTTTTTTCCATATTATAGTGGTGACAAAACATGTCACAAGTCACAACTAAGTATAGTATACTAATACACTGTAATATACTACTTATAGAAAATCCATAATATAGAAACTTTTATGATTAGTGCAATCATTTCAATGGTTACCTATCTAAAACACTAAAAATGTTAGGCCGAATTTCGTTTTGGCAAAAACTATTCGACAAATATCGTTTCAACTTTTTTCGTTTGTCCAAAAATTAATTTCGAATTCTTAGGCATTTATTGGTTCGGTTTTTTAATCATTCGACAAATTATGGTTTGCTCTTAATCTCATTTCACCGTAATATCAGTTATCCGATGTAACGTTTCGGTTTATTAACCGTTCGACTTTTTTTGATTGACTTTGATTTCATTTGTCCGTTGTAACGATTCGGCTTTTCTCAATTGGTCTTAATATCGTTAAAAAAAGTATGCAGTGCGAAAAGTATAATTAAGAGTAAATGAAAATGGGCAACGAACAAAAATACGTAGGTAACAACTCATAGGGCAAGTGAATGAGATGGGAAACGTTTTTCGGAAAAACGATACTTTTACTGAACGTGAAATGGTGAACAAAAAAAATACGAAACCTGTCATCGGACAAACCATAATAGGTAATTCGAATAGTTTTTGGCCAAAAGAAATGCCGTGAATGGTTTTTAGTGTTTGCGATTGGTTACCCATTTCAATCTATTGTTGAAAGAAAACGATGTTTTTAAAACTAAATGGATTAAAAGCTCGTTACTTTATTGCAGAGTATTAAAAATGACAAAACCTAAGAAAAAATTAACACCCGAAGAAAAATTAGCTAAAGATCGTCAACGAAAAAGAGAAAAATATGGAATTATAAAAAACAATCCCAAATTGTACGCGATACAAAAAGAGAAAGAAAGAAAGAGATACGTATTAAAAAAGCAACAAAAAAAAATTGTAGCATAAAAGAAAAGACGCAAAGAGCCCAAAGAGAGCAAAGAAAAAGGTGGAGGATAAATCGTAGAAAATATTTAAAAAGAAAAAATGAAGTACAAAAAATTGAAACAATTCTCCTAGAAAATTTACCACCTCCAAGTGATGCAGAAAATGGTAACAATTTCGAAAGAAGAGAAGATTGTGATCCATTGCATTTGGAACTTAATAATCAGCAGAGTCCTCGTCAACGGGTGGGGCCTAAAGCAAATATTAGGCATATGCGATACAAACACTTCAAGGAGGTAAAACGTCTTAAAAAAGTAATAAATGAATTGAAATCAAGAGTCAACAAAAGACTAGCAGAAGATAACAATGAAGACGATGAAAGTAAAAATGAAGGAAACGATGATACCATAAAAAGAAGAGTAGACGAATTAGTGGTGGACGTACCAAGTGATAAACGGGAAGACATAAAAAAAAGATTGATTTTTGGAGAGGCGATTTCAAAAAATATTAAAGAAGAGTATAAAGCCCTTGACAAGAAAAATAAAAGACCGTTCGCAGAGCAAATTATACAAAATAGAGACCAAATGAAAAAGTATCGAGTGCTTCACAAAGTTCCATTTTCATGTCGAACCCAAGCAAAAGAACCAACTCAGCTAAATATATTATCAGAAAAAATCAAATCATATCTCGAAGATGACTCTAATAGTTCAGTTGCCCCTGGCAAAAAAGAATATATAAAATGTAAAAAAGAGAAAAAACAAAAACGGTACCTGAGAGAGACGTTAGGACATTTGCATGAAAAGTTCTGTGAGGAAGTAATGAAAATTGGTTATTCGACGTTTTGTAGATTTCGACCAGCCTGGATTGTATCTCCTAAGACGCGGGACACGTGTGGATGTAAACTACATTCTAATGTAGATTTAATACTTCTATCTTTGAAAAAAGCAGGCATTACAAATGTAAGTTCAAGTGCAGAGATGCTGAAACATATCTGCTGCAACACCACCAATGAAAAATGTCTAGAAAGGGAGTGTCCACAATGTGCTAAGAGGGTAATTAACTATCAAGATTTTAATAACGAAGAAAAAATCAATTATTACCAATGGCTCACAGAGAAGCAAAGTTATAAAGGAAAAGATGGCAAAGAAAAAACAACAAAGGTTACAATTAAAAAGAAGTTAGAAGACTATCCACGGAATATAATAAAGAATTTTGAAGAACTTACACTACCCAAGTTTTTGCTACATGTAAAAAATATTGCATTACAATATGCATCAATTAAGGATTTAAAAAAGAAAATGAAAAATGACGAGATTCTTATCCACATTGACTTTAGCGAAAATTACTGCTTGAAATACAATTCTGAAATTCAGTCATTTCATTTTGGTGGCAGTCGAGGCCAGGTATCTTTACATACAGGGATCCTGTATTATAAAGACAGGGAGGCAGACCGAAACATCACGACAAAATCATTTTGCACTGTCAGCAAATGCCTGCAGCATGATGCCGCGTCTGTTTGGGCGCACTTGATTCCAGTATTGAATATGGCAAAAGAAATCGTCCATCCAATCAAAGTTGTACATTTTCTCTCTGACTCACCGACTAGCCAATATCGGAACAAATTCATATTTTATATGATGACTCAATTAAAAAAGCAGTTACCAGATATTGAAAGAGTAACATGGAATTATCAAGAAGCCGGACACGGCAAAGGAGCCCCAGATGGCATAGGCGCTGTCATCAAGAGAGCCGCTGATCAGTATGTTAACCGAGGGGGAGACGTTGACTCATTTGAAAATTTTGTTGAAGTTATTGGTCAAAACGTCCATAACGTCAAAATTATAACAATAGAGGAGGACACGATTTTAGACACCAAGTTCCCTAATAACATTCCAACGTTTAAAGGAACGATGAATGTGCACCAGGTAACTAATTCTTAATTTCTTATTAAACCTAATTTTTAATTGTCACAACTACAAACCTATCTTGAGCTTCATTTGGGACAAAGGTAATTAATTGCTGTAATTTATCATCATCATCGTCACTTTAATCCTAAAGTCTTGCACAAAGAAAGGTTGTACGCTTATTGCCTCCACCGACTTCTGGCGACCTTTGCCAGGTTTCCAGACCATTTTCTTATTTTGGTGTAAGATATTCCTAACTATTTATGACATATAATTATTGAAAAGTGCATAAATTAATCCAAGATCATGAAATTAAATTGTACTTTTTCTTCACAGGCGATATGGTGTATTTCGTTACCGCATACCATTGCATTCCGGAAACTTAGCTGCTTCATATGTGAAAGCAGCTACATCCCATGTAGTCATTCCAGACACTTGGGTGTGCTGAGCACTGGGATTGACAGTACACATACTCAGCAAAATGAAGCACAGCTGATTCTCAATGATAACATATACGATATGAATTTAGACTCTCCGACCATTCAAAACAATATCAGCAATATTGACGATAATGTTCTGCTCAGTGAAATTGACGATAATATTTTTTTAAGTACTAGCAAAACTGCTTCACCACAAAAAATAGAAACCCCCAAGGTAACAATTTTATCCAACGTCAAATTTGATTGGCAAAACCAAAAATTTAATCTGAACAGGCATAAACCGTGTTATCAATCTGAGCAAGACGAATTCAAAAAATTTATATCTGAAGCCATTGACACTGAGCAGAACATTCCAAAAGCTACAGATAACATGGACCATGACCAAGTTGAAAACTCACATGATGATGACAAAGAAAACTGTGGAAATAAATCTCCCCAGTGCCAAAAACATAGCGTTGGAGACTGGGTCGTGGTGCAATATCAAATAAAGTCCCAAGTTTATGCGTATATAGGAAAAATTAAAGACGTTTCGGATGACACCACTTACACAGTATTGTTTTTAAAGAAAACTTCAACTAAAGCTAAGGATACGTTTTCGTGGCCTACGGTAAACGACGAAGATACGATTCCCGAATCACGTATTTTCTGTACTTTGCAGGTACCTGTTATCAATAGACGAGGACAGTATTCTTTCAAAAATTTACCGGATTTAAAATTTAGATAAGTTATTTGTGAGGTCATAATTATACAGATATCCTAATTAACGAAAACTTTAAATTTACTAGCGATTTTTGTATCATTGTCCTGTGAGATTTCTGATTTGTTTTTGCCTAATGCTAAACCCTCTTAAAATATGTGATATGGAAACTATATAGACTGATTTATGTTCCTTAGCTTGTTCAGATGATAGATAGTTTAGTTTAAATTAGATCAGACAGTTAATTAACAGAGTAAAAATATTTCTGTTGATACTTTATTTTTAGTTCACTTTAGCTTGAAAATTGTTTTTGTTGCACTAAAGTATTGGTTATATTACAAAAAAAGGTGAAACTAATAATTAATATTACCTTAGTTAAATTGTAACAATAAAAATTACAGTACAAACTTAAAATTATTTAGAAATTTGAGTAATGGAGCTAAAAAAAAACCTTTAGCTGAAATATGTTTACAATATCGTTAAATTGTTTCAAAAAAATAATTTTGTTATCGTCTATATTTCATTTTCGTTTTGATTTATCTTATTAATATTAAATATTTCTAAGAATTTGGTTTCGATTGTGTTTAAGTTTTTATAACAAGTTAAGTTGTTTTAAATGTAATAAGTACCATGTAACATAATCAGGTATTTTACTTCATAAATGTTATAGCATATAGCAAAGTTGTTTTACAATATAGTTAGACTTAATCTGTTTTGATTTTGACATTTAGTTCATGTTACGTGGTGCTAATTATGTGTTCCAACGAAGTTGTAAGAGATTCATAAAAATAACTAAAAAAATATTTTTTAATACATAAAATACATGCACAATTAGAGATGTGCCGTTCCCGGGAATATTCCCCACTTGTATGGGGAATATTCCCACCGCGGGAATATTCCCCATACAAGTGAGGAATATTCCCGGGAACGGCACATCTCTACACAATGGTGATTGTATAGTGCCTTAGTGTATGAATTTCCGCAGGATGTCTGATGATGTTAGGGAAGTAGTCAACATCTGTCGCTCTACGAGATTCATGCACTAATTTGATTTGTTAATTGTTTATACGTATTATTACGTCAAATTTATACTTGGTTTGCTGTAAGATTTCAGTTTCCGACAATCAGAAATATACGAGTGTAATTTTTATAAAAACAGTGAGTTTTTATTCCTATATTGAATAATTTAGTCATTACCATCCTGAGGTGAAATTCCTATCCAAGCTGATGTCATTTCTTTCCGTTAGCAAGTCATTACCATCTTGGCGAATTTCATTACCAGCGCGTATTTCATTTCCTTCCGGCTTATATCTTGAAAAGTAATAAACTATGAAAGGTGCCTTTCTCAATAACATATTTATAAACGAGTGCATATCCATAAAAAACCCTTTATTAGATCCAATTCAAGGAAATAAGAAAACTCGAGAGAATACCAACAATTTGAACGAAATCAGAGAACTACCCTTTTACCCTATTCAACTGAAACAAAAAAGAGATATTTAACTTATTACACCTCGAACTGGTCCACTAAGTATAAAATGGTTGAGTAGCTGCAGCAATCCTTCTGTTGCTGAGCATTCCGTGTAAATTTAAGTATGTTTTAAAAAAAATGTTATATTCTGTTGATCATCTGGTATTGTTCCTACAACATAATATTTATACATAATCTAGACATTCCCTTAACAATTTATTAACAACGTTAGGTATCAATATCTCAAAAACATGTTTTGCTTTTCCGCGTGTGATGGCGTGACACGAGCGATTTCATAAGTATGCGCATTTGTAGAAGGTCACTACAGCGATAACGTTTGTTTATGCGCTCACGCAGCTTTCGTTGCGTGCGAGTACCAAACGCGATTTTGGTGTCTAAGGGGGTGTGTATACGGTCGAAAGTAGGTCGTTGATTGTATTTTATTTTGACGACGGCGGGAGTCTAGTGGCCTTGTTCGCTAAAATAATACGCAACAGGTTCGAATACGAACGGCGCCATCGCTTGTTAACCACCTCTGCGTCATGACACACCCATTTACTAGACAAATAAGGTGGCAGGAGTAGAGTACTAAGCTACATTGTTGGAATTGTCAACGTTGTAAACAAATTGATTGATATATTTTGCTCAAGAGGTAAACAAATGAATCATAGTTACTTTACAAGTTTGTATCTTTTAATCTCATCTCATCTTTTAATCAAGTAGTGTACTACAATACAATAGTAATATACTAATCTGCAGTAAATTAATTTATCGGATTGAGTTACAAAATTTTAATTTGTTATCAGAAATTGAATGGAAAACATTTCCATGAATGATTCATCGTTATTTTTCACTGTATCTCTTGCCTTGGGATAATAAATAAGCATTGATTATTTTTAATCCTCTGGATTGTATTTAATCATGTAGGTTAATAACTTACATTCCTATTTTATATGCATACCTAACGCCTAATAATATATATTTTATTTTATTAGTAATGCCTGTGATACAATGGAAGTTTAATGATAAAAATCGCAAATGAACTGGCACACATTTTACTACGTTTAGGTATCTATATAAATTCCCTCAAGTTAATACAACTATTTTGTTCAAGATCAATAATTAAAAAAACTTGGATTTTCAAATTGATGAATTGGTCAATTATTGACCCTGAAAATTTAAAGTAAACAACCAAAACTCGTTAAGAGGTAGGTACACTGAATAATATTAATATTCTTCATTTTGTCTCAGGTCGTTAATTTTATCATTTGCATTTAAGACTGGCAAGTTATAGCTATGTGTACCTAGTTAGTACCTACTACATACATTCTTTGATTAGGATTTTACCTTTTCTTTTGGTATAGACCAT
Source organism: Eudemis profundana (assembly GCA_947034925.1). NCBI lineage: Eukaryota > Metazoa > Arthropoda > Insecta > Lepidoptera > Tortricidae > Eudemis > Eudemis profundana. Next base: position 10,547,946 of record OX344798.1, read on the forward strand.
TAGGTCGCCCTTATTTTACTGCCTAGGGGCCCACGCCTCATAAAGTCATAACCATAACCCACGGAAAAGGAAAGAAATGGTACCATACCATTCCTTTCCCCATATTTGGAACAAAACATACTTTCGCAATGGAATTACCGAGTCTTACGAGATCCGCAGACATCACGCCACATCGCGCTACGCTCGACGACTCGTATCATACGATGTGATACTTCTCTGACCACGTTTGACGCAGGCGCAGGCGGGGGAGACTAAAATGCTATCAAACACATAAGCGACATTGAAACTGTAATGTGTTTACGACCTTTTTGATTGGTGTATAATCGGTGGGCTCGCGCCTCGAACCATTCGCTTACTGGCCAATCCTCAACCGCGCGTAATTCGATCGCCTTGAGTTTCCAACTTGACTGACAAAGAACGCATATTGATACAGCTGATTAAACGATTAAAGTTTATTTTTTGAGGTCGTATCTAAAACCAAATTAGATAAGTGTACACAAATACACTGGCACCAATTCCGTAACATCAAGGACTTTAGCATGAGAGTGTTAGGGAGATAGTCTGCGCTGCAGGAGTTGATTTAAAAATATCTTCTTCACCACTAGAATTATCTGTAATATTCGGAATGAATGTCGGTCTGTACGACTAAATATAAATGCCCTTAACTGCCGTCATCATTATGTGCTACATAATTCGCGAAACTTTCACCGCGTATGTGCGCTTCCTGCATATGTCGCTTTCATTTTTATCCCCGTTCTATTTTCATAATTATCATGAACTAGTTTCTCAACAGTATCATCATCATCTCAGTCGATAGATTTAATTGTACGCTTCTTCGTAAAGAAGTTAAAATGACGGTTGGTTTATCATGAATAAATGATATGATATGATATGATATCGACCGTTTTTGTGTTAGGTTTTTTCCTCGGAGTATCTTTAATAAGGGTCGTAGTCCTACCTTGGCTAGCCAGTCATACCATACCTACTCGGCCGGCTGTTCAGTGTATGTTCGTGCATATGATGTACGTGAACGTGATATCTACATCCGTCGGTCTACGTCACGATGAGCTCGTGGTTCGGTCGACAGTTGCTCACACGGTTCGCGATCACCGATCACTCCGATCAGTGTGTTGGTAGAGTCGACGCGAAAACCACGCGTTGGAGTCCTACCTACCGGTGCAGTGCGCGAATTTGCTCATACAACGACGGCAAAACACGTCGATTGTAGGCGAACAATACTTTTTGTGCCTTAGGAAGTTTACTGTGACATTGTTGATAATAAACAAAGCTAAGTTTCTTATAAGGTATGTAAAGCCTAATATGGAGATAAGCACGTGTGTTTGCATAGAATAACGGAGGTTTTTAATCGATTCTGATTATTGTATAATCCACTTATTTTTTTAATCACTCATCGATACAATGCGAATGCAACAATGGTATTTTTTATCAATTGAGGATAACATCTGGTGTTTACTACGGATAGTGGATACAAGGAAGTTTATTTTTAAGGGGGGTTTTATTCCTACCTGTAAATAAGGTAAAAATTACCTCGTGCATCCGAGTCTGACGTATTCCGAGAATTTGCAGACGATCAACAGCGATATCTTCTGGGTATTTTTACCGTAACCCTTTGAACTGTGGCATGATTCACTGCAATTATTGCTCAGGATATTGTTGTCCTTTGTCCAAGAGTTTACTAACTCTAACTGCATCCTCTTTAATTCAACGTCGGTAGTGCATTGACCAGCTGGATGAAAATATCGACGTTACCTAGTCATTATGTGTAAAGTCTACTCATTTCTTCAGTAATACTTCCTATTAGCTATTCATGTTTATTTCAAGCAGTTAAACATTCTTTATTTGCGTATCGTGACTATTACCAACGCTATAAACAACAAACGACCAGACATAAAGAATTAAAGACGACCAATGTCCATAGTTCAATTATTTAAAACAATGAATGCAATAACATTAAATTAAACATATGTAAAATATTATCTTATTGGTGTCTACATGTATAGCGAAATTGCAACGTTGTATCATACCAGTATCTCTAGCACAACTGTGACACGCGACTCTTTGTCGCGCGACAAATGCTACCTATCTCTTTCCACTCAATATCGTGTGACAGCGACAGGTGATGCTTTGTCGCGCGAGAAACGAAGTCGCGGCCAGTTATGCTAGACGTACAGGTGTTGTTTTCACCCGGCTTGATTATGTCATTGTATTATTGCAAATGTCGATGGAATACTTTTTGAAAGTTTGCGAAACACGTCAATACGAGATTATAGATTACTGTTAACATATGTGGAAAAACCGACTTCTCATTAATAACAGCAATATACGGTATTTTCCTAACCTAAGTGACCTATATTAGCATAGTCAGTTGCGTTGCGAGGGTGTAATCCACTAGGTCGAAGTTAAGTTCCTTAAAGGTCACTCGATAGGCTCACGTGTTCTGCATGCGATATCCCACGTGAAGATCGCCACCCTTGCGGTTAAGACAAACGTGTCGATATAAGGTTTCTGTTGGAAATAACTGTCCCATGTTCATTCTTAGTCTTACCTATATGTAGTAATCCTTTGGAATATAAATAGTTTTCATGGTTGAAATTCGAATCTATACTAGAAAATAAATATGTACGACGATACTATAATAGTCGAATGCAGTTCAACGACCCCGAATTCCACATAAGTGCACTAATAATTGGTTGTCCCAAGTCCGAAAGCAGTTATGCTCAATAATGCAGGCGATTAATTCGGGATTCACTAAACCAGTCCTTTAGATTTCCTGGCATCTTAAGGCCCGGTAGGACCTGGCTCGCATTTCACATACAACTAGGGTCGGGCGGAATGCAGATTACTGCAGATTATCTTCGATTTCTAACATAAAAGTATACGTTATCAACCCAAACATGAGAGGATGCCCTGCATGACTGTGAAATCATGATTGTCAGGTATTAATTTTGTCAGAAAAGGTAACTGGTAATGAACAAAATGAAAAAAATACTTTATTTAATAGTGTTTTCGCGCTAGATTTCTATCGAGCGAAGTATTCGCTATCGTGTTCTAGGTGAGAGGAAGCCCTAGATATAGTTCTGAATATTATTATATATGTTTTACAGTGACCTACGAGTCAAATAAGGGCTCTAAAAATGATTTGGAAACTAGGCTTCCGCGCCCGATTCTCGTCTTACCTCGCCTTAACATCTTCAATACTTGACGGAACATCTGTTATTTGTCACCGTTTTAGGTACTAGTTTTTTTGGTACTTATTAAATGGATGTTTTACTCAAAGAAATGAGGCTCCACAGTTCTGTTTCGTGTTCTTCTCATGCCGGCTGTTATGATAACATATGCCAACTGACAAAGAAGTTCACTTTCGTAAACAAAAACAACTACCTACGTCCGGTTTTTTGTCACGCGCTGAACAAATAGTAAGCAATCTTTAATTTCTGGTTACAGTTGGCCACAACCCAATGAATATAGGCCAACACTTATCATAAAATTGAAACGCTTGTACATTTTTTATAGCATTTGTAATACTATTGCTAAATTTTATTCTAGTTTTTTCGACGCTTTAACACGATGAACTGAAAATACTTTTTTGGCAGAGACTTAAACCTAATTGAAATTTAAAAATAGCTGAGTACAGTCAGTATTAAATAGTCTGTAACATTTAGAGCGCCATAATATATGTATATCGCAACACGTCTTTATTATTATAGACACAAAGCTGTGTATTTGATGCTGACTGTACCTACCAGTATTTCTCGCTCTTACTAGAGCCGTTTAGGTCGTGATTTTGTTGGTCTATTATTGTAACTAATTTCGCTCGAATTTCACGTCTTGGTATACATTGAACTTGACGCCCTTGGTGCTAAAATTAGGCCTGACTTCTGGCAGATGCTTCCATTCAAGTTTGACGCACCCGTCCGTGAACGCTGGACATCTGCCACAGTGTCCCTCGTAGATGCTCATCATAATCTAAACCTAGCACTTTCTCTAAATATTATACACGCTATTTATAGAAAATATATTGTCTTCGAAAGATCGAGCCTAATTAATATGAACAAAACGTGAATATTATTTAAAAACATGTACATATAAGCTGTTGTAAATAACGTAATGGATTGATTTCGATATTGATGCCGAATAATCTTCTTACGAAATACTATCGTACGATACGGTCGGTATTGATATGTATGATGAAGTGCCTTTGACAGAAACAGTAAAACTTAACGTTGTAGCCTATAGTCTACATATTGCTTAAACCGGTATGTCGAAAGACGCGCAACATCTCAAAGATTATGTCACTTCATGTACCTAGTTTGGTCGAGGGTTTGTGTTTCCAATTGATTTTTTTAACATTTGAACATGCGTATCTAAGTATAGGTATGATTAATTTGGGTAGATGTACCAGTTTTTCCTAAGCGGATTAAATGGCTGTATATTATAAGTATATATGTTGTTGGGGGCAGAGTCCTCTGGTCGCACGCACGTAGAGACCGCATGCTTTTCACGAATCTCACTACAATGTCACCAGTATTGCTTTTGGCCAGGAGAACGACAGTGGTGCCGAAACTTATAATTAAACTACTCTCTGCCTTCAAATATTTCTACAATTTCCAGACTCACGTTATGTTAGTTTCAGGACCAACCTACTGACCTTACACAAATTATTTTAATATATCTGGACTACGCTACATTGAGCAACATCCTGAGTTGCCTGGCAGTGCATCGACCCAGTATTTCATTTCAAATGATATTTACTTTGCGTCAGAACAGAATGCTTCAGAAGCCACGACCAAACTGTTTTTATAATTTCAAATAAAATTAGAATTAGAGTATACCGGGTGTTGCCTGTAATAGGATCAAATAATTAATACTAGATTCTACTCGTTAAACAATAAAACTTTCGTTCAACAACTTTTAAAATTATGTAATCTTTAGATTTTATCTTTTTCATACAAATTAAATAGTATTTTCAATGTACGTTAACATCAGTCTAATTGACGTCGCTTGTCACGCTACAAACTTAAAAAAAAACATTGCAATACATTGCGGCTTCAAATAAACTTTAAAGTGTGCTAAAAATTAAAAAAATGAGATATTTTTAAATGTCGCTGAACAAATGTTGTTCAGTTGGAGGAGTACAATCTACTTTTTAATTATTTGCTCCTAGTACAAGCAACACCTGGTATAGTAAGTAACGCACTAATGCAATTTTAATGAAAATGTTAATAAGTTCTTTGTTAATCCTCAAATATTTGTAACATACGTTCGTGAATATACTACCTAACTACAAATGATCGCTGATGCTAATCGATTATGTAACATCGTTAGGTATATTCATTTTAACGACCTTCTTATCACGTTCAACATAAAAGTGTGTCACTTGTTTGTTTCACTTGGATCATTATCTCTTTGTTGTAGAATATTTTTAAAAGAAAACTTGTGATAAACACAACAAAGACTTAACGTGTTTGTGTTCAATAATTCATAACCATGTAATTTTAGATTCATATGTATATCTTTTGTTTCAGGAACCGAATCAGTAGTTCGAAGACCTCAAGTGACACAATGGGGTAAGCCGTGCGAAGCGGCGGGTGATTGGACTGATTGAGTATTCGGGACATTAGTGTCAGTGTGTGTAAAAATACTTGACTTTACCTAGGAGTGTTAGAAACAATACGCCAAGATGTATTCTATGAACTATATTGGCAAGTTCATCGCGAACTTTAGGGAGTTCTACAATGAGATAAACGGGGCGACGTTGACGGGCGCTATAGATGTGGTGGTGGTGGAACAACCCGATGGCAGCTTCACTTGCTCTCCGTTCCACGTGCGCTTCGGGAAGTTGGGTGTGCTACGCTCGAGGTTTAAAGTGGTAAGTTGAAACAAATTAACTCCCAAATAATTCACAGCTTAAACATGGTAATATACTAGTACTATTGGGGTCGTTCACAAAAAAAAGATGTCCGTGGTTAGGGCTTTTAAACAAAGTGTTAACTTTTTCCTTTGTGTAACAAAAATTAACCATATAAATTGTATGGTAACTTTCGTTACACGAAGGAACAAGATAAACACTTTGTTTAATAAAGGCTTAACTACGGACATCTTTTTTGAAAACGGCCCATTGGTACTAGACGAATATGTACATCATCATCAACATCAGCCTAAAGACTTCCACTGCTGGGCATAGGCGTCTCCCAAAGAACGCCACCATGACCGATCCTGTGTCGTCTGCATCCAGCCACCAGCCACCTTGACATATCACAATATTTATGCTCTTCACGCAAATATATATCCTTATCGGAAATTAAATCACGGAAAACTGAAGACTGTGATCTACGAAAAATGGGTCACTATCACTACGAACTACCGACTAAGCTAATTGCTTTGTCAACGTTATCAATGACAAAGTCAATATTAGATGAAATAAGCACAGAAAAATGTTGAAATTAGAGATCGGCTGTACAAATATAGCCTTTGTATAAGCCGATTATAAGAATTCTATACTTTAAAATACTTTTTCATCACACTTGCTCGAAAATGGTGTCATTACACGTAGGTTTTGCGGGCCGTAAATGACCTATTACGCCCTAGGGCGTAATGGTTTTCTTTTTAAATTTGAAACGCTGGTTCTGTTTTACTCTTATTTGTCATGATCAAAGGAAACGCCAACTTACTTTTTTTAACTTTTATTACTGAAATATTTATTTAAAGAGAACTGTTATTGCAAATACATGTAAACACATATTTCTGTAACATTAATTAAATGTTTAAATAGTGTATTTCAGTATTTTGCAAATATAAAATCAACCATTTAAGTCTTTACCACTATGGTTTCCGAACGTGACTTGTCGGCTTGATATATGTCACTAATTGCACTGTCAGTTTTACAATTTTATTTAGGTTAAGTAAGGTTATTTTAATCAGATTTCCTCACAAGTGTGATGAAAAACATTGTGTGTGCCACGGGCGGTAAAGGAATTACAAACTCGTGTTATTAAAGCCCTCGGCTTCGCCTCGGCCTTGTAACAAACACTCGTTTGTAATTCCTTACTTACCGCCCTTGATACACAATGTACTATTTATGTTAGTATTGTTGTAATCTTTGAACTATAATCCTATAAGAAGTTCAACAACCTGTTCGCATTTCATCACGTGAAAAAAGCATGTATGATTCTTATTGTTTCGATTTCAGTCACAGACGGCTAGTGTGGCTAGAACATGGTAGATATCAAGTCTTTATTTACTCAACATAGGACACGTGTTAGTATCATACGATATAATCGCCAGACTGTAGGTAGATTGATAAATTCTTTTATATTGTTATTATTAACATACCGGATCTGATGACGTTAAAGAACGCATATCATATCATACTAGCATGTCAGATATGTCTGTCAACAATCAGCAACATGACTAAAGATGGAAACGTTCTCACAAGTAACGACATAATGACAGAACATGACAGTATCATTGGTAACTAGCTTTAGAATTGAACGAGCGCATGCAGACGTAAATATATCAATTGACTTATATCGTATAGCCTATTGTGTTTTGTGGTGACGAGACCAGGATGTGTCCTGTTAAATAAATCTATTTTTATGATTAGATATCTAACCTTAAAGATTATGAATGATTAACCAACAATTATCAGAACTTGCATCGGTTTTAATCGCTATCTACGTTATAAATTTCAATATTTATCACATGGTCCTTCGAACCTGATAAATACATAAGACACATAATTCAAGTCCAAAGTCTATGAAACGAAGTTGGCACAGGATGGGCGAAATCATTGTATAATATCTGAAACGATTTCCACGAACTGATGACGTGACGGCATACCGACTTACTACTGTCACAATTCAGTATATAGGCGACTGTATGAATAATACTTAATGAGCATGTAAACATGAACAACATTGACTAGAAAAAACACTAAATGCCAAACAATATCAGATTCTCTGTATGCGTAGTTCACCAATTTGCCGCCCCAAATTTGTTAAACGGTTGATTGATTTGATTTAGCTCCGCCTTCATCATTTGTGTAGCAAAAGGTCATTCCTCTCCACTTCTTAATTTACCGTTGCATTTTAATATCTTGTGGAAGATCTCATTTTCTTTATATAAAAAATGCAACCTTGTGAAGTCCCAAGGTTGCATATTTACAGTTGCGGCCGGAGAAATTCAGAAAAAAATATCTAAACAATGTAATGTAACTGATATTATCGACAGCGTGTCTTGTAAATCTTTTTTTAACTGAATGTTAATTCAATTGTTTACAATATTATGAGGACGTATGAGTTATTTATAACCTCTTCTGTCAGGCTATAAGTGCAACCGTTAGAATGTCCTTATCCTGTAATGCGATCATTAAAATATAACTTTGCCGTCTTTGCCAAATAATATGTTCAAAATGTAAAATAGTAACCGTAAGTAGTTTAAGTTACGTTTTTCTACTCCTGTACTGTTATCTGTCTTTTACTTGGTCACGAACACTAATATAAGAACATACATAATATGAGTTCAGAGAAGTCTATACTCTATTCCCCATAACAGCACTAGTGTCGTTATAGTCACTTTACGTTATTGCTAGCAGCAACAGACATCTAAATCTAGGTTAAACTTAGGTCAAGGAATAAGCGCTCAATTTTAACTTTACGGTAAAAATGCACAACTACCAACTTAACAAACAATTAAATTCCTGCGGTTTTTAAGAAAAACAAAACTTTCCGAACTAAATTCATTGATGCCAACATAAAAAAAGTATTTTTAATTTAAGTATATTTTAAATTTAAAAAAAAAGTTTACCATAGACACATACTGTGAGTCAAACGTCATATTTGCCTTGTTTCCAGGTTATGATTAATTTTGTATTTTATAATTTAAAACCTCGTCGTAGAAAAAGTATTGTATGCAACGTTGTATAATTAAGTCAAAAAACGCTCATTGCGTCTCTATTTGCGATACTCGCCGCGTTCGCGGCTCGTATCGCAACTAACGCAATTCGCATTTTTTGAACCCACTTATACAACTGTTGCATAAAATACTATTATGCGTCTGCGGAAATTTGTCCGACTCACAAGTCTTTTCCGTCTGTAACAAGCTGCATTTAACTTTTTGTAACATGCAGTTTGCAGTTGGATTTAAACTTTTTTATTCTCAGAATAACGCCACATGCGACTCGCCAGGAATTCTATCCGATGTTTTAGCGTGAGAGGTCGGTGCTCGCTCGCTCATTCAGGCCGATTTACTAGAACGTTCTTTGATGAAATGAGCATTTCGCTCACACTACGCGACGCGCGGTTACGAATTAACCAACACGGTCACAAACATGGAAAGTAAAGTTTGATGTGTTACTAGATGGGCATTACAGAAATTGTATGGCTAAATTGAACACAGCCAACATCGACATGAGCTAAGCAGGAAGATCTTAAGATGGTATAGGGTTATAGTTGCCAAAACGAAATGGGTAATCTTCTGTAGCTGAATCATGTTGGAGTTGGAGTACCGCCAAACGTGAGATATTATTTCACCAAGAATGTGAAAAATATTGGCACTAATATTATTTCTGATCTGGGCACCTGTTATTTTGTGGGAAGTTTCAAAGTTTACAATACGTGCTATTTAAGAGAGTAAAAGAAAGATGTGATAGTGCTTATATGTTGGTGATAAATTTGTTTGTTTGTCTGTATATCGAAACATAACCTCCGCTCTTTGATCTTGCCTGCGGCTAGTCTCTTATCGCCTAATACGACAAAATGAAATCTATAATTGACGTATGATTATTCAGGTGGACTTGGAACTGAACGGCGAGTCGTTGCCCATACATATGAAACTGGGAGAGTCCGGAGAAGCGTTCTTCGTGGAGGAGGTGGGCGAGGACGAGGCAGGCTGGTCCTCGCATCTCGCCACCTCGCCCATCCCGGCCGCGCGGTTCGAGCAGCTGTATGAACCGAGACGTCGCAACTCGCTCTCCGCCGTCGAACCCGACCATGGACAGGCCTCCGATTACACTAAACGCAGGTAAACTATTCACCCACGCACGCCATCGTACGGCGTAAACGACGGTTTACGTAATCCGTTCATTCATATGCATCGCGGTTTAGAAACAAAACTTTTTGTGTTCTACCTAGAAAGTGAGGGGGTTTGTTCAGACAAATTAAGTATCCTATTTACATTTGCGTGCAATTCGAAAGCGAACCGTTGTTTACGTCCATGATTATGTTAATGAAAATTGCACCGAGCCGTTTGAAATTAACGAATGGCCAATCCCCGCTTTAGATTTCCACATGCACTTTGCAGGTACACAGCCGATGGGCAGTCGATGCAGAAACCTGACATGAATAAAATTAAGCAATTAAAAAAAGATGTCAAGCCGACTAGTGATCACGATAACGATGCGTTGTTCGAGATGGACGGGTTAGACGGCCTTGACGAAACGCCGAATTGGAGCGATTCGCGAACTCCCAAAACGTTTTCTGCGACGCAGCTGGAGGCCGGGAGCGAGGCCAACCAGGCCGTGCAGATGATCAGCGCGCACAACGACTTCCGCCCGATCGAGGCCGCCCCTTCCAACCTCGAGGAGACTAAACTCAACGGAAATGGGAAGAAGAAGAAGAAAACTAGAAAAGTTAGCTCGAAGAAGAAGCACCAAAGGAAGTCATCTACGAGCTCGATCTCGAGCCAGTCGGACCGCGCGGGATCGGAACAACGCCCCTCGCAGCCGACGGCCATTCCCAATGCAACAGATATCAATTTCTACAGCGACAATGAAGTCAATGCTGCGACGCTTAGGTAAGCCTGACTTATCTTTTAACAGGTGTGTGTTTGGAGTCTTTGCATTTAGCAGTTTTCTAAACGCCATTTTCATTACAACCTCAACAATACGAGGCTTGATTTGAAATAGGAGTAATTATTATTTTATCTAAGTTTATAAATAGAGGTTAGGGCTACTGAATGGTGGACTAACACCTTCCGACCCAGGAAACTAGGAGCTGTCTTCTTAATTAGTATAATTTTAGAAAAGTTAGTAGTTAGTATACATTCCTTACTTAGTTCGCCACTGGTGTAGGGTCATCACGGCTCCATATTGAGTGGTTTTGTTTGTCTGAGCGCGTGCCTGGTTGCAGCGAAGAGATGTCCAACCTGAAGCTCACCGGGGACAACCGCATCCCGATGGCGCTCTCCGACACCGCATTCGAGGTGCACGCCGCCTCCAGAAACGCGTAAACATTAACAATATACTACTCGATCACCGCATCTCGCTTGCACTACTCTACTTACCTCTGTCACAGTCTAACGCCCTATTTCGATGAAACGTGCGGTTCGGCGCTTTAGAACAGCAGCTTTAGTTATCACTAGACGCATATCATGCTTTTAGTACAGCAAATAATGGTATCGTGTAATGACATTTTAGGATAACGCCACTCCGATGTCACCAGTACCCCCCCACAATCATTTCCTCATATATCCTTCACCCTTTCCTCATGTATCTCCATTATTTTAAGTTATGTTCCGAACGGCCTTCTCAAATATTAATTTGGTAATCTAATCGCAGGCTTATCGAAATATTTCGAGATAACAGTTTTTACATCTATTTCATTACGTAAACGCTGAGATGTTTATGTTTTTGGAATAAGCGAAGATAACGCGTAATTAATATCGTCGCGCTTTCTAAAGGCCCGCGTAACAATAGTATTCGTACAACTGAAACGTCGACGCGTCGTTAACGCAACTCGCTCGTTAAAGGCGCCTCTGACTATAATGAATAAATGACTGGTTTTCTGTAGGGGATCGCGCGGAGGCACGCCGGTCCAATCGGATACGGAGGTGGAGCTGTCGCGCACAGCGAAGGGCGATAAGGCATCGCAATCGTGGCGCTGGGGCGAGCTTCCCGAGCCTCCCGTTCGCACCGAATGCGGGAGCTCACCCACAGGGCTAGGTTCCTCTGATACACCCGGGTCCCCGAACTCGCCCGGGACCCCGGGTACTCCAGGTTCGCCAGCGGAGCCCCTAAGCTCCGATGAAGAACGCGCGGGTCGCTCGGGCGTCTTCAGCGGGATGTTCCGCTTCATATCGACGCGGGAGGCCACCGAGGGCGCCGCGGAGGGCGTGTACCTCGACGACCTGGACCGGGGGCAGGTCGACCCGGACCTATACTTCCCTAAACATCACGTCGGGCGACATCGGAGCGGTGAGTAAAAATAAACTCAATAAACGACGTCACGCTGTAAAAATGCGAACGCGTTTCGCACTTTTGTCTGCAAATTTTAAGAATGTGTATTTTCTTTAAACTTGCCTACGTATTTTACAAAACATACAATCATACTTTATTGCACACCAAAAGAAAATTACATTGCAAACTTATATAAAAATAGTGGTAAACAATAGGCGTTCTTATCGCTAAAGAGCGATCTCTTCCAGACAACCTTTGGGTAGCGGAGTCTATGCAAAGTTGACAAAGTAAATGAGTAGGTGGTGAGGAATAACGATGCAAAAGAATGCTCACAAATTACTAAATATAAGGGAAGAGGATACACATACATATATAAATAAATACATAAACCTACATATACAATACATACATATATAAAAACGAAACATATATAATTATTTACAGCACAGCCAGCAACAAAACAGAAGCAAATGATGACTATTGAAGCGACAAATAATGATTCATATTTCATTTCTTAAAAGCAATAGTCTGATTATTTTATTATTGTATTGGAATGTTCTTGACGCTAGAAGCTTAACCTACTTGGCTTTTTAGCTAAACCGAAACAAATATGATTCACTGAACGCGCCGAAGGCATGTACGCATACATTTGTTAGAATGAGAGTCAGTAGCGATGCAACAGGCATGTCAAATTGAAGTAATAGGTGGGCTACAGAGCTTTATGAGGCGACATCTCTGAGGTTGAAGGGTATGATTCGCGTGAGGAAAATATAGGCATAAACGGGCCGCGAAATTCACAAGCCTAGTCTACTGCAATACAATGTAAACGCAGTGGAGTAATGTCGTTAATCCTTCCAGCTATGGCGGACACATCTCATGAGCACACCGGGCCTACGGAAGAGGAGTACGAGTCAGGCAACGGGCCCTCACTGCCGCAGTCGCCGGCCTCGCTCGAACCGCCGCAGATGGACTCAGACGACGATGAAAAACTATTAGCCAAGTAAGTTTAACACGATTGAAGGTCTACCAGTTCTAGCATTTATAGGTTACTTTACTAGATACTGCACGGCGATTTCGTTCGTGTGAATTTCTGGCAATGACATACAAACTTTCATCCTCCGTTTCAACACTTAACTGCATCATCATGAAAAGAAGAGGTGTGTCCAATCATGTATCGGTGTAGCTCATCGTTACTGTGGATTTCTAATACGAGTTGGGACGACAGTGCCATGCATATGGGTTGTAAGGACTCAATGGTAGATGATGCTACATACGTCACCCAGGATGACGTCACAAAGGAGGAGGCTCGTTGAAAAATTAGATGACTTGGGCAACGTTTCAGTGGCGTAGTTGGTAGCGCGCCTGTGTTGGCCCGGATAGCCGATGGAGATGCAGGTTCGAATCCTCCAGAGACATATAAATTTATTTTTTTCTCTTCTAATGAAATATTGAACTTGTTACTCTGTCGAAAGGCGAAATCGAAATGTTCTATGTACATAATTTTTAGCGTTATATTGCATACCCTGACCTAAATTCTTGTGAAAATGGTCTATTGGTCACAGCATAATATGTATTGTAGTACCAAGGTAACCTCATCATATGTGGGTCAAAAATATGACACAGCTCCCAAGAAGTTTAACTGGAACTTACGTTATTTATTAGTGGTATTAGGTACCGTTTCAGAAACCATAGTCATTATACCGGAGTTGTTATGCAATATATTACGCACTTACAATTTCATGTTTCCTAGTAATTTACTATCGAATATGATTAGGCACTGTATTTTAATCATTGCCAATTCTTCAAATAATGATAACGATAAAAGATCGAAGAAGGATAACAATATTTGGCATTGTCAAGTTCATGCTAAACGCGGAAACGGAATTCCCAAGTTCAGATATAAATCTCTCCTTGAAAATTGATGAGAATCGCTTTTAGTTACATAATTGTCTTTAACCTTACTTTAAGTGTTTATTTGTCAACTAGTGACTGCGATCAAAGTGTAGTAGTTTACGATTCTTTTAGAATACGTAATTTGGTGTTGTGACCTTTGCCTCTATTAAGCCAAATACGGCTCAGCGTGTTTTTTGTTTGCTAATGTACAGTCAGCATCAAATAGTCTGTAACATCCAAAGCGCCATATATGTCGTCACACACCTTTGTGTTACAATATATATGGCGCATTGTTACAGACTATTTGATGCTGACTGTAACACACAAAATTCTGTAATTTGTCTAATTTCAATAAAATCATGTTATAATGTGTTTTTTTTCGAAATTTTAATGTGGAAAACACCACATTTTTTTATTATCATTATAGATACAAACATTAAATAACTACATAGAAAAAATCTAATGTAAAAAAGGGGTAAAAAAAGATAAAATGTTATTGACATCGTAGTAGTAATTTTTTTCCATGGACATGTGTTTGTAATTTAATGAATTAATCTCTTTTTATTTTTTCATTTTTGACGATCTTTTTGTGAATTCATTTTAGTTTTAGATAATAAAACACTATGTAATTTTCAATAAGAAATAAATGAATCTATCTATCTATCTATTAATAAGAGGTCTTTTAATGACTATTTATTTTTGATTTCTTTTCTTTCTTTCTTATAAGATTTAAAGTACGTTTGTAACTTTACGGCAAGTATTTAATTTAACGCAAATTTTGTTCGCACAGAGGCCAAGTCGGCGTATACGTTCGGGAGGACCAAGTCTCGCGGGCGCTGCCCTTTGAGGAGTTCTGCACACAGGGCGGGAACCTGGCCGCGCAGGGGCGCCTCGTCGTGCGGCTCGGCGACCGCTGGCTGCCGTGGCGGAGCGCCGGCCCGCTGCTGCTGTCCCTGCTGGCTTATCGCCGCCCACTGCCCAACGTGAGTAGTGATCTAAAGGACTCGAGCCTTTTAGCCCCGGAGCCCTTTTTAGTGCTGGACTGTCTAAGTAGCGATAGTGACATTAATAAAGCTCGGAGTCTTAGAAAAGCCTTGTTTGAATGGTATATATATATATATATATAATATAAGGGCTCAAGCCTTTTTTTAAGCTCGAGCCTTTTTTTTAAACCTAATTAAATTCTTAACATTTATGAATGCAGTCGCAGTCTGGGTCTGCGGCCGATGGGAATCGTAACTAATTAGTTGTTAATTAATTCATAAAATAGGCGCATGTTTGTCGTCGAGTTGCGGAAAATAAGCCCACGTTAACCTATAACCTAATTAATTCATACATAAATGCGAAAGTAATTCTGTCTGTCTGTTTACGCTTAAACCGCGGGATCGATTGTGATGATTTTGATGAAATTTATGAATGCAATGTGTTGCCTTCACACTTCTATGTATTTGAACACTCCGCCCCCTTGTACTTGAACGTTCATTCCACGAAAACGATGGTCACTTAGGCACTCTATAAGATTAAGAACTTTACATGAAGTGACAGGTTGCGTGGGTTGACCATGAGGGGAATCTTTTTTGTAATATTAATTTTGACACACGTCATGGAATGCGGTTTCCGGATAGAGAGAAATTAGGGCATCAATTCACAGCAGTTTGAGAAAAAGTAAAATATGTTCCTCGACTTTAGTAGGAAAACATGTGACGCCTTGCCTCGCTCATTACAGGGAAGCATGTTTGAAACACAACCGGGACTTAAAAAATACTATTTTATTGTCTGTTACTGGGAAAATTATTGGAACATAGGCATCATGGTATTTCCACCGCGAACACTACGGCCGTTTCTAAAGATTCAGCCGACTATGAACAGTAAAGTTGGAGGTTTAGCGTCATTTCACAAAAAACATTTCACAAATGATCATTTAACAAATAACGATTCACAAACTATTCATTTCACAAATATACCAGTTAACAAAATCCTCATTTTATAAATGATTATTTGACAAATGTACATTTCGCAAATGTAACACTTTGCAAATATATTGAATGTTAAATAATCATTTAACAAATGTTCAATTCACAAATAAATCATTTTTCAAAGTAGTTGTTTCACAAAACTTCGATTGTTAAATTATTGTTTTATTTATACTGTACCTATGTCTGCATGTTTTATTAGGGGCAAATAATATACAGACAAGTACTTATTTCATCCAAATACACGTTGAGCAATATACATTATTTTAAACCCTGGTTTGAGAGGACTCAGCGGTGACTTCGGTACAGTAAAATACTTACAATCATAGTGTTTATGAGGTCGTCCTACTTTTAATGCTAGTAATATGGCTGTATTGTGGTCGCAAGATACCTAACACTCCTCCTCGCTTCGCTCGTCGTCGTACCTAATGGTGACTCTGGAAATGTCTTCATTGGTAGTACGTCGGAAGGGTTGCAGTAAATATTATTTGATTTGTAATACGCAAATAACGCATAATCCCATCGTGTCATATCTTCGCTAGGTCAAACTTTGTATTTTATTAAACGTTCATTTACCAATCGTTATTTTGTCAAAAGCTGTAAATATTAAATGAATAGTTTGTTAAATAAAGATTTGTAATATGAACTTTTTTCAAGTAAATATTTTGTGTAATGAGCGATTTGTGAAACGTTATTTTGCGAATCGACTAATTTGTCATTAGTTTATTTGCCAAACGTTATTTTTAAAATGAATATTTGTGAAACGTTTTTTGTGAAATGACTGAACACCAAAGTTGGACTAGTGTGCAATCCCTAAACTAACACGTAGTGCGACTACGATAACTTTGTAGAGCGCACCATGGCAACACCTCCATTTAAAAGTCATATTTTCATAGAAATTTGACTTTTAAACTAAGTTGTTGCCATGTGCGATCTGCAAAAATATCGTAGTCGCCCTCTATCGAACCGCAACTTTGTAATAACCAGTGTTCGGGGATTTCTATGCCACACGGGGTGAATGACCACAATAATTATAATACTGTCATTTATTCTGTAAAAATATTACCAAAACCGAAATAACGTTTATTTTTCGAACAGTTTTATTGGTATCGCGGATCAAGGGGCGCATCCATGTTACCATTTCTGCGCGGTTTGGCATAGAAATCCCCGAACACTGGTAATAACTGAAGATTGCGTTTCGATTCCTTAGGTGGGAATCTTGACTGTTTTCGCATCGTTTCCCCTTAGCGCGTGCTGGAGTCATTAGAGAAGAGTATGGAGAAGGAAGAGTTGGAGCCGCCGGTCGCGGACGCCAAGCCGCGCGGCTACTCGTGGTGGAGCTGGCGACGATCCAACGCCGACCCCAAACGGTTAGTACACTGATACTCAAAACTGTTAGTTGTATGTGACTATTACTGGCAATTGGTATCAATTTGGCTCTTGCAATAAGGGATCATCCACGTATTACGGGAAATGTTAAGAGATGGGATTCACCGTGTGTTAGGTAAAGTACCTTTATGCCACACTTGGCCATAAAGTGGCTTCTTCCGCACGCTGCGCGTACGGAAAAAGCCGCTTTCTGGCCAAGTGAAGACATAAAATGATGTACACAACACGGGAGGTAATAAACTCCGCGTGTTTGATCGCTTCGATTCGCGCGTCTAACGAATCAAATTGGCGTGATGAACGTGCAGTGGTGTTACGCACCTAATAGTAAATATACAATTGTGTGTGTGTGCAGATAAGAGACGTCAATTGCAAGATGCACACAACTGTAAACACTGATCTGAATATGTAGATGAAATATACTTATTAGCTGTTTGCCATAATGGACCACGAAATGTTCTGTCGCGCGAGACTTCTAACGTTATTCTAATAACTTTTATAAAAAAAAACTACTTCAAACATTGAATCTACGACACTAGAAAATTCACAAGAAACTATAATATACTGAACTCCTCATTTATCTAAATAACAGCGGGTTTATCTAAAAAATACTGTTACTTGCTTTACATGTGCCTATAATATCTGAGGAGTTCCATCAATCCCTCATGGACCCCATCATCAGAACTGGATTTTGAAAAAAAACGGGACCAACCAGGAAGCTTTCAATTAATAATAGAATTTTTCATATCGGTTCATAAATTACGGATTTTTGATGTTACATATAACCGACTAGAGAACCTCCTTATTGTGAAGTCGAAAATATATTGATAATTTGTCACTAAAAGGGCTAGAACCGACTGGCAATATCTTTGTCACGCGGATCTAGCTCTTTTAGTGTATTCAATTTAGCATCGAACTTTGGCGCGACATGTGGGTGAATAACTTTTTGGCATTTTGTCAGTTTAGGTATAAATAGCCATAATAAGATAATACTGTTCGCCACATGCCAACACCGAATTTCAAGACACTGATAACTAGAAGCAGGTCACCAACAGGAAATATTAATTATTGTTATTTGTAAGTAATAAGACCGCCTGTTGTCTACCTTTTTAAATTGTTCTAATTATGTAAGTACCTCTTGTAATGTGTTTTTCTGGTGTGCAATAAAGTATATTGTAATAGATTCCATTGGTATGCCTAGTGCTATCAAATAAGTCTCAGTTTGACGCAAACGGGCAAATATTCAACTCGTAGTTTGGCCTTTTGACAAAAGTGGTAAACACCATGCAAATCAAATTTTCACATACCTAATTAAATAGTGGAATAACTGACGTATATTTTACCAGCTGCATAACTGAATATACATGTAGATCGCTTCGTAAATATGAGACGTAGCAACTAGCTATAATTTAATTAGTACTGGCACGACGTATTACTATTTATGATAATTACGCTAAAAATAATACGTATTTATATTGACATAAACGTTATAATTGAATTATTTGCAATTGTCTCTAATCTTTATAGCACGGAGCCTACAAAGGATGATTTCAAGAGTGCCAGTATGCCAGAAAGGGAATACAATATGGAAATGAAAATCGAGCAGAGCGAAGGAATTGTGGCTGAAGAAGTCGTACCCGAAACACAAGATGAAGTCTTTAACGTAGAAGAGGTCATAGAACCCACCGATCTCATAGAACCTATAGAGCCAAGGGACGAGAGGCCACCCGTGCTACCGGAAAACAAACCTCACGACCAAGGTAACAAGGTTCCTAATTGTATAGTTAAGTAAATCCCTTATGAAGATGACTCAGTAGTTTTTGCACAAAAACTGCTCTTGGAAGTCAACAGCCCGCGGTGTAAAGTCCAAGTGTGTTTTTTGCGGCACGCGCAGAGTGCGTGGCTGCCGTATCTATTAATGTATCTTTCTCACTTTCGTATTTTTGCGGTTATTTATAACTTTGAAAGTTTTGATAGCATTGTGGTTTTCTTTTACCACAGAACTATCGTTTAAATGTTTGTAAACGATATCTCAGTAACTTGAGTTCACCTTTGTAATTTTGTTATTAGGTCGATCGCAAGTTATATATTTTAAAACAAACTACTTCAAACAAGCTATTCAAGCAAAATATTTTGTTATCAATTTTCTACCCTACTTGGTATTTTTAAAGTACCTAAAGTTAAACTTTATATCCGTACCATTGGGCAATATTCTACCGGTTAAAAATAATGTAGGGTTTTCATTGATAATGCGCTGTTTAGGTAAACAATGAGTTTGGAAAATATTCTATGACCTTTAAGCGCATATTGACGCAAGTAGCTTATTTACAATTCTGAAATAAGTACTTATTATGAGTAAGAAAAAATACCTTAAACGTCAATGTGCAAACGTGTACTGTGCTTTGTGAATATAAGGTCTATCTCTATCAAAATAAAATAAAATATAAAGTTTATCTAGTCTAGCTTATGTCGTTCGCATTTAGTATGTCAATTTGAAGTACATGTCGTCATTGGAAAGCAATAATGTCATAACTTACTATGATAGTCCTTGCGGGTTGCCATATCAATTTTACTTTCCAACGATGGTATATTCCTTTCTTGAAAAGTCAGGAATTTCATTTTGCGCGGACTTAGGCAATTTTAATATGTCTCTACCCACTCGTGCATTGACGATTCAGGCTTTTGTTATTTTTGTTGCTCATAATAAGAAAACGAATAAAAAGTTACGTGTAATGTACTATACCCATCTTATAACAAGCATTATCGTATCGTTTACCAGTGGAGCACGCAGAGTCGACTTCATCAGACTCGGAGCAGGAAGGCCCGCAGAGACCTTCGCGCCGGCACTCTACGTTCCGGAAAACGCTGCGGCTGTCTTCCGACCAGATCGTTAGTATTCTACACCTTCGCTTATATCCACATTTCGCAAGGTTCACTCACACTGCGTTAAATGACTTTAAATGTATGATACGAAGTAGGGATGTAACGATACATAATAGGGTACTTTCCTGACAGATCAAATCAGTTACTTTTTATGAATTGTCAAAACGCTCGGATAGTATGAAGTTTCTATGAGAAAAAGCATAATGACGTCATTGTGCTCAAACATCAAATCATCTCCTCATTTATAGCTTTTGGTCTTTTAAAAATCGTTTAAAACGTTAAATAGGTGAATTTTAGTTGATTTTTGCAAATTTTCGAAAGCAGATTTCAAGGCTAGCGTGAAGTAATTTATATTGACTACAGGCAAGTACCCTATTTTGCCGATACGATACCGATTATTGTAGTAAACAATCGGCGATACCGATATCGATGGCTAAATAATGAAGTATGCACCTCAGACATTTGGATGTCCTTATTATACCTAAAATTTGGCTATATTTAACAGAGACTCAACCTTGAAAGTGTAAAGTAAACATAAATAAATCGTCAACTCAAAATTCAGAGATTTTTTTTTATGAAACATACATAATTTACAAAGTAATTATCATTGCACAAGGTAATAAACCGATACATAAATTAAGTCAGTAGTTAAAATTACTTTTAGAAGATTTTTTTCAGACATCATATTTTTTTCGCGCTCTTAAAATATAGGTTGTATATAATCGGCGATGCCGATATATCGGTAGTCTTAAGACCTAGAATCGACCATAGTTATGCAGAAAGAGATCAGAGGCAAGCTTTTATATACTTTACGCAGTTAAGCAGAAAGTATATAATCCAAGTATACGAAACTTGCCTCTGGTCGCTTTCTGCATAACTATGGTCAATTAAGAAACTGTATTCACGCGAATAAATAATTTTTATGCCACACCTGGCCATAAAGTGTCTTTTTACGCACGCTGCGCGTACGGAAAAAGCCGCTTTCTGGCCAAGTGTAGACATAAAATGATGTACACAACACGGGAGGTAATAAAGAAAACCCTCGATCGCATATTTACGTCCCTCGCTTGCAGCTCGGGCCGTAAACTTTTGCGATCTCGGCCTTTCTTTGAATTACCACACTAGTTGTGTAATGTACTATTATGCCACACCTGGCCATAAAGTGGCTTTTTACGCACGCTGTGCGTACGGAAAAAGCCGCTTTCTGTCCAAGTGTAGACATAAAATGATGTACACAACACGGGAGGTAGTAAAGAAAGCCCTCAATCGCATGTTTACGTCCCTCGCTTACAGCTCGGGCCGCAAACTTCTGCGATCTCGGCCTTTCTTTGTATTACCACCCTAGTTGTGTAATGTACTATGAATTGAATTTTGACTGTATTTTATAGAAAAACCTGAATCTTCGCGAGGGCATGAACGAGATGGTGTTCAGTGTGACCACGGCCTACCAGGGCACGACGCGCTGCAAGTGCAACGTCTTCCGCTGGCGCTACGACGACAAGATCGTCATCTCCGATATCGACGGGACCATCACCAAGTGAGTACCACTGTTATGTACCGCTACCCAAAGGTTTGGGCGTAACGAAACTGAGATTAAAAATTAGTACGGATAAGTTGGACAAATTTTTACGTGAAAGGTAAATTTTTTCTGCAATCGACCCTTTAGTGGTCTTTTCGCTAAAGTTAAGCGAAACTCTACCTTTCTAATTTTTAAAAAATTAATTAATGTACAATAAGCTGCAGAGATAAGTAGCCCCCCAGTCATACATTCGTAGTATGGCAGGGGGTATACTTATCTCTGCAGCTGACTGTACTTCTTGTAATGTGTTTTTCTGGTGTGCAATGAAGTATATGTATTTGTATTCTATTGTACTTCTAGCACAACGTTTTTCTATAATACTTCCTATCTCTTTCCATCCCTTCCACTGCTAACGGAAGGGAGATGTATTCCCTCAAAAACTTCCACAACGAAGGCTCGCACGCTTTTTATCTCCAGCGACCTCCGGCGACCTTAGCCAGTTTGTCAGACCATCTTATGGAGGGCCGACCTATGCTTGTACTCTTTATATCTATCAAACTAGCAGCCACGGGCGTCAACTGCTGGACATTGTTTGCTTGTCCTATAGATCGCAACAGAGCGCGGTCCTGTGCAAACCGCATTCACCTACACCTTACTCTTTATAGCTAACGTGCATGACGAAGGTACTGCCAACTATCTAAGTCTTGTGTCCTCACGCTGGGGCCACATTGATTGAAACGCTGTTAATTTACCGCAATGAAGGACGATTAACGTCAGTGTAGCTACGACTTACTATATTTGACATTGGCACTTGAAGAGACAATTTGAATGAGGGTGTTTAGAAATCATAAACCCACCAGCTGGGGTGGCGAAAGGTCTTTTTGACAGTAGGCGTCAAGATCCACCAATCACACCACTTGATTTTGACATTTACTGCCAAATAGACCTTTCGCCACCCTGCTGCCAGCTGGTGGATTTCTGATTTCTAAATACCCTCATTGGCAGCTTGATTTGACAGGCATGATAGTTTCCTTTATTGTCCGACCGTGTTTCTTGTCGTTTAGTGCTGCCACCAGTTCGTGCACGTTCCCTATAGCGTATTAATTATGTTTGTAAAAATCTACTAACAGTCGTATCTCGCTTTGCAGGTCCGATGTGTTGGGGCACATCTTCCCGCTGGTGGGCAAGGACTGGGCGCAGTCCGGCGTAGCGCAACTGTTCACCAAGATCAAGAACAATGGCTACCAACTGTTGTATCTCTCCGCTAGAGCCATCGGGCAGGCTAGGGTAAGTTGCCACATATTTTTTTAAACAGGTAAATATACAGGGTCCAAAGCGAACATCTTTGTTTATATCAGAGGCTACAGTCAGAACGAGTCTATATTGTCTCCCGTAATTTTTAAAAGTCATACTGTATTGTTAGTCATAATTATCGAAAGTCATACAATCTATTTTCTATGAAACCGTTAAGTTTTCAGAATTGTTATAAAACAAACCTAACCGAAACTATTGTTTTCTATATGCTAGGTTTTTAAAATATCCTAAAAGTATTAACGTTTCAGAAAAACAAATATTGTATGACTTTCGAATTATGACGAATAATACAGTTTGACTTATAACTTTATGGTAAACAAGGGGATCCCGTCAGAACACATCCAACCTCTAAAGCAAAAAGTGCTTGTCACCCCGACGATTAAGATACGTCAGCAATGGCTCAGGGCAGCAGGTATTGGATCCCTTGCCACCACGCGAAAATTATCTCAGCTCAGGTCATTTTATACTATGCTTTGGATACTCGAGGAGCGTTATATTGAGGAAAAAATGAAGTGCCTTGTTGGGAAATTAAAAATGGAGATATTTACTTATGTCGCTGGGATTTTTTTAACATGAAATTGTTCTTGTGCAGGTGACTAGGGAGTACCTTCGCTCGATCCGTCAAGGCGAGGTGTGTCTTCCTGACGGGCCGCTGCTCCTCAACCCTACGTCACTGCTTCGCGCCTTCCACCGCGAGGTCATCGAGAAGAAACCTGAAGAGTTCAAGATCCAGTGCCTCGCTGACATCAAAGCGTTGTTCCCTCAGGGCTCGAATCCATTCTACGCGGGATACGGGAACAGAGTCAACGTAACTAACATTATACTTTATCAGTTAGGGTGCTCCCACACTAGCTGTTATAAATGTTATATAGCGTTATAAAACACGATGTTCACTAGCATTTCATAAAACTCATAGTAGTTAGGTATAACATGTTTGATAACAAATGATTTAGGTATAACATTTATAATAGCTAGTGTGGCAGCATCATTATCAGTTATCACCCAGTGGAACATATAAGTAAAGAAACGGAGAAGAGTTTATGCTGCTAAAGAGCGAGCAATATAACGTGAGCCCTGCGAACAGATAACACTGGTTACAACTCACAATTTTTCTCCTGAGATATTTTGTACTATATAGGATATATCTAAGGCACTGATTAGGAAAAAAATACTAGAAATATTCTATCAGGTAATTTTTTTTGTATATGCAAAATTACAGTATTCACCAAAATTACTACAAATCCCAGTTTGGTTTATAGGTGAATATTATTTAAAAACTATAGTTGCTAGAATTTAGAAAATGGCATTCGATATTGGGGCATACAAATAAATAAACCAAAATAACCGTAACCGCAAAGTAACCGTAAGCATACACAGCCGCCGCACGCTTGTAATAGTGTACCATTCTTAAAACTGTTGTGTGAATTTAAACACATTATTTTTCGCATCTTTACTCGTGTGGTATGAGAGAAGAGAATGTATCTTACCGCTGAGACGCAAAAGAACCAAAACAAATATTATGAACCAGGGTTCATAAAATAAGCTTCTATGTAGACCTTGCCTAAAAAGTTCACCAAAGCGACTCAGTTACATTTAACATATTGCTTTAAGGTTTATTGTTTAATGTGTCTCGATGTGTATGTTTATATCAATTCTAATATTTGAATATTTTTAGGACGTATGCGCGTACCAAGCCGTCGGCATTCCGATCGTGAGAATATTCACCATTAACTACAAGGGAGAGCTGAAGCACGAACTGACACAAACATTCCAATCGACGTGAGTACCCTTACATTTATAGTCAAGCCCACAAGACAAGATAAAAGTATATAATAGTACATTACGAGGGCTTTCTTTATTACCTCCCGTGTTGTGTACATCATTTTATGTCTACACTTGGCCAGAAAGCGGCTTTTTCCGTACGCGCAGCGTAGCAGATGCATAACGTTTTTGTTATGTACTAGTCACTACCTCGTACCATGAAACACGTAGTGATAGGTGAACTATCGCAATAACAATAAAGCCATTACCAACAATAAGAAATAGATTTTTTGGCATTTGTATTTGGATTATTGAGCAATGTGGGGAGAGGAGCAGCCTTTAACGGTATTCCAACTCGCCTACAAGGAAAGAGTCCAGTACCTTTCTCTTTGGGAGTAGTACAAACTGGCACAAGTTAGCTTATACGTTTTTATCTCGTCTTGTGAACTTTGTATATACTCTACAGAAACTACTTATGGTGGAAAGATGAATACTGTGTTAGCTAGGGCACTGTAAAATAACTCGCACCGATCACACTAATACACTTCCGCATTGTAATAAAGGAGTATATTTTTATTTCAGTTACAACGTGCAAAGTGACATGGTCGATGATTTCTTCCCGCCACAAAAGTGCGATAAAGTCGTTATAAGCTAACCCAAACTCGAATATTTAGTTAAAATATAACCGTGGCAACAAGCAACGCAATGGTAAGCCGAATGGCATGAAGTAAGGGCTTGGTCATCGCGAACATTCACCACCATGATACTTCCTAACGTCATGTAGTCCCATCAATGAGCTAGTCGTTCCCGACAATGACCCCGTATCTGAAAGTTTGCAGAATAACAAGATACAGTCAAATAAACCTTTATCAGTCACTAGCAGATATGTCTACAGGCGAAAGGCTCTAAAAGACTCCATTGTCAGTAAGAGCTTCTGTAGCCTTTTTTGAGCACTTTAGAGATGTCTGCTTTTGGTTTAGTTACCTGGATTTATCGACTGTATTTTATTATGCTACAAAACATCTGGGATTACAGTCGGTTATCTGACACTGGTTGATTGGGGTAAAATTTGATAACATCATCGCTCAGTACTGACCGGTAACAAAGTTATCATTGACAAACCATTCGTTTTGTTTGTCGTCAGAGAGGATCTGAATAATTATCACTCACGTGTGAATAAATATACAAAAATCCCATTGAGGATTTTAAATCTAACCTTACTAATAAAACATATTTGAAAAAGTGATTAAACCTCTAAAATATGTTTTTAAAATATTTGCAAATAAAATAATGCAATTACATACTAACGCTACACACAGCTTTTAATTGCTAAATAATAAACAATGTGTTTATATTTTACTAAAACAATACGTTTAGGATTACAAGCTACATACATTTTATATAATAATGAACCCGTCTAGCTGGTCTTGGCAGCAAAAAAGTTTTATTTGGTTTTACACATGTGAGAACTAATTATTTCGATATACCATTACTCAATGAACATCTTTACATTTGTTCACGAAATTTTCCAGCCATTGAAACGTGTTCATTCTTTGTTCTTCTGACTATTTCTTTGGTGATGGATTTCAAAATTCTTTGTTGCCTTTATTTAACTACTTAACACTTTCACATTATACAAATAACTGTCATCTATAAATCCCATCATAAAATTAACACCTTACGGATGGGATACTATTTAAATACGGTAATTTTTGTAGAATTTATAAAAGAACTTTTGGTGAGTTCCTGTTTCTATTTTCTATTATACCTTAGTGAATCTTTTTAACGTATAGCCGGGAAGCTCAGTTTTTGAACCCCCGATAACACTTGGTGTCATTTTCTGATTCACACAGTTAATGTTTAAATTGAGTGAGTGGGTATAATGTGGCTCCGTGTTCCTAGGAACAGCCTAGTCTTTATTGCCTTAGTGGCTATAATTATTAAAATCATGTCATACACATCATGTCTGTTCTGGTCTTGCCTTCCACCAAAATATGAGATGGGTGGGCAAGTTCATTAACGGTCGGTTTGCCACGTATATCGTACTTCTTACAGTAGAATTTTGAGATATGTCACAACATGTCGACAGCAAAATGACTTATTTTTTTATTTAACTTAGTTAACTCAAATTTAAACTGTACCTTTCTTTGAAAATCTGTATCTGACAGTGGCATACCACTCTCATCACATTTTAATACTTCAAATTACCAATTCTATGTTCCACCTAATTGTTCAGCACGGGTGATATCAGCAAGCTAAATGTGTTTTCAGTGTCGTAAATATTTCACAAGTCATTGGGCCCATTGTGTTGTCAGTTTGAATAGTAGAAGTAGTTTCTGGGTACTAAATCAGCGTTATTATGTGGGGAAACAAGTACTTAATTTATATAATGTAGTTATATATTATGCAATACTTAGTGATCCTCAAGATTCCTAATACTCTAAAATGGACTCGTATAGTGGGTTCTTGGCAGCGGAAGTGTTAAACCAGACACAAACCTTGAGTTTTATCGTAGAGAGAACTCGGATCTCGGGATCTCGGTATTAGTACAATTTGACCAACATAAACCCTTCTCATCTAGAGTAGAGACTTGTAAAAGGGTGATACAGTCAAACAAAAAAACGTACCTACGAGTAGTAAGATGTCATCGTGATGTCATCTATATGTATTTGAGTGTACGCAGCGATCGCAGTTTGGGACGAACGATTTTTATATTGCATAGCAGCATTATATTATAATATTTTCTCTGAGGCTTCTTATCCATGTGAGAGCTTTTATCATCTTTAAATTTCTACTTACCTACTTATACTAGTAACCTTATATGGAATGAAATAAAGTGATTCTTCTATGGTTTCATCCGTTTGTCGCCGAAAAAATACTGTTTTAAAGTATGACGGCAAACGACAAACTTTGAATGATTCTAGTTTGCGTTCCGAGCACAACATAATCAGAATTGTATGCTTTTATCAACTCTAAATACTCATTAGGCTTTAAATTTTAAAGACCTATCTAAGGCGGCAGTTACACAAACGGACCCTCTTGGTTATATTGAATCTTGTATGAGCAAATAACGGAAACTGCCGAGAGCGTCATGACCTGGATATTGGTTGCTAATCGGAATTTCCGTCGATATATTTCCGGCCATGATACATTGTATGTAACATGGTTTCATAATTTGCTGTGATCAACTGCCGCCTTTTTTTCCCATATATGGTGTTAAGACAGACACAGCAAGGCTGATTTTTCTCTCACATCAGTCAACACATCGTTGGCTCAATATTACAGGGTTCTGTTCCACTTTTAATGAATTGAAATTTGAAAATTACCCTTTTAAGTTAAAGCGAAGTATAATGAAAATGTAATATAGAACCCTGTAATATTGAGCCAGTGACAAAGCAGAGATCGAAAGGTAATAAAGACACTACATTTTATTTTTAGCAGAAGCCTGCAGGGCTAAAATAAATTCTTAATCAATTTGACTATCTAAAGACCTGTAGGCATACCTTTTTCTACACATTAAGAATGACGAACACAGGAAAAGTCTCTCTTCGTGGGTGCTCTCTTCAAATTATCATCGTAGTTCACTCTTGTTAGAATGGCCGTAGCTGTTGATGCTGCTGGTTCTGTCTTCACTTCAGATTTTTCGTTGTAAGAGAGCACGATA
Source organism: Eudemis profundana (assembly GCA_947034925.1). NCBI lineage: Eukaryota > Metazoa > Arthropoda > Insecta > Lepidoptera > Tortricidae > Eudemis > Eudemis profundana. The sequence goes on from OX344798.1 coordinate 10,576,532, forward strand.
ATACCTGAGGAAGGCACGACGTTTCGTCTATTGCATTTCGATTTACGCTATAGCAGCGATCGGCAACCTGCGGCCCGTGAACCGCTCACTTGCGGCGCGCGAGCCTCCATGGCTATTTTCTATGTAAAGGTCGTTATATTCAGAATTGTATAAAATCACCAGTTATTAATTAACATTGTGCGGCCCGAGTCAATTTCGTTAGCTACTATGTGGCCCTTAGCTGCTAAAAGGTTGCCGACCGCTGCGCTATAGCAATAGGGATGACTGGGTTAAAACTATATAATTCTATTTAGTCCGTCAGTTAGATTATGGAAAAATATGGGACACGTATTTTTTTGGTTTATCAAAATATTAAAAATCGACAAAGTTATAGATCATCAAACTTCTGGAATGGGGCTAATGACGTCACTCCTAGGTGAAAATTGTACCAAGGAGTGACGTCACTGAAAATTCTAAGCACTCAAACAAAAGAAAAATTACGTGCACAATATTTTTTAATAATCTAACTGATGGATTAAACAGCTTTGTTTTAGTCGTCTAGCCCATTCCTCTCCCTCATTATAATATAGGTAAAGCTGTCGTTTTACCCTGTATGTTAACCATTGTTCCTCGCAGGTACTCCCACATGACGGTGCTTGTGGACCAGGTGTTCCCGCCGGCGCTCTGCGAGCCCAGCGACGAGTTCTCGCAAACCGTGTTCTGGCGCGACCCGCTGCCGGCCCTCGACGTGCCGCTGCCGGCCCCGCCGCCGCCCAAGCCAGCGCTTAAAACCAATTAAACTAGACGTCTGGACAGTTTATATGCCAGGTACGGCACCCAAGTAGTAGGTGTGATTTGTACGGAATGCCACGCCTTATCTAAGAGAGTGAAATGCTCGTGCAACGGGCAGTGGCAATCTTATCACTCGAGGAGAAGAGAAATGAGAGCTATTTGCGATCAAGGCGGATGTCTATATCTCTAGCATAATGTGCCGCGAGACTGTCGCGCGACAAATGCTACCTATCCCTTTCCCTTCAATATCGCTGCTTATCATGAACAACGGCCCAATCCAAAATAATTCAGTGTTGAACTTTAAATTTTAACATTGAGTAGTAAGATTCAAAATGAATCTATTTTTCATTTTGGATTGCGCAGTTGTTCATGATAATCAGCCATATGTAGTGCGAAAGTAACAGGCAGATGTGCTAGCCGGCCTACGGCTGTGTTCGACCCGCGACAAATCACTAATTTAAGTTTTTCACAGTTTTAAAGTTCATTCCACTATCTTGACGTTATCCACATCCGCCGGCTTCTGATCGTCAACCGTGTATAATGAGCTTGTGGCGTGAGTCGGACAAAGGTTAAGCGTGGCAATACCAATGTATGAAACGAAGCTTTTCATTCTTCTCGAAGTTTAACTTTTAGGTCCTCTAACGTCTTAGGGTAAAGCTACTACAGAAATATTTTATAGAACTGGCATCGTTAACTGTCTAGCAGTGGCGTGGCGTAAAAGATATCCTTGGGCAAGCCGGTGCAGATTTGGCGTACATTCTCCTTAAGAGCTGTAGAGTAAGGTGCTCAAATGCCTGATATTAGGCAAGCCGGTAGGAATCGAGTTGTTTGGACGCCACGCTACTGCTGTCTAAACATCCCAAATAGAGTCTAAAGAAGTTTTGAGGGTTCTTGGTAAGAACATAGTGAAATTAGATTAGCTTACTGTATGATTAGCTGTACTGTCATGTGATATCAAACGATGAAACATTTTTTTTATCTGTGTGTCATCTTACCAAGAATATAAACCTTCCCATTTCGTTCCTATGGGATGGGTACTTAATGTTGTCTTATTTATTTTCCTTTAAGCCTGGGCTTGAGGGATTCGGTAAATATTTCTGGCGATTACTCCTACGCCACTTCAATGATGTTTAGGTCAATAAGGATGTGCACGAAGCTAATGTCGATATCCGCCATTGTAAGCGATCACAATTAAGATCTAAGGTTCACTATTATTATATAAGTAGTGTAATTTCATGATCGTTTCATTACATGGCACTTATTTATGTGGCTAGGCTTGATTTACCAATCAACATAGGGCTTATTTTTATTCGTAGAAGCTAAGGTGCTATGATTTCAAATATTATTAGAAATTTATATTTATTAAACCCTGTCAGTTAAGGTTGAATAGTTTCGTTTAGTTTTTTTTATAAAAGTTTTTTGCTATGTTAATGTAGTGATAAACAACAGCGATTAATTTTATTAATAAAATAATAACAAATTTGTTGTTGTTCCGCTAAAACAAGATGAAACTTTTCTATGGAAAATTAAGCGAAACGATTCGCCTTAAGTGGTGTACAACCTCTAAATGCCCTCACATGCAGTGCAGCACTTTGAGATTAGCCTTGCGTCAGACCATGGATCGCTAGGTCATCGAGTAACTTATCAATATTAGATATCCACTTGTTATCAGTTTCATGTACCTAATCCTACGTCAGCGGTGGAATTAACTGATGTAAGACAAGCTTAACATTTTTCAAGATTATCGAAAAAAATATTTTGACATGTAAATTATTATAAAAAAAAAAATTGGATATTTTAATTTTTGGCGATGACCACAGTACGCGATTGTATATTAAACCATAGAGGTTACGTTGAAAATCGTATTTCTATGAATTTTACTAATAAGTTGATTGTTGGTGATCAACAGGACTGAAATAAAAACTTACCGGTTGCAACTACTATCTCTAAACAGTCTTTGTGCAAGTGTATTAAGTTATAAAAATACCCCACGAAATAGTTTCATAAGACATTACTAACGTTGATATCCAAATTGAGAGAGAGAAGAATTGGAGGCAAGATTAGTTAATTGTGTTTGACTACTGCGTTTCATAAATGCTGTGATACAAAGTGATCTCGAGTTCGTAACTCCAGTATATGGCGAATGTTGCGATCACCTGAGTAGATAATTCTGCTAGAATATAATGTCCTACCTATTTTCAATATCTAATATTGTGTGCCGTTGCTGCCGCCTGCCTGCTTGCCGGATATTAACATTTTCACCGCCAGAGTCACGGATCCGTAAATCGTGGAATTGAGAAAAAACAACACTTTACTGAACACATTAGAAAATCATATAAATGACCTGTCTGTGAAAAAGTTAATGCAGCTAGCTACTTACTACACATTTAACTTGTAATAGTTAACCAAGCAGTAGTCTCGTAGGCCTTTTCCAGAAAGTACGATTGCTTTCATATTCAGTAGATATGCGTCTATAGACACGTAGTATTAGTTGAGAATATTATAATTTACAAAGACTGGTATGGCTCCATGCTTGAATGTAACGTATCATGAATTTGTAGATGTAAGCCCTACTTCAGGGTCATGAGTTTTGGTTTGCTGATCGTGTATGCTGTGATGTCGTCGACTGATGAAGCTGTGCTTTATTTTTGTACTGTGATTACTTATTTGTATGTATGATTAAGTTTTCTTGTTTAGAACACACTCAAACATAATATCCATTACATATGTCTGGGCTAAGCCCTTTTATGATTTGTATTTGACACGTTTTATAAAATTAATTGGTGGATCATTATTTTTTGTAAGTTTATAAGTTCATGAAATAATGTTTTGTCTGATTAGAAATTGGTATTTTCTTTTAAAATAAATAGATAATTTATTGTTGTTTCTGTGATTATTTTAATAAACATTTTAGTAATACCACGCGTTTTATTTTTGTACAGAGTAGTGCCTCACCAAAACGTCTTTTTCCTATGTGAATTTGATAGAAAATATCAAATTATTTCACTGAGCTTGGAATCTAAATTATCCATGGGTAAGCTGCTGTACATTTGGATTACTTTTCGCTCCAGGGTGGTAGATGGTTTAAAATAGAAATACCAATGAGACCCGGGTTCTATATAGATAGATGCTAGTAAGTATGTAACTGATAAAAATCCACAAGACTAAAGAAAGAGCAAGGAAATTTTTGCTCTAATTCGCCACAAAATCGTTAAAAATTGTCTCCAGAATCAATAAGTTTATGTAAATAAAAAATATATATTTTAAGACAAGCTTTTTATTTTTTGCGGACTATTTATTGATATAGTATAACGATGATGAGTTCGAATCATGGCTCGTAGCAATGAGTGTTCAGGAAGTTACGTACGAAATATTATATTGATATTTACCATTAGCCATTAGCTTTTCGGTGAAGGAAAAACATCGTGAGGAAACCTGCATACATCTGCGAAAAAATTCAAAGGTGTTTGTTAAGTCCCAATCCCTACTGGGCTAGCGTGGGGACTGCAGCCCATTCACTCTGATCTATGAGAGTAGGCCTGTGCCCAGCAGTGGGACGTAAATAGTCTGATGATGTGATAATGATATAATCTATATGTCAAAACCAAATCTTATGTCATTTATATGATCCTATGGCCACGGTCCAGCTTCATCATCTGATCAGCTCCACGGTACCAGACTATTGCATTTTCAGCAAAGATATGCAAGTACACAAAATTTGAGCCCAGTCAAACGTCAACGGAAGTGGTCTTAATTTAGCTAGCAAGATTTGCTCAAAACATACTAACAAACATTGCAAGTTAATGAAGCAAATTTAAAAAAAGTTTAGATAGTACGGACTAATATAAATTTCCATTAGGTATGTTCCTTACCAGGTAGGTACCTATGCGACTTACAACGTGGTGTGACGATGCGCTGTTCATAATTTATACCGCGTGCTCTTGGCTCCACCCCAAATTATTCATGTGGGTGAACTTGGCAACACCGAATTGCTAAAACTTTAATTGATGACGCAAGGGGGCAGACGTAAACCTAACTATTGACTTATACCTTACTGGGTACTAAAGTACTAAACTATTATTTATACTGTCCTTGCCCAAGGGCAGTAATGATGTTAAGTGTTACTAGTTTTAAACTTAGGACGGGAAAATTACGAATGTCGCATATCACCAGTATTCATTACACGAGTCAAAGGCGGGAGAAATAGGTACAACAATCTGAGGCCATCGTTTTGAGTATATCTATAGTGACATCTGGCTGGCTAGGAAATAGTATATTACATACCCAGGACGGTATATTAGGGAATGGCCCAGATCGCAGATATTTGCCATAAATATGCTATCTGGGACTTTATTATTTACGTACCTATTCCCTTGGCCAGGAAGAGATATTTTAGTTAGTGGCGCAGCGGGGGCAAAATACCACGTACGGCGTAGGGTAACGTAAATGTAATTTTGTAGGCGGTAAATGCCAATCGGGACCCGGATCACAGTAATAACATTTTTCTTCCTACAAAAGGCGTTATCGCGTGGCTTGTATGTGTGCGCGCCGTGAAGGGCGAAGTTTTAAGAATGCGTAAGAATACCCCAGTACAGATCGCACTGTCTGCTCCTCGAGCTCCTAAACGGGCGAAGTTTGACTACATACTTGTTTGACTACATACGAGCCAAATATTTTCGATTGCTAGTTCAATTACAGCCCATTCACTGTAGCAATAGGCATTGAAATAGATATTTAATATTGGATGGATATTTTTTTCTACTTTGGCATTACATTTATTGCCTCACATAGCAGCCGAGCCTGATTTAGGGTTATTGATCTGCCAGCCTTGTTTGTTCAAGTTTGACAACAAAAAACTTGAATTAAATTCCAACCTTTGAAACAAATTTTGTTGTTGATTAAAATAAGATATGTACTTCCAGGATTTCACTGTTTAAATAAAAATCGTAATAACATTAATAACTAGGTTTATAATTAACAATACCAAACAGGTAGGTACTTATATTATAAAACATTTATGTTTCATCCTCTTCCATTTCTTCATCTTGAAGAATATTTTCTTCCTTCGCATCATCATCATCATCTTCTTCATTGTCACTGGGACCTTCAATATCTTTGTGGAAACCCTTGCCCTTCGACCAGTGGCACTTAATAGCCACTTTAAATGTGGCTAACTGTATGCCCAGTAGCTTTAATATACTGGCTTGTTCTGGAGTTAAAACAGCACCTTTTTTGCAAACCTGAAATCAATTTTATGATCTCAAAAACAAAAGTTACATTGAGAAACAAATGAACAAGAATCAATCATCATAATAAAGGGAAACCACCACTCACAATTTGTGTCATTATAAGGCAAATGGTACTATTTTACTTGTTGTCAATAAGGACATAGCAATAGGCCACTGCTACGAAGATGTAATGAAAAATCACTCATTATTGAAGTGGCAATATTTTGCCTGAAAATGTCACATGTGGACTTTGTAGCCCAGAACTTATTATAATACATTGTAAAACATCTTTGAGTTGTCTATCAAACTTGATTGATTGCATGTCAAACTTTATCAAGTAGAAAAAAAGTTTTTCATTTTACCGTAATACTAAAATAAAGAACAGTAATGTAGAATTCACTTCAATACCTGATATTCCTTTATAAGTGTAACAACACCTCGCTCGAGGGATGTAGGCAGACCTAGTTTTCTTAGATGCGGTTCAATTGTGTGTGAGAAGTCTTCCAGAGGCCCCTTTGGCACGACCACATCCCTGGTGGCAACAAAGCCGGACCGAGCATACTCTTCCTCACTGAAGGTATTGAACCACTGCAGCACATCTGGCACATCTCTGTTTGTCATTAACAAACCACATTGGCCTTTTATTTTCTTTGATAGCTGTAAAAATGAAAACGAAAACGCTGGTTACTTATACTTTCATAGCTACCAAGCCATAACTTTGTTCTCGGAGGTCACCATAGTCGGATAAAGAGTATCCTGTGTTAATCGGGGTCATAATCTACCTGTATACCAAATTTCACTTGAATCAGTCCATCCACTGGTTGAACCATTGAGGATTAGCCTAAACAGGACTAACATACTTCCCACTGTTTCCTAATATAGACTAAAGACAAAATAAAATACCATTAGAAGAAGAATCCTGTGGAATATTGCATAAGAATACCCACATGATCCTTCTTTGTGAACAGCCAATTTCCCATAAATAAAAGCAAATTGAGAAGTGTTTTGACAATAATTTTATAGCAGTCTCACCAAGTTTAACTGGTCTTCAACTTCATCACTTTTAGTTCGGCCAAGAGCAATCGCCATTACTTTGTTTTTGCCAAAAAAGAATCTCGAGTCTTTCCATTCGTGACGTAAATCTTTGAGTTTTGCGTTTCTCATGTTATCAACAGTAAACAGAAATATGTGCTCATATTTAGTCAAGCAATTTCTTATTTCTTCTATAGTCTTCTGTTTTAGCTGCAGACCTTTTTTGTTTGTTTTTGTGAGGGATACTGAAATATTTAAAAACAAAACTTAGTGACACTGAAAATAAAATAGTTTACGAGAGATATATGACGAAAAGATTTTGATTGTTAAGACCAAAACTACATATTTACCTTTTTTATCTCTTTTGGATTTCGGCATTTTGTTAAATATACTAAGATACTTTAAGCGTTAAACTATTATATCTAGTAAATTAAACCACGTTTCAGTAATTCACTTGAAAGAAAACGCACGTGGTAAACAATATTCGACATTGACTTTTTTTTTTTTAATTTATTGCGTGACCATTTTGACATTGACAACAGTGTAGTGTTGCCAATCCAATTTTTTTGAAATCCTAGAATTAAGCCTAAAGATAAAAGCTTGAAAACTAGAGTCTGTGCGGAAAGAGAATAGGATTAATTTTGGAGACGCTATAATGCTTTTGTACCGTATGTGCCGTATTTACTGTTCTGTGGCCATATTGGTTAGGTTAGTTCCGTTTTTCACCACGCCTATTCTCTTTCCGCACAGACTCTAGCTATATTTCTAAATATTCATAGTTATAGGGCTTTTATTCTAGGCGTCATTTCAATGGTTTCAAACTGTTATGTCTGAGAAGTCAATCTGTTAAAATAGATAGTGTGAAGCTAGAGAGAAGTCAAATACAAAAGCGATCTAAAGACATCACACCCAATAAAAAATTCAAATATTTACCTCGGATGCCGTTTTAGCCACACTACATTTTATTACTTAGGTATCTTTCATTATGTTTTAACAAAAGCTGAGAAGTGACATACTTTAGCAGTTTTAATTGGAAACTACATACAAAAATTTAAAATTTTGTTCATTTACTATTGACACAAGGGCCCATCTAGAGAGTCCGGTTATTGTACAGCTCGATGATTCGCGACCTCATAAATGGCCGCGGATTATCACGGCTGTAGATTATCGGCCCGGACTTTATTTTGGCTGTGCATTATCGACTCCCCATCTGGCATCTAGCTAGAGACTATACTGATATCACTACATAGTATAAAACAAAGTCGCTTTCTCTCTCCTTATGTCCCTATGTATGCTTAAATCTTTAAAACTACGCAACGGATTTTGATGCGGTTTTTTTAATAGATCGAGTGATTAAAGAGGAAGGTTTAAATGTATAATACATGCATAATATAATATAAAAGAAACACCGTGCGAAGCCGGGGTGGGTCGCTAGTTACTGATATACTGACACATTTGCTTATTTGCTTGCTTAAAGCATGCCACTAATGAGCATAGTGGCATGTGTGTCTAGTCGTTATAAAATAAGCATGCTTATTTCGAGCATGCTTAAAAATCAAACGCTACCACCGCCGCAGGTACTGATGAATGACAAATATGTCAGTACTTTTAAACACAGTATCATACCAATAATTTTTCTTCCTACAAAAGGTACATCGCGCACTTGAATGTGTGCGCGCCGTGTACGAAGGCACTACAAGCAAAGAAATAAGAATGCGTAACAATGCTCCAGTATGGATGGCACTCACACAGACGTGCTATCGCGTGTCTGTGTGAATAGGTACGTGTCGCGCGGTCCTAAACGGCCGAAGTTGGATTACTTATTCGTTTTTATACTTTGTCTTAAATCTATTAACTTTTTGTAGATCTGACAACACTGCTCATCACAGAAATTGTGCACAATTTGACATTGTAGAAGCGTATTTTTTTCCTTATTGTTGCCTCATACATACACTTATATTATATTTGGTCTCGTCAATAGTTATTTAATTTAGAAGTAGTCAAAATGCTATACGTCTGTATTACATTTTCTCTTTCCCCAATAATAAAATATTTAATTACGTAAGATTTAACTTTCCCACCGGAAAAATACGACTATGTATTTTTTTGTAAAAAAAAACGGCGTTTTTACATTCAACTGGAATAAACAGGGGTAATTATCTATCTATATATTTATTTACATTGTTTTATTTATCAAAATACCCTCTCGGAAGATTTTATCTTATTCAGGGTAGATAATTTTATTTAGTGTCTTAATTTGCCACTTTTTCCTTATTGTTTTGTTACTATAATTAACATCCTATAAAATCGAAGTCATGCAAACTATAATATATAATTACTATTTTTGACTATGATATTAGCATTATACATCAATTACATCATACATCACTACCAGTAATTAAAAGTAAAAGAAATAAATGAGGTGTTTTATTTATGGTTTATGGAACTAATACATACATACAGCCTATTTTATAACAGGTACAAATCTAAGAGACAATTGATGAATTCATTAAGAAAAATCTAGTATTTGTTTAATTTTTACAATATTTACGTGTTTGTTTATATTTTTAGTTGTGTAAATGATCCTGTTTTTAAAATAGTACTTTCTCTAAACCTAGCTTCATTATAATTTAAAAAATCCCGCGCAAGCTAACAACTTCCTCCTCAGTCATTTCAAGATGGCCGTCGTTCTGTGAGAACCCTGTTCCGTTTTTTGTTTCCCCTCTGGCCCCGCTGCCGTCAGTGTAGTGTATCGTTCGCCGCAAGAGAAAAACTGATATTGTGCAGCAATTTGCTGTTTTTATTACTTTTTTCCCTTCCAACAAGTAAGTGCATCAAATTTATATTGAGTGATAATCATTTTATGTGTATTGTAACGACGGAAAGTGTCCATGTTGCGAATTAACATCTCCATAAATGTGACTGTGACGCATAGAAGGAGTGCCCCTTGCAGCCATTTTGCCTGAACCGGCGACACGATTCCGCGGTGCGGTTAGCTATCATTCCAAATTATATACTCAAAATTATGTGTTTCCAGTAGTCTATTTCAAAATCGAATCTACAGTTTCTACGTCAGGACTTGTTCTTATTAGTGAGCTGAAACCATCCGTAAGTCATAAATTTGGCCCATGTACATGCTTCTAAAGTCTAATTATATTTTTGGAGTCTCAAGTAAATTAAGGTTTGAAAGTTTTTGTGGACAATAAGTTATTTTTTTGAAGTGAAGATGGAAGTTAGTTTTTTTGACAGATTTCGGTTTGATCTAGCAGTAGGAGTATTGAACTTTCCGCAGACGTAACCCTAACCAGCGCACATACTAGTGCGTCGTAATTTTGCCGTGCGTAGTCGTGCCGTTATCAATGTCGATTCGATAACGAATAAAGTCACCGTAGTTGCTAAGAGTCGAGACACAGGAGCTTAATCGTTGAACTCATTTTAAATTAACGGAGTGTCGTTTTTGTTCTGAACTGAATGATTCATTGCGACCGAATTTCCGTTGTGTAACTAGTAGAGGTTGTTGGGCAGAGTTTGGTACCTACGATGGAGCGTTGGTGTGTCACGGCCCTTTCCTGCGTTCACCTCACTGAGATGGACACGTGCGTGACATTGAGGCGGGGGCACACAACGCATAAATGCCATTGTCTGTCAGATAAACACCATTTAATGAAATTTACCTTGTTTTACGCGATTTGAATAATGCAGAGATGTTCTGAGAACTTTCGTATACCTACACTCGAACTCTTCGTTGTCAATTGTCTGATGCACTTTATCTTCTAGTCTATCTACTTTGAAGTTGACTGCTCATTTGGGGAATGGAAATATTCCTACATCTTTTTTATGACTCCACCCATCCATGGGGACTACCAAGCTTTTCTTACCACATTACCTAATTTTCATAGTTGACCTCACAATTGCAACTTATAATGTAATTTTAAAATGAGAAATAAATAATCTAATCTAATTCCTTTCAATAATGTTAAATCTGAACATGAAAGTATAGGATTGTTAGTTGTATTATATTCTACATTAGAATACATGTGTCATCCATCACTATGAGTCATTTTAATCAAAGCTTTAGCCTAGCTCATTTCTAAAGGAACTTATCTAAGTAGTGATTTTTAGCAAGATCTATCAACAATATGAAACTGTTATTAGTAATTGCAGATTTAAAAAACATTAGAGCCGGCATCTTTAATTAGAATTAAAATTATGAACAGATTTTTCATTAATTTTATTATTATTTTAAATAATTCTATATAAATTTATTTCAACATGAAACATAAGTTTAAATCTTATAATATAAATTGATTTTTTGTTTTAGCAAATTGATCAAATGAAATGAAATTTCTCTTGTTAATGATATCTGATAAAATATTAACGATAATATCCATTTATCCATTATATGTGATGTGAAACAAAAAAAAACTGTGTTACTGTTGACGTGTCTGGGTTTTAAACTCCGGGGATTTATGCTTTTTGTCCTAGGACAAAAAGCATAAATCACCTAGGTGTCAAATAGGTTATTTGCCTGCAGTCAATATAAATTACTTCACGCTAGCCTTTAAATCTGCTTTCGAAAATTTGCAAAAATTAACTAAACATCACCTATTTAACCTTATAAATGATTTTTAAAAAACCAAAAACTAAAAATAAGAAGATGATTAGATGTTTGAGTGAAATGACGTCATTTTACTTTTTTCCATACAGATTTCATACTGTGTGAGCGTTTTGACACTTCATGAAAAGTAACTGATTTGATCTGTCAGGAAAGTACCCTATTTTGGAGATGGCAGCCCTGACTTACTTACCAATTACAACATTTTCTTTTGGAAAAGTTAGTACAACTGTGCTGTGTAGGGTACCTATTCGCTGGGTGCGCGATGACAGCGCCAACTAGCGGTTACAAATACGGCGGACTTTTTTTTTTTTGTGTTGTGGCTTTTGCTGCAAGGCACTTTGCCAACTAAAAACGTAAATGTCGCTAGTAAAAAGTCCTTTTTTGGCCATGTCGCGTGCTGCGATCGTTTCGTGGTTCCCCCACCTTATACTTCGCTCCCAGCGAATAGGTTAACGCAGGCTTATTTTCCGCAACTCGACGACAAACAACTGGGCCAATATTCAGCGTTTTTACGGCGTTTTATTTTCGTCATTCTTGTCTCAGTATATATTGTTCAAATAAACGATGCCTAGAGTTAACTTTTTATGAAACCGAAAAACAATCCCGAGTTTAAGTCTAGTTTTATCAAAATTGTCACGATTTGTCCTTTCGTTATAGTAAATTATCGTCGGAGAACAATGATTGTCAAACCGCGCGGTCAAAACGCTCGGAGAATCGCCCAACTATTTTGCGTTAGTGTAGGGTACAGTAGCGTGGCGTCCAAAGAACTCGATTCCTATCGGCTTGCCTAATATCAGGCATTTGAGCACTTTAATCTACAGCTCTTAAGGAAACTGTACGCCAAATCTGCACCCGCTTGCCCGAGGATATCTTTTACGCCACGCCACTGGTAGGGTATCAATGTCACTGATGGATTTTACTGATAAAAACTCGAAGTTTTACCATTAAAGTCAATATCAAATAGTCTCTAACATCTAAAGCGCCATATACACTGTGTTTTTATTGATTTCCGTTAACTTCGAGGGCACATTCTCCAGATCTAATTAAGTTAATTTCTCTAGAAACTAATGTTGTAAGTCATACCGTTTTTAAAATATTCATAATCTTAATTTATTCACCAACCAGTATAAATGAGCTGTCATAATCCCAACACTGTCATAGTTGACGTTAATTTTTGACTAACTCAGAAGTGTCTTTTAAAATGGTTATCAACTCAATATTAATTTATTTGGTATAAAAAGTAAAAAAATTTTTTTTTCGAATTTAACAAAATGCGATAGGTATACCAGGTAGCTTCTCTTGACGTACGAAGCAACCTGTCGAATTTAACGGAAGTAAAAATAATTCGGTCTATGTATATCTAAACATGCCTAATACTATAGGCACAAAGATGTGTGATGATATTATATAGCACTTTGGATGTTAGACTATTTAATGCTGACTGTACAAATTAGGGAGTGGCACATTATGTTTGCAAGTAGGTATTATACAAATGTATAATATGATTACTATGGTACCATGCTGTTCAAAAAAAAAATACCCAACAAGTATTTTAACATTATAGGTATGCTCTAGTATGTTATGTATAGCTAGTAAGTTGAGCAGAAATGGAATACAGTATGAAGACATTCCAATTACAGCTGAAGGATATAGGCCCCTTACATACTTTTTCCATTTAAATTGTCCTATTCTTGGTATATAAGTAAAACAAGTATTCAATTGATGTTAGTGCAATTCAGCTTAGCAACACGACATGGATTGAACTAGCTATAGCATACATGGTAGGAAGGTACCTAGAGCAAGGGAAGGAGGTAGGTTGGTAGGTAGGCGCCGCCGGGCCGCCGGGCGCGGTGCACGCGGGTGCCGGGGCGCGGGGCCGGCGGGGGCGAGGGGTGTGTGCAATCGTCGCGCTAGTCGTATTTCGTCTGGAGTGTTTATCCCGCGTCGGCGGATCAATACCGGTGGCGCAGTGGCGGTGGCCGAGCGACGGCGCGGCGGCGGCGCGAGCCTCGTCGCCTCGAGTCTGTGAGATGCTGTCGAACCGAGCGGACGCCGCGTCGATGTCGCGTTTGGCGTGAGGGGTCGCTCTTTGAGCTACTGAGTCTTCACACTGCGCCAGTGCGCTCGTGGCCTCTATACAAGGTGCTTCAGCATTCAATGATGACAAATACCCTATCTGCGATTCGCTTCGGTGAAAGTGACGCCTAACGATTAGTCTTTCTGAACGATCAATCTTTTACGCGAACCGACACAGTAGTATTTCTAGGTAGTTGAACTAGATTCGTAACTTGATTGCAGGGGCATCAGTGAAATAATCCTCTTGCATCGTCCACGATGTCCGTCGACAAGGAGGAACTGGTGCAGCGCGCCAAGCTCGCGGAGCAGGCCGAACGATATGACGACATGGCGGCCGCGATGAAGGAGGTGACGGAGACCGGCGTGGAGCTCAGCAATGAGGAAAGAAACCTCCTCTCCGTCGCGTACAAGAACGTGGTGGGCGCGCGACGGTCCTCGTGGCGTGTCATCTCCTCCATTGAACAGAAAACCGAAGGATCGGAAAGAAAACAACAGATGGCTAAAGAATATAGGGTTAAAGTAGAAAAGGAGCTCAGAGAAATTTGCTACGACGTATTGGTAAGAAAAACTTCTAGACGCTTCTATTTGCACATTCCATTAACATTTCATTAGCTTTGAGATCTCGATTCCGAGAATCTTATTTATCATATTGGCCAATTAGCGGCAGTTACGGAATTTGTTCCGAAATTGAGTAGGATTAGCTCGAGTCGTCGCCTCCTACGCGGGTGACGTCATTTGCGCGTCGCCAATTCGAGGGGTGATGCAAGCGACAAGTTGTCGTGGTCATTTCCTTCGCGATCGGCACATTTCGGTGGATCATGGGCGTTATAACGCCCGCGGCAGCATACAGGGGCGCGGTGCGGCTTTTCCGGGACTGGGGGGAGGGGGGGTGACGTAGTGCGCCGCGTCACTGCGCGCGCTCCTATCCCGTTTTCGTTCGTTGCCCTGTCTCAATACTATGCGCATTAAAATTACTTTACGATTCTAATAATTGATAATCAATTAACATTATTTTCTTTTTAAACCATTTATTTCAAAATTAAATAAAATCTAATGAATTATCTTAGTTCAGAGTCTGTAGTCACTGAACTCGGAATTAGGAATCTTAAAGATAATGAAAGTTTTTTTAATTATTTGAATGATATATCTTATTGTTCTTTTATTAAATGTCTGTATTTCAATTAAGTTAATTTTGTTTTCAGGGTTTACTTGACAAGCACCTTATTCCTAAAGCTAGTAATCCAGAAAGTAAAGTATTTTACCTTAAAATGAAGGGAGATTACTACAGGTACCTTGCAGAAGTGGCCACAGGAGAAACCAGAAATTGTAAGTTTTAGTCTTGGTCATTTGAAATAACATCAACCCCTTTTACACTTCAAACAGATAAAAAAAAGTTTATTAGTCTTCCTGATATATGACCCGAAAATAATTTCTATCAATCTCTTATTTAAAGGTCCTTTTTTAATAGTTCACTTAAATTATTTACAGCTGTTGTAGAGGACTCACAGAAAGCATACCAGGATGCTTTCGAGATCAGCAAGGCGAAAATGCAGCCCACACACCCAATAAGGCTGGGGCTGGCGTTAAATTTCTCCGTCTTCTATTATGAGATATTAAATTCACCAGACAAAGCGTGTCAGCTCGCCAAACAGGTCATTATTTGTGTCAGTTTAAGCATAGGCGCTGTGCTGGCTGGCACGAGTTAAGAGGTCTCAGGGCTTAATAACATGCTCGCTTGTCCCCAGCTGTCGTGGAAGACTCGCAGAAGGCCTACCAGGAGGCGTTCGACATTGCGAAAGCCAAAATGCAACCAACCCACCCCATCCGGCTCGGTCTCGCGCTCAACTTTTCAGTCTTTTATTACGAGATTATCAACTCCCCTGCGCGAGCGTGCCACTTAGCTAAACAGGTTTCTTAACTGAACACATTGGTTTGCAGTGTGAACTCGGTTTCATAACTCATTACTAACAACTTACGCGAAAAAAAACATCTGCATGGATTTTCTTCCAAAAATCATCTATTGTGTGGACAACTAATGATGATATTTCAGCATGGCCGTGTTAAAAGCAATTAACCTCTTAATCCTCGATCCAGCCAGTATCAGTGTTATTGTTTTATTTCAAATTTTAATTAGGAATTGCATTTGTTAAAGTGGCAAGTGCTTCGGATGTAATTGGAGAAGTAACGAGTTTTTTGTGTTGCAGGCGTTCGATGACGCGATCGCGGAACTCGACACACTGAACGAAGACTCATACAAGGACTCGACGCTGATCATGCAGCTGCTGCGAGACAACCTGACGCTGTGGACGTCCGACACGCAGGGCGACGGCGACGAGCCGGCCGAGGGCGGCGACAACTAATCCGCGCTCCGCCGCGCCCTCCCCAGCATCCAATGTTCTCATCGGTGTTTTATAAGAAAACGAGTAACATTCGAGAACGCCGCGCGGGGCGGACTCACCGCCACCGCAGCGAGCCGTCGCTTGTAAAAAAATGTTAAATGTCGTTCGCAGCGGACCTTCACGTTCCGTCTAAATGTTATGTGTCATCTTTGACGGTTTTGTATTTCTGTATTTACACTGGATTACAGATATCGAGCTGACCTGATGAATATAAATATTTATAACTTAAGTTATTAAAATTACGGTTTCTTAAGTTAAAAGTGTTTTCCTTTCATATTATTAAAACTTACAGCCTGGTCGGCCCCCAATGAAACATTCCTTTCGCCGCATGTCCGCAGTGGAATGGAGTTTGATGGTGAATGTTATTTTAAAAGATTATTAGTGATTAAATTTGTTAAAGTGCGCCCAGTGACCCAGTAAAGTTAGATTTCATTATCAACCCACAAACTGTAATGGCTGTATTGAGTAAGGGCACAAAAAACTTGTTAGTGTCTTATGTGGTTTTGTGATGTCCTCTAAAGTTTTAATTATTACCAAAGGAAAACTAATTGTTGTTGACATTAACCATTTTGTTGTGCCCATCACTGTTTAATAATTAGCATTCTGAATTTTTCAGGCATTTATTAGCAAAATAGTCTTGTGATGGACATATAATTGTAACATTTCTGCTGCATTTTATCAGCCATTAATCTATTATATTTTTCATGTTTTCACCAATAAACTTTTGTATTAAATACACTTTTTAGTTTTAGAATCAACAATGAAATAAACCGCCACCTATTAACCCCTAAGATGTTTGTCTATCTCTATATGATTAAATCTCAATTTTGCAGTGGGCGCCTTGCGGGGGAAGCAATGTCAGCATTTGCTTGCATAAAATTTAAGACCCTTTCTCCCTGATACCTGAAGCGATAACATGTGCATTCTATACAGTAAATTTTTCAAATTTATCATTCGTTCGTTTTCCAGAAGCCCTTGACTGCACTACAACATTCGTGAAGTCCCTATTCCTACATTTAGAAAATTCTAGCGTGTACACATCGACTTTCATAACTTGTGAACTTTATGTTAAGGTGATTCGAGCTGGTCGGTTTTCCATACAAACATAGAGTCATTGTTTGCTTCCACGGCACCAGTTGTGTTTATAATGCGTTTTATTATATAACTTTTATACGTTTATCTGCGCGAAGTTTTAGAACAGAATTAACTTACAATAGGGCCTTTAAGGTTAGCGCCATCTATTAGGATCATTTGGACCTACACGTTTTTTTTTGCGAAAATTGCATTTTCTTACTTTTTGAAAGTTCTCATGTGATTTCGCGCAATTATCATCAAGCTATAAAATAAAACTCATTTCAAACATAATTGATGCTGTGAAAGCAAACAATGCCCTTTATGTTTATGGAAAACCGACCAACTCGAATCACCTTAATTAGAATTCTTCTATTTCGGATCCCGAAGAGGAATGTATATCATAAAATTCATAAATATAAAATTGCAAGATGCAAAGTAAAAGGTACACTTACTAAAAGAATCCTTTTATTTCATCATTTTGGTGAATTTACTACCGCCTATACTCCAGGCAATTACTTTGCTAAAGGGGAGGTTTCGTAAAAAAAACAAGAAGCTATTGATTCCTTCTGGTGTCAGTAGTTTTTGAACGCATGCGCTAAGCTCCGTAGGGGCGCTAGCTTCAGAAATATTTGATGTTGTTAAACCTAAATATTTGATATCAAGCGAAATTTTTGATTCAGAACAATGACGAACTCTGTTCTGACTAAAGACCCAGTTGCATGTGTGCTACTCTGCAGCAGAGCCACCATAGTGAAAGTTATTATATCACGAAATGATGTACTTTGTACGTACATAATGTACGTATGCTGTTTATAGCTGTACCTATAATAAAAATTTTGAAAATCCCATTACGGAGCCCTTTAAAAAAAAAGTAAAAAAGGTACAAGATTTTTTTTATGTCCAATAAGCTCGGGTTAGCTACTTTTAACACTATTCCAAATTTCAAACCGATAGCAGCAGTAGTTCCTGAGATATCTGGCTGTGACAGACGGACAGACAGAGTCGCACCATAAGGGTTCCTTTTTTACCATTTTGGTACGGAACCCTAAAAACGAAATAATGAGCATTATAGTGTGGCACCGCTGGGGAGCATGCTCCCCAGCAGAGCCACACTGGTATTCGTAGATAGGAATGATATTGGTTAGTTTTTTCTTTTGAAAATTAATGTACCAGTTCTTAGTATATACGTATAGAAGATTATCATAATTAATTAGTGGTTTTATTTATTTCAGCTATTCCAAATTTTCCGACGGCAACATCGTACATCATTTCATGATATAATAAAATAATTTTCAGGTATGGGATTCGTACAACGACGAACAAGGTTCGCTAACGTTCGGTAACGTAACCCGATGTTGCCGTCGGACAATTTGGAATACCTGAAATAAATAAAACCACTAATTAATTATGATAATTTTCTATACGTACATACTAATTAATTTTCAAAAAAGAAAACTAACCAATATCATTCCTATCTACGAATACCAGTGTGCCTCTGCTGGGGAGCATACTCCCCAGCGGAGCCACCCTATAATGCTCATTATTTCGTTTTTTATTATAGGTACAGCTATAAACAGCATACGCACATTACGTACTAAGTACATCATTTCGTGATATAATAAAATAACTTTCACTATGGTGGCTCTGCTGCAGAGTAGCGCACAGTTGCATAGGTGGTACCCGTGACAAATTATAGTACCTGCTCCTGGTCATTTGTTTTCGCAATATCAAGTTTTTGTATTTATACCTATTTAGTTGGACAGAGTTTATATTTTGAAGAGAATTTTACGTGTACGAGCAGGGCCGGTTTTGGAGGAGTGGAGGCCCTGGGGCAAAAAGGAGCGGAGGCCCCTAACGGACTAGTGGCAGCCCATACTTATTAGGGAAGTGTTGAGGAGGCCCGGGGCAGTAGCCCCGCCTGCCCTCCCCCAAATATGGCCCTGTGTACGAGTCGTGAATTGAATGCAGTCGAGGCCTAAGGTAGAAGTTGCTACGCTGTACGCACCTCCCGCCTCGCACGCCTACACTGTTATCATTTGTCCGTGATTTGTCATTAAACTACCGAGTAAAGGGTTAGTGCAGGGGTTCCCAATCTTTTTCAGCCCGCGGCGCCCTTACAAGGTTCGTACTTCGTCACGGCGCCCTACCCTAGTTAGCTATTTGAAATAGATATAATGGAATAGATATAAGGATCGACTCGCGGCGCCCCTCTACACTTTCCGCGGCGCCCCAGGGCGCCGCGGCGCACAGTTTGGGAACCCCTGGGTTAGTGCATTCCTTACGGTTGCACCAAGTCGTGCGGCTACTGTATTAAGCCATTTACACGATTGGAGGCAGTTGTATCTTGAATGTCGTTGCAGGCCTCGAGCCTACTGAACCGAACACGTCCCGCTTTTACCCGTGGTCCCACCAACATGTCCCCCAGGTGGGTCCACGGGTAATTTTTTTACCCGTTGTCCTACCGTTCTAAACAGTGGGTCTACAGGTAATTTACTTTAACCATGGTTCCACCGCACTAAAAAAATATTTTTTTTTGCCAATTAAATTCAACAACAATCATAGGAAAAATAGGTATAGGATAAAAAACACATTATTTGTATTTTACCAAATAAATCAATCATAGGTAAAACATATTTACCGTTCTGTAAGCTATCAAAAGTACTTACCTAATAATTAAATTTTATTTTCAAGATGATAATTAGGGTGACTTGCACCACGAAATAGCTAGTTTTCAATGAATGTTTACCACTTAGTGGTGGGATCATGGTTAAAATAAATTACCTGTAGACCCACTGTTTAGAACAGTAGTACAACGGGTAAAAAAAATTACCCGTGAACCCACCAGGGGGACATGTTGGTGAGACCACGGGTAAAATTGGAAGACGTCGACTTATAAGCTATGACTATACGGGTAATCGGTATATACCTATCTATAGTAGTACGGTAGAATATTAACTATTATATTTATTTTAATTACGTAACCATACGTGCTCATGACCTTGCTCAAAGAACAAAGAAGAGTGCTTGGAGTTTTTCTATCAGGGACCTACAGAACTGAAGTGGCAGTGGGCTAGATTAGTATAGTTAGTACTCTGTCCATACTACCCGTTTACCTGTATTTTTTTACAGGATCGTTTTTCTACCACTCCAGTTATCATAGTACGGTACTTTATGTTAACGACACCGAACGTGCCTGGAACGTGCTCGGAAGTGCTTACTGGAACAAAGTGTCGGAAGCTTAACGCCGCGCCGCGCCGGCGACGCGACCTTTATGGAACGGTGATTTTTGCTGTATTTGTAGCATATATACTCGTAGGTAGGTACGCAACATACATACAGATGCTTCCCTGGGGCCCGTTTCACGAAGCTACAAGTTATAAATTACAAGCGGAAGTCTCTTTCTATCAAAAGGTATTGAAAAGAGACTTCCGCTTGTAATTTGTAACTTGTAGCTTCGTGAAACGGGCCCCTGGTCTACATTTGTAGGTATATAAAATTAGATGTCAATCATGTCAATCGAAACGTTTGCAGTACAAGGAAATATGAACCGGCTGCCGTGCCGATGTCTACCTACAAATATAGGCCTTGTACTGATGTAAAATTGTCCGTTCATTCCCAAAATAGTTAACGCAGTCCTAATATTCTCGATATATCAGATTCTCCGTATACCAGATTCCCAAAATAATACATCCAACAAAATCATTTAGATTTTAGATCTTTGAGTAACCCACGAGTTTATAATCTAGTGTAACGGGAATGTGGTAAGACAGGAATCTGATTATCTGACAAACCGAGAATCTGTTATTTTAATGGTGCGTACACCAAGCCAACGAAGGCCAACGAACGTTGGTCGGCGTTGGCTATTGCACGTTCGTTGGTTCTCGGTCAACTGCGTACACACCAGACCAACGAATGCCAACGGATGGGTTTGCGTTGGCCTTCGTTGGCCGTATGTGGACGGTTTTGCCGCGTACACACCAAGCCAACGAACGTTGGTCGGCGTTGGCTATCGCACGTTCGTTGGTTCTCGGTCAACTGCGTACACACCAGACCGACGAACGCCAACGAATGGGTTTGCGTTGGCCTTCGTTGGCCTTATATGGACGGCACGCCAACGAACGATGATCGAACGCTCGCTTGCGTTTGCTAAATCGTCCACACCAAGCCAACGAAGGCCAGCGAAACCCATTCGTTGGCCTTCGTTGGCTTGGTGTGTACGCACCATAAGAAATCTGGTATTTTGGGCATGAGCGAAATTGTTATAGAAAGAAGGATTATTTTCACTAAATGAGGTATGGGGCCCGTTTCACGAAGCTACAAGTTACAAATTAGCGGATGTCTCTTTTCAATACCTTTTGATAGAAAGAGACTTCCGCTTGTAATTTGTAACTTGTAGCTTCGTGAAACGGGCCCATGGTGGCTCGAACTGGGGAAGGCCTATGTCCAGCAGTGGACGACTACGGGCTCATGATGATGAAATGAGGTAGGTACTTATATACCTACATACCGGGAATTTCATTTTCTCAAACATGCAATGAAATGTTGACATTACGTGCCTAATAATAATATAGTATTTTATGCAACAGTTGTATAAGAAGGTTCAAAAAATGCGAATTGCGTGAGTTGCGATACGAGCCGCGAATGCGGCGAGTATCGCAAATAGAGACGCAATGAGCGTTTTTTGACTTAATTATACAACGTTGCATACAATACTTTTTCTACGACAGGTTTTAAAATTATAAAATACAAACAAGGCATAACCTGCAAAGAAGGCAAATATGACGTATGACTGTCAGTATGTGTCTATGGTAAACTTTTTATTTTTTAAATGAAGTTGACACACAGTGAATATATTAAAAATACTTTTGTTTTTATGTTGGCATCAATGAATTTAGTTCAGAAAGTTTTGTTTTTCTTAAAAGCCGTAGGATTTTAATTGTTTGTTAAGTTGGTAGTTGTGCATTTTTACCGTAAAGTTAAAATTGAGCGCTTAATCCTTGACCTCAGTTTAACCTAGATTTAGAAGTCTGTGGTTGCTAGCAATAACGTAAAGTGGCTATAACGACACTAGTGCTGTTATGGGGAATAGAGTATAGACTTCTCTGAACTCATATTATATATGTTCTTATATTAGTGTTCGTGACCAAGTAAAAGACAGATAACAGTACAGGAGTAGAAAAATAAATAAATATCGGGGGACAATCGTACACAAATCGAGCTAGTCCCAAACTAAGAAATGCTTGTACTATGGGTACTAGACGACGATATACATACTTATATAGAGAAATACATACTTAAATAGATAGAAAATATCCATGACTTAGGAACAAATACTGGTGCTCATCGCACAAATATTTGCCCTTACCAGGATTTGAACCCGGGACCTCTAGCTTCGCAGGCGTTGGCACTCCCACTGAGCTAAACGTGTCGTCAGTATAGCAATATTCATAACTTCAAGATCATTGATGGCCAAATGATTTTAAAATAATTAAGGGATTATTTAATTCATCTAATAAATATAATAATCGTAAAGATGGTAAAGCAATAAAAATTAAAGTAATTGCTGGTAAAATTGTTCAAATAGGCCGCAAAATACCTAGTTTCCGGTGTGGTTTGACACTTGGCATTTAATGGAATTTCATTAGGGCATGCGGTACCGGTACCATTTCCAGAACCGGGACTGAGATTTCCTGTACTGAGTCAGAACCGGGAATTCCCGAGATTTCAGTGCTTTTCGATACTGAGTAAATTATTTGTATTTTTTTGTTTAAATACCCGTTAAATGATAATTATTAATAATATAATCTAGAATAATTACCAAAAAGCAAAATTAATTAACAAATGATCAAATAGCCCAATTGAAAGGCATGTGTGCGATATGTAAGATTGGTTTTTTTGACACGTCGTTAATGGCGTATTTAGAGATCAGGCTAATCTAAATCGATTGTTAAAATAATCGATTACGATTGATCATGGCTACAAGAAGGAACCGATTGTATGATCAGAAATCTATACTTAATTCATGAAATGCAAGCTCGACTTGGTATTAACTCATAATTTTAAGGGGATTGTATTTAATGTATCTGATTTTGATCCCTAATGAAATAATAAGTTATTAATTTTGAGATTTAGGTTTTATTTCTATCGATTTACCCAAATTACCACAGATTTTACAGAATTGTATTCGCTCAGATCTAAATTTTAAAAAAGAAGTCGTAACAAAAAACAATGCATTTTAAAAATAAATTTAATATTCATTACCTACAATACTGGTATAAAAGAGTATAGTACAATGTATACTATACATAAATAGTGTTTGTATTTACTTTTTGGGCTTAAAAGTTATTAAATATTTAATGTATAATTTGTATAAACGAACACTGCTAATTTACGTTGTGTGAGTCTTATAATGTGTCAAAATACCAATCTTACATCTCGCACGCTTTAACTTACCTTAAAGCCTAAAGTGATAGCTAACACTTGTCATTATTTTAGTTGCCTGAGGTAATGTTACATTACAAAGATAAAGCCACGATTTCATAAACTAAATGTGACGTCCTACGTGAAAAGGTACCTTATGAGGGTTTCTAGTAACGGAGTAGGCGCATAAAAGTAGCTTGACCTGGACATAATTCGATAACTCGCTGTTTTTATTATTTTGTCGGCTATTCGTATTAAGTATCGAATATTAATTAGATATATTATGTAAAAAATCCGCGGTCGTAACGTATTTAAAAAAAAACACAAAATATCGTACGCTACCTAACTTTTCTCTAAAAGTAAAATAAATAACCAAAAACCTTGTAAGTATAATTTTGAGGTGCATTTAAATTAAATCACTTAATTGCAAAATTATACAAAAACCTAATTCGCATGTACGTTTTTTTTCACAGTTTTCATCCGATCTCAATATCTAGACAAGCCAAAATGGTAACTGTGATGGCTGTACCTGTTTAAGCTACATTGCGTCTTTTTAGAGATTTTACATCAAAATTAAACATGTAATTTTTACGTTTTAATAATAATGTATTTCACAGTTGTTTAAAAACATAACTGTGATTTTTTTGTTTAGTAATAGGTTTTAGTTTACTATAATCATGTTTTCATCAAAATTATACATGTTAATGTCACGCTTCAGAAATTTAAAATGTAATTCAAAATACGCGCGAACATATCGGGGAGCGAGATGCATGCGGGTGGGTGCGGGGCACGGGCGGAGAGAGCGCGCGGCGTGAGCGGCGAGCGGGTCATAACGAGTTTTGTAGGTACTGACCGCGCCGCGTATTGACAAAAACTCAATATGGAATATCCAAATTGTAGGTTTTTTTGATTTTCGTCCGGATAGCTACCACGGTCTTACCCATTAATCCCCCGCAATAATAATAACAGTGCTTGCGCTGTTGTGTTCCGGTGCGGAGGGTAAGACAGCCGGTGCAATTACTGGCACAAGAGGCATTTCGTCGTAGTCCTCTGGGCTGGCAACGCATCTGCAGTTGTCTTGGTAATGCGGGTGTATATGGGCGAATATTTAAGAGGGTAAAAATTTATGTCTCGCTATGGTAATCCAGACTAGGTACTAAATAATTCCAAAGCCGAAGTAGGTATTTTATTATTTCGTTACTTAGATAAATAAAGCAGATGATGCAAAAACAGCTATGAGCTTGAATCAACCAAAAAAAAGATGTTGAGAAAATTGTGTCTAAAATGGCAATAATAGGCGTGTCCCATTCCCATTTCTTCCAATTTTTGATGTCATAAAAAATAACTATAAGGAATGTTTTAAGTTCTGCATATCAGTATTATACTTAAATAAATAAAGATTGCTTTTCATCAAAAACATGTTCAAAAAGTTTATTACAACTTGCCCAAAAATTTAATAAAAAAATGTTCAAAAACGTCACTCGGGGAAACACTGTTTTATGTACGATTTTTGCCTATAATAAATCGCAAAAGAAGTGTCATTTGGTGTTCAAGTAACACTTCACCCCGCACTTCAGTAGATCGGCAAACTTCAGAGATGATACACGTCGCGAGATTCGAGTAGTAAGTGTTTCATTTTGATTCTCCAGTTTGTCATCATTATGGTCTCTCACAGTTTTCACCGTATCTTCATAATTTATTTACAGTGGAGTATTATTATATAACCATATCAAAGTACACATGAGACTAACACTATTTAGTGCAATCTTGTCTCGTTAATATACCAAATTGTTTTGTAAAGCCGCATTTTCTATAATTTGTCATTATTGGCAACATCATTTTCGGCAACATTGTCAGAGACACCAATGACGACCAATAAATTTATCATAAATATTATTATCAAACCGCGATAAGAATACGATTCCGAAGTACCGTTTGCACAAAAGTACATACAATAAATAAATATAATTATAAGTCAATCTGTAATATCTCCTTAGTTTAAGTGCAGACACTTATAGATACAGTGTGGATAACTGGGACCTCAAGAGACCCGCAAATTTGTCTCACTTAAAGAGGTATTCCACTTACCCAGTGTCTTAGATCCAGGTATAACTAAATATCTGTCTCATTTACAGAGGGTTCTATTGATAGAGGGTAATAAAAGAGGTTATTTCAGTTATAGAGGTGCGATTACTAAATAAAATAAACAATATATATGTATACACATATGTACATGAGTTGTTTAACATCAGAATAAACCTTCGTTTCAGCATTCATTATTTATCAATTACCTAAACATCCGGACTATAGAAAAAACAAACTAAAACTTGAGGTAATTTAGGCACAATTACCACGTGCGAAATTCGTAGGCAGGCTAAAAATTTGTAAACAGAACGGAAATTTATCTGCAATACATTCCGAGTCGGAAAGAAAAAAAAATTGTCGTCTCAGTTACAGAGGTGCCTATAAAATTCAAACAAATACCAATTATAGAGGTAAATAAGACGATAAAATCGAAAGAACTAGGTAATTCCAGATATAGAGGTCTGTTGTGTCCCACTAACAGAGGTCATTTTTATGTCGTCTTACTTACAGAGGCAAATAAGACGATAAAATCGAAAGAACTAATCACAGATATAGAGGTCTGTTGTGTCCCACTAACAGAGGTAATTCAGTGCTTTAGGTGCCGGGACCTCAGCATGAATTCCAGCTATGGAGGTTTCTCACTTATCCAGGTCCCAGTTATCCAGGTTTCACTGTAATACATTTAGAACGTACTTCTTGGTAAATGCTGTGTGTGTGTGTGTGTGTGTGTTTTATAAAAAAAAATATATTATAGTCGACAGTACTCGACAAATATCTCATTATTTTCCACATAATTTTCATGTTATACAATTGTGACCGAACGTAATTATTTACAACGTACATACTTAACACTATTTAGCACACTAATCGTCTATGTTATTTTCTTTGTGCCAGGTGATGATACAGATAGCACTGAAGACAATAGTGTGATGAGGGAATAATTTTCGAAGTAGAATTATTACATTATTTCTATTTTATTTAAGTAGGTGATATAATTAATGTTTTTTTCCCAAGTAGAACTTTTTTGTACTGAAATAAGTATTTTCATTTATATGCACATAACCATTAACAATGTCATTTCAAGTATTCATTCAAAAACGACATATGTGCTCAATCGTATTATAAGCGCGGTTTAATAATAGTAAACAATTAGCTTTGTCTTTTATTTTTGACTGAAACAGGTATGTAAAGTTTCCTGGGGCTATTTGCAATACCGAAGCCTGGTTGTGGTGTAATATATTCAAAACTCGGCTGCTTGCACATAATAGTATATTACTCAACAAGGGTGGTAATACAAAGAAAGGCCGAGATCACAGAAGTTTGCGGCCCAAGCTGCAAGCGAGAGACGTAAATCTGCGATCGAGGGCTATCTTTATTACCTCCCGTGTTGTGTACGTCATTTTATGTCTACACTACACTTGGCCAGAAAGCGGCTTTTTCCGTACGCGCAGCGCTTAGAGCTCCAAATAACCCTACGAGATAATCAGTATTGTCGTAACTGTTTAAGCAAAGCATAAGTTTATAATATTGTCTTCGGTTTTCGAGATATTCACTCATTGTACTAAAACAACTTAAACTGATTAAAACGCGTATATTACTACATTGTTAAGGTCCCTTTTTAAAGGGGACTTAAAAAATGTAGCACATAAGTAAGTAACTAGGGATGTAACGATACATAGTTTTGCCGATACGATACCGATACCGATATATTGTAGTTAATATCGGCGATACCGATACCGATACCGATATCTTAGCTAAATAATGAAGTATGAAATTCAGATATATGTATGTCCTTATTATAACTAAAACTTGGCTATGTAATATAGCCTATATTTAACAGAGAGTCAACCTTGAAGGTGTAAAGTAAAAATAAATAAATTGTCGACTCAAAATTCATTTTTTTTATTAAGAACCAAAGATTTAATTAATATAGTAATTATCATTGCACAAGGTATAATATGTAATAGACCAATACATAAATTAAGTCAGAAATTGAAATTACTTTTTGCAGATATTTTTCATACAAATATTCTTTTCGCGCTCTTCAAATATCGGTTGTATATTATCGGCGATACCGATATATCGGTATCGGTATCGGTACATCCCTATAAGTAACCATAAAATGTATGAAAATATAAATTTGTATGCTAAATTGACCCCTATAACAAAGTGACCGTATGGGCACTATGTTGTATGGGTCAACTTTAAATTTTAGGAAGTTACGACAAATTTAAATCATCTCATGACTTTATTATTTGAAGTGTTATCAAAATTTCAATAGAACAGATAGACAGAAAAGAAATACCTACTGATTCCAATAGTGTATTTAGTGTGCTTACGACAAAATGTCCCTTACGAAATTTGAAATTTCCAGTGTCGATGTATTCAAATTTTATTTTAGTCGTCCATATGATAAACCATAACAACAAAAAAAAAACACTTAAATCAATATACATCAGACCTGATTCTCAGGTGAAAATCATTGTTGGCAACGAGCCGTCCTTATTTTCTACAAAAACGTCATTATTATCATAAGGAGTCATTATCAGAAACACCATTTTAAACAAAAAAGTAAATATAATGAAAATTAATGGGTTTTGTTCCGTGCCTTTATGATAAAACTTTATGTTTTTCATGTATGTATACATGTGGCTTAATAAAGATGCTCTGTCGCGGGATTTGTAAAATAGTCATTTTTTTGGTCAAGAATAATGTTTTGAGGAGAACCGCCCGCATAGGCAGTGGTGATCACTTACCATCAGGTGACCCACATGCTTGTTTGCCAGCTTATAAAGTATAAAAAAACTAACATTCGACCCATTTTTAACCCCCTTAGTAAACGTCACCCGTTTAGTAACAATCTTATATTAAACATCTTGTGTGTTAAAAAAGAATCTATATACAAACTTTCAAATCTCCAAATGAACGAGTTTCATACAACCGTTCAACCCCTATATCACCCCTTAAGGGTTAAATTTCGAAAAAGCCTTCCTTAGCACATGTTTACGTACTTTGCAGAATATCATGTTCCAATTTTCAGACTTATATATCTTCAGCGGTTCAAGCTGTGCGCTGTCATTATTATTTAAATAATTCTGTACAGAAAACTGAGAGCTTACAAATAGGTAAATGTGATTCCACGACATTCATAATTATATCTCATTATAAACAGGCTCTTTATCTTTATTATCGATCAAAAGAAGACAATATTTCAAACAATCTCTGCCTCCGCCCTAGTTGAACCGTGGTGCATGTGGTTATAAAAGTTTGACGATCGTTGACTATAAAAGAATGAATGTGACGACTTATAGGTACCTACCTACACGAGTATCGCCCGCGACGCGCAAGTCTCGCGACGCACGGCCGGAATTGAGGCACAATGAAATGACGACCTTAGAGCGCCAGAAATAACGTCCATATTGAAACGTAACTAAGAAAAAAAAAACAATTAATGAATAAACGCGGACACTTTCTGTTTAATTTATTTTTTATTGTACTAATAATATGTTGACGGCAAAAAGTAAACACTTTTGAAGTAGTTATGTATTAGGGCTATCCAAAAATTACCAATATTTGAGACTTTACAGATCCGTAAAGACAATTTGTATAAGTTTTAATAATTTATCAACTCACATAATATAGTATGTAAAATAAATTGGTGAATTACAGTTATCTATAATTTCTGATAAGATAAGCCAGAAAACGTGAAACTTACTGAACCTTCTTTATTAATGACAGTCGCGATCGGTTAATTAGTATAATTTTGATTACTTTAACTGGGATGCAAGCGTCATATCGTAATAGAGGTACTTTTAAAAAGTTATGTATTACGCTGTACTCATAAAATCATAATATGATGAAAATTTAGTTTTTTGGTTATTTTACACTGACGCGGAACCCTAAAATGTTTAGTTCTATTTATTTTAACTATTACTAACAATACTTTATACCACACAAAAAGAAAATTACAGTTATCGAATTATGTCCAGGTTAAGGTAATTTGCTTGGTCTAGAGATATGAACGGTTTTGTGAAATCCTTCAAAATCATCATTTTTTTCTTTTATGCAAAATTGTAAAATATAGGAATAGACGTGTATTTGTAGCTTGGTTTCACTGCTGTACGTTATTTTTTTCTAAATAAAAATTGGGTTCAAAGTTTAGTAGAAAAGGTACCTTATGGCGGATCACATACAAAAATGATAAAGCTGTTGATAAAATTCATTAATAAAATTTACTAGCAACTTTTGCTTATTTCTTTTTTATAACACGACGGTGGCAAACAAGCATGCGGCCTGCATAATGGTAAGCAAAATTTTTCGAAATGATCCTAGAAAGCTGAAAATTTGGAAGGAAAGGGCCACTGGGTGCCAGAGATTCGGAATTGAAAAATAAATAAAAATAAATACATTTGTATGTCGTTTTTTTAAATTTTTAATTATTAAACATTTTTTTAAAACAGTTAAAAAAGTGTTTTTGACGAATCGTATAACTTTTTGACCATTTTTAGAAAGACCTTGTTTTTTTTAAGAAAACTTACAAAAATAGACTTTTTTTGCGGTTTCTATAATTTTTTACCACTTTGTCATGTTTCCCTTTCAACCTTTTTAGAAAAAGTCTTAAAAATATTTTTTTTTAAACATAAAAACGTGTTTTTGGCGAATCGTGAAACTTTTTGACCATTTTAGAAAAACCTTGTTTTTTTCAAAAAAATTACAAAAATAAAAAAACACTGGCGAATGCCTATCATTTTGACCATTTTAGAAAAAGGTTTTTATTCATTTTTTCGAAAAAAATACGAAAAATGACATTTCTTGGCGGTTTCTATAATTTTTGACCACTCAAGAAAAGAATCTTTTTAATTTAAAACACGCTAAAATCCACGACGAACACTTCTCACAACTATTCGAACGAAAAGGTAAGCAAATACTGCTCATGCCGGCCGGCTGAGACTCCGAGCGGCCAGCAAGACCGAGAGAGAACGATACGTAAAGTGTTGGTGAGAGTAGGACAGATGCGTGGCGGTACTAGCGGTGTAGCCAAAATAATACCACGGCACGGCGGTATGAAGGACAAAAACTGAGCAAGTTACGACAAGTATTTCTAACATTTTTAAATTACACCGCCATAAAGTACCTTTTGTACTAAACTGTAGAAGCATATTATTCAGCCTTTAATTCGCCTATAACAAAAATAAAGATAGGCAAAGACGTGTCGTAACATATAATTTACTAAATGGAAATACATAATAAAAAAAACACAATTTTT